>OX596381.1:21899828-22499828 GCA_951394425.1 Tipula unca
GAAGGGAAATTAAATGTTACATTGGAAACATTTAAATCAGCGCTTGGTATTTTAATCCCACTTTTGGCGCAAGAACCAAAAAGTTTACGACGTGATTTACTTCACCAACTGGTTATGGAATGGATGAAGGAGGCCGAAAGTATCAAATCCCTGCTATCGGCACACGTACTCGAGGATGATAATGATATGAATGAAAATTTGGAGTCGAAACAGTGTATACTGCAGTAAATTATATTCCACTTAGCGCTATTTAGGTTTAATTTTAGTTTTGCCATAATTTTAGTGCACTTGACTTATTATTTTTATAGATTTTTTGAGATTTTTTATTGTTATACAAAATAAATATTACGATGCTATGCTTTCGATGGCCTGATCAGACAAACGTAGTTTTAATCAGTTGACGCAGGAAGAAAACTAAATAATTGAAAATTCCAAATAATTTAAATCTGAATTAATTTATTATCTTATAAATTCCTGAATAAATTTTATAAAAATATTAATTTTTTCCTTCAATTCGTTTCCTCTTCTTCTCATGATACTCCTTAACGTTATCGAATTTTTTCTTAAACATTAACGACAATTCCGAAGTTGTATTTAAAACTAAATTCTTAAACTGCTTTTCTAAAACAGTATTTAGATCAGCCTCATTTTGATTACCCACGGCTTCGTATTCTTTACTAGCGGAATGCTTCAAAATTTCAACTTCCCCATCGCAATTCAATAGTGCTACAAGTAAATCTGCATCCTGATCGTTAAACGCAACGGAAGAGATTACTTGATTGGGGAATTTAAGATTTTTGATTAATTCGATTTTGGAGGAGAATTTATAAATAAAAATTTCATCTAACGGATAAGTAGTAACGGCTATAATACTAGAGGCATCGTCTAATTGTTTTGTGTACAATCTGTAACCTGGTGTTGATATCGAGATTTCCTCTAATTCAATTCCCTCCATGTAATTCCAAACCTTGAGCTTTAGATCACCGGATACTGAAATCAGTTTATCGCTTGAATGGGGCAATAGTTTAATGGATGAGATATATTCTGCGTGTCCCAGACAATAGTTTTCGATTATATGAGAATCTGGATAACGAGTTACTCGGATTTTTTCATCCCGATCTGCTGTTACAACAAAATTCCCGTCTGCACTGAATAAAACGTCGAGCACCATACTAAGATGGCCTAATATCCAGGTAGGTTGACTGGCTGCATCATTTACTTTGATTGAATAGCAATCTCCTGTCTTATCAGCCACCACTAAAATACTTGAATCCGGCGAAAAGCATACAGCACTAGGCACACGAGGAACTTGTTTGACAAACTTAAATTCAATTGTATTCTCTTCCCAGCTATACAAAAACACTTCTTTTAATTTTGTATATACAACCAAAAAATTTTTTTCGGCCGAAAATTGTATTTCCATAATATCATCCGTACTTTGATTATTATTAGGCACATTTTCCACAGCATCATCAGAATCTGTTTGTTTTGATTTTGTGCTATCAACGACTTGGGCAACCGGCAATTTCACAACACTGTAGTTTTCTTTATTACCACTGTATATTATTATGTCTCGTTTTGCGGCAATAATTAAAAATTCACTATTTCGTAAGAGTAGGGCCATTATAATTTATTATTTAACAGAAAATTAAAGCAAATCAAGTAAATTATAATGCTGCATTACCATGCTTTTCCATGAAATGTCAAAATTAATTTGACATTTGACATTTCGTTGATTATTATACCGTTTAACTGATATGAAGTAAACTCAAATTATAACATTTGGATCATACAACCTATACTGCGCAGTTTAATATTACAATCTTGTTGATTTTTCAATGTGACACGTCAAAATTGTTGATTTGTGTTTTAATTTTTGAATGGATAGAAAATTATATAAAAATTAGTGCAAAATACAAACAAATTTAAAAAAATGGCCTTATCCGAAACATCATGTTACACGATAATCAATTGCCAAGATTCGGAACCATTCAATGAGATGCAATTGAAGATCGATTTGGGTGAGTCTCCCGTTCCGTTCTATTGAGAGTATTTAGCTTTGGAAAATTTTGTATCACGTTTTGTTGTTGTATTTTCAGAAAAAGGCGAGCTTAATGTAAAAATTGATACACTTAAAAAGGTTATTCAACTCCTTTTGAATGGGGAACGTTTATCTGGGCTATTGATGACAATCATCCGATTCGTGTTGCCCCTACAAAATCATACAATTAAAAAGCTGCTGTTGATATACTGGGAAATTGTGCCAAAAACTTCAGCTGATGGTAAACTGCTACAGGAAATGATATTGGTATGCGACGCCTACCGTAAAGATTTGCAACATCCAAATGAATTCTTACGTGGATCAACATTACGATTTTTGTGTAAATTGAAAGAACCAGAACTATTAGAACCTCTCATGCCATCGATCCGAGCCTGTCTCGAACATCGTCACTCTTACGTTCGCCGTAATGCTGTTTTGGCGATATTCACAATTTACAAGAATTTCGAATGGCTTGTTCCCGATGGCCCAGAATTAATTGCCAACTTTTTAGATTCACAACAGGATATGTCGTGTAAGCGGAATGCTTTCCTAATGTTACTGCACGCTGACCAGGAACGTGCCTTAAACTATCTTGCATCGTGTTTGGACCAAGTGAATAATTTTGGAGACATTTTACAGCTGGTCATTGTAGAATTAATCTATAAAGTATGTCACGCAAATCCAGCCGAACGATCACGATTTATTCGTTGTATTTACAATTTGCTGAACTCAACTTCGAATGCTGTACGATATGAAGCTGCTGGAACTTTGATCACTCTTTCTACGGCTCCAACAGCTATTAAAGCAGCCGCTAGCTGCTATATTGAACTTGTTATCAAAGAAAGTGATAACAATGTGAAGCTTATCGTTCTTGACCGTTTGATCCAAATGAAGGATAATGAAACGATGGAACGAGTGTTACAAGAATTGGTCATGGATATTCTTCGAGTTTTAGCCGCGACTGACATCGAAGTACGTCGTAAAACATTAAACTTGGCATTAGATTTGGTATCATCGCGCAATATCGAAGAAATGGTTCTAGTATTAAAGAAAGAAGTCTCAAAAACTCATAATGTGGATCATGAGGACACGGGAAAATATCGACAACTTCTCGTTCGTACTCTCCATACATGCTGTATTAAGTTCCCAGATGTTGCTGTAACCGTAATTCCAGTTCTGATTGAATTTTTATCAGATTCAAATGAACTCGCCGCCGCTGATGTTCTCATATTTATTCGGGAGGCAATTCAAAGATTCCCGGTGCTTCGTGTTCTTATCATTGAAAAACTAATCGAAACATTTCCAGTAATTAAATCGGTTAAAACTCATCGCGCTGCCCTTTGGATATTAGGAGAGTTTTGTGTTTCACACAACGACATTATTCAAGTATTTGACGTAATCAACCAAGCGATTGGAGAAATTCCAATTGTGGAAGCGGAACAAAAACGGTTGACTGGGGAACATACAGAAGAAAATACGAGTGCTGCTGGAAATCAAATAAATGCGCAAAGTAGTAATCGAGTTACATCAGATGGTACATACGCAAGTCAAAGTGCATTCAGTGTACAGGCTGTTTCGAAAAAAGAGCAAAGACCACCACTACGGCAATATTTGATCGACGGTGATTTTTTTATCGGCACAGCGCTCGCTGCCACCGTCACAAAATTAGTGCTCAAGTATTTTGATGTAGAGCCAGATATGATTAAGGCAAACCGTCTGTGTACTCAAGCCATGTTAATAATGAGCTCGGTACTCCATTTGGGTAAATCTGGATTCCCAACCAAACAAATCACTAATGATGATGCTGATCGTATATTCCTGTGCTTAAAAACACTCAGCGAACGGACACCAGATATTATCGAGGTATTTAAACAATCATGCCGCGAAGCTCTCTCGAACATGCTTAATGCCCAACGTGAAGAGGAGTTACTTACAATCAAAGAAAAACAAAAAAAAGCGACTAAAGTGCAACCTGATGATCCAATCGTATTCGCCGCTCTATCAAACGGACGGAATGATCAACTTGGTGAAAATGTTTTCGAGTCTAGTTTAAATCAAGCTCTGGCCGGCATCAAACCATCGAGTTTATCCGAAGTAGCCAATCCGAACAATAAACTTAATAAAGTAACTCAATTAACCGGCTTTTCGGATCCCGTGTACGCCGAAGCTTATGTACATGTAAATCAGTATGATATCGTTTTAGACGTGCTTATTGTGAATCAAACAAGCGACACTCTACAAAATTGTACATTAGAATTAGCGACACTTGGAGATTTAAAATTGGTTGAACGACCACATCCAGTCGTTTTGGCACCACACGATTTTTGTAATATTAAAGCTAATGTTAAAGTTTCATCCACCGAGAATGGTATCATCTTTGGCAATATCGTATACGATACATCAATCACAGCAAACGTTGTCGTGCTTAATACAATTCACATTGATATTATGGATTACATTCTTCCGGCTACTTGCACTGATGCTGAATTCCGTCAAATGTGGCAGGATTTTGAATGGGAGAATAAAGTTTCAGTTAACACCACTATTATTGATCTACACGAATATTTAAAACACTTGGTGAAATCAACTAATTTGAAATGTTTAACACCGGAGAAAGCTCTATCTGGACAGTGTGGATTTATGGCGGCGAATATGTATGCCAAATCAATATTCGGCGAAGATGCCCTAGCTAATTTAAGTATTGAGAAACCAATTGATAAACCCGATGCTCCAGTCATTGGACACATTCGAATCCGAGCGAAGAGTCAAGGAATGGCCTTGAGTTTGGGAGATAAAATAAATATAACACAAAAAAGTGGTGCAAGTGGTTCACATAAACGGTAATGAGTTGGTACTAAAAACTGAACAAAGCAGTTGTGGAGATCGAGAACATAATGAAACCTAGCTCGATTATTAAAATATACAACCAATTTTAGTTATTTCTATCTTTTTTTATTATTATATTCTATTATTATAAAAAAATCTAAAGCTCGTGAAGGGCATCACATTTCTTTCAAATAAACGAACTCACAAAGAGATAATTGGATGTTTTATTTATTTTTTACTGAATTATTTGCGCCGTTGAATACCACCACAGTATCCTTGGCTTGTCGTAGGAAGGCGACTAAACGGTTGGATCGCCGGGCTGACGAACCGGCTCCGTGAAAAAATCGTCTGATAGGAAACCAAGTGCGTTGGAAGGCCTACTCACATGTTTGAAGGAGTATCAGCTGGAACTCGTTGCTCGTCAAAAAATTCGTGGCCCAAAAATGGAGAACATGCGTCCTAGGGCTTTACGATGCTTCTATTTGCAGATGACATATGCATGATTGGACTGAATGGCAACGGAGTGAATGCAATATCTAATCTGCTTGTAGAGTTTTCTGCTTCTGTTGTAGTTCAGAGCCCAGATCAGAGATCTGAAGATGATCCCCGATATTGGAGATGAAGTTAGATCTCAAATAGTAGTTATTAAAATTTCCACTATACACACAATAGGCGCAACAGTCGAGTGTTGATTGATAGGCACGGCTTGACTTGACCATAAATTTAACCACGAATCGGCCGTTTTGTACATACGTTGAAACGAAACAACCTACAATAGTCATTTACATCGCCAAATTTATGCGATAGATGTCCCACGCATGAACATATTTGTAGATTTTAAACGTCAACCTGTCAAAAAAATTGCACTATTGTTTTTTCTGACACCACACACAAAAATTTTTGTGTTCCGTCTTTGCTCGTTGATTAAAAATAAAATATCTAAAATAAATATTTGAACTATTAATAATTAAGTATATTTAATTAGTGCTCAGTGTAATCGATCCAAAATTATGGATAGTTTATTCATATAAAGGTTAGATGTTTAAAATTTGTTTAGTTACTATAGGAAGAGTTTTATGATCAAAAATTATCTAATCCAAGAATACAACAACAGTGAACAAAATTTTATAACACGAATTTTAAATAATTCGTAATCGTTGTGTAGCTCATAGTTTTTTATTATTATGTACTATAATATTTGATTGTATACTATAAAACTATAATCACAATGTATGTACATATTCTTTGTGTATATTCCAGCACTTGTATTATCGATCACACAATCAACCTCGACACGCAAATTGCCATAGCTATGTTGTCTGATCAAGAACGAAAGGAACCAGCAGCACAACAAATCAATTTAATAATCCCAACCAGTGGAAAATTATTTTTTGAGAAAAAAGACGAGTTTAAATTGTGTAAACCACATTTAATGCCATTGAAATCACTAACTCTAGAAAAATTGGAAAAAATGCAACAAGAAGCACATAAACAATTGCAAGAGGCACGAGCCAAAACTGCGGCTGAAAATTAAAGAAATTTTCCGATGCGGACACTACATGTGTACACAACATAATTATTAAACGTTAATCAATTTAGAATTAGTTGCTAGAATATATTTGTGATACCTACACAAATTATGGCGTATTTACTAGTTTTTGCGATTTTATTATCGCTCGTATTAGCTGCAGTATCGCTATATCGTTACGGATGTATCCAGAGACAGCACCCAATTGTTACACTATCAGTATTAATTGCATGGTGTTTTTCATTTTTAATTGTATTTACAATTCCACTAGATGTTACATCGGTAAATATCATGAAATCTTACACTTTAGGATGTACTAATTTTTTTGTTTTTTTTCCAGACCGTTTACCGGCAATGTATATTAGAGCGAAATTCAACTAAAGCCGATACAAATATATCGAGCACAGTAGAAACGGGTGACGAAATTGTTTGTCAGCAACCATGGGGTATGGTTTCAGACGATATATTTCCAAATTTATGGCGAATCATCTACTGGACATCACAGTTTTTGACTTGGTTGATCATGCCATTGATGCAGAGTTATTTGAAGGCAGGAGATTTTACCATTAAGGGTAAATTAAAATCGGCCGTTATCGATAATGCGATATATTACGGTTCGTATTTATTTATATGTGGCATACTATTAATTTATATCGCCTTGAAACCTGGCGTGTCACTAGATTGGCCTAAATTAAAGGCAATCGCATCATCAGCCTCAAACACGTGGGGTTTGTTTTTATTAGTATTGTTATTCGGTTATGCACTAGTCGAAGTCCCGCGAAGCCTGTGGAATAATTCGAAACCTGGGTTCACGCTGCAGTACGCATATTTTAAAGCGTCTAAACTGAGCTCCGAGAAAGCGGAAGCCGAGGAAAATGTTGAAGATGTTTTGGAGTCGCTACACTCAGCAAATCGTGCGGTACCACCAAATCACGATCTAAGACCAGCGATTGAAACTATTTTACGTAAAGTGCCCACTGAGTTACTGGAAAAGACTGGTCGTAATTTATCACGGCATGATGGCTCACCAAATATTATTCCATCTGAAAAAGCGATGATCCGATTGCATAAACAGGTCATCAAATCGCTTCAAACCCTTCAACGAACCGATTCCCTATGGAGTGTTCATGTTTCAAAAGTATTTCTACTCGAGGACATTGCACGAAATATGGTATCACCTGAACACCGATTTAAACACGAATTTCCGAAGAAACGTTCCAGCTTGGGCCGCATATTCTACAGTCCTGTGTTAGAATGGTATTGGCAGTGTTTCCTTAAATCGCCATTTTTGAAATGTCTTGCCGTTATCACCGGTGTCATTTCGTTAATGGTGGTGTGGAGCGAGCTAACATTTTTCCGTCGATCACCAGTTCTTTCGATTTTCGCAAATTTTCTCAATATTGCGAAGAAACGTTATGATTTTCTGTCAATCGAGCTTATCACCATGACAATCCTGTGTTACTTGTGCTATTGTGCGTACTCAACAATATTCCGAATTAAATTTTTAAATTTGTATTATTTGGCTCCGCACCACCAGACCAATGAACACAGTTTAATATTTAGTGGTATGTTACTGTGTCGCCTAACGCCGCCCATGTGTCTAAATTTTCTCGGACTGATTCATATGGACTCACATATTATCAAAAGGAGAATTTTGGAGACGCATTATACGCAAGTCATGGGACATATGGACGTGTTGGGAATAATTTCGGACGGATTCAATATTTATTTCCCAATGGTAATGCTGGCATTTTGTTTGGCTACGTGGTTTTCTTTGGGTAGTCGAACACTAAATGCACTCGGATTCCAGCAATTCATGTTAAACGAGACTATTGCATCGGAATTGGTACAGGAGGGAAAAGACTTAATTGCGCGTGAAAAACGGAAGCGACAACGTGCTGAAGAGGCAATGCAAAAAAGGCGTGATGGTTTAAATACTGGTAATACTGTTCGTGAATTGGGCAGTGTTACACAATCGAAGTATCGTGCAATGCGTAGCAGCCCCGGCGATGGATTATTACGCGATTCAGAAAATTTGGACTATAGTACTACAAATCGTGAGCTAGATTTTAATCGTACGCTCACCGATGAAATAAACGAACGGTTTGGTGTTAGTACGAATGTTGCGGTCGGTTTTAAGGGGTACAGTTACAATGATTCGGATAGTGATCCGGATATAATGGGAGGTCGGCGAAATCAAAGTAATATGCCTCCGCGCGGTCTTTTCGATGATGTGTAAAATTAATATTTATTACAATTTATTCTTTAAGTAATTTAATAATGTAACATAAGCACTCTACAAGCTTATAAAATATTAATTTTTATTTTTACACAAAAAACATAAACAATTTAATAAAAGAATAGTTAAGTAATTTATATTATAATATTATCAACTAATCTCAGTTCGATAAGTCATATTTAGACGGTCAATTAGAAATTTATTAATTTTGCTTTAGAAAATCGAATTTAATTTCCGATCAGTTTACCAATTCAGCCACTTTGTTAGCATGTTATTTTTTTGTTCCTAGATTTGTTTTTGCAATGTAATTATTTCATAAAACAAAATATATTCATTCCTTGTATAAAAATAAGACATAAAAGACAAGATGTTTCTTTTTGATAGGTTTAAAGGTAGACTTAAGTTGTTTTAAATTGGATTATTACGATTTTTTACATTTAAATATATTTTTCATGTATTATATTTACGTTTCCACTTTAACTCATCTACAATTATGCATTGGATTCAAAATTTATACAAAAAAATTACGATTGTATACAAATTTAGTTTGATTTGAACGGTTAAGTCAATTTTTAAGATTTACAAATTTTAGCGATACTAATAAATTAGAGCTGTACATTCGATTCAAATTTATCGTATAAATTGTACAGCAGATCAGAGCCGATATCGAAAAAAATGAATTTATATTATCAAGCAATGGAATTCAAATTGCCTTCAAATTTAATGAGGAAAAGGAGAATTTACAATTTTTTAAGAAGAATTAAAAATTAAGAAAATACGGATGTTTAAACGATTTTTCAAATACCGCTCAACTTCTGAACTTTATAATAAAAATTTGATGAGCATAATTAAAATCTATTCCCAGTAAATAGGGAGGTACTTACCAGAATGTCGAAAGCACTCGCTCAATTTGTTTGCTTTACAGCCAACCACCATACACAAAATAAAAAACAAAAATTAGAAATTCCAAATAAATAATTTCTATCTACCTACAAAAATTTAAAATTATGATTTTTATTTAAATTTTGAAAATGTTTTTATTTCAACTAATTTAGTTTTGTTATAATAAATTATATTTTATTTGTATTATTTATTTAAAACTATAATAAAAATGCTAAATTATGTATACCAATCCATGTGTATAATCTCATAAATGCATAATTATGTATTTAAAATATAATTAAAAATTAATACAATAAATAATTCTAGTTTATTTTTTTTATGATTATGATTTACTTGTTAATAAACTATGTTTATTATCATAGTCATATATTTAATTATTATTCGATTTATAGTTATATACATGCATAATATAATATACATATAATATTGTTAAAAATTGATTTAAATATAAAAAAAAACAAACCGCATTAAAATTTAAAACAATAAATTTATTATTTAAGAGCTTGGAAAATTTTATTATTTTTATTTTGTTTGTTAACTTACGCTGTGGCTACTTGAACTTAATTTTAATACTAGTTTAAGTACTTCACTAGAATTACAAGAACATACCGATAAGGTATATATAAAATGTTAATATATTTAAATTTCGTTCTTGCTTCGGCAGAACATATACTAAAATTGGAACGATACAGAGAAGATTAGCATGGCCCCTGCGCAAGGATGACACGCAAAATCGTGAAGCGTTCCACATTTTTTTGATAAATTATTAAGTGCATGCATGTTAAAATAACCTCTGGTTATTCCTCAAATATAAATGTGTTAAGATTTTATTTTGAAACCACTACGGATATTGCTTTTTGTGATATTGCATTTAAACGTTAGGCTATTTCCTTGTAAAATAGATTTTAATGCGAAATTCTTTGCTTGATGACTCTGCTGCATTTGGTCAAAGTTCAATATGCGATGTCCATAGAACTTGTATTTAATGCCATGGCAATGGACCAATATTAAATTAATTAATTAAATTATGATTACTCTAAATTGTATTGAAAAAATGATTACAAGTTTTAATCGAGTATTTATCGCAAACCAATATTTATCCCAACCACAAAGCGACCACAAACATTTCTTAAGTATGCCACCACCAATTCATAAATCTATAAATTCACTAAAAATGCATTTTCCTTATCAGTTTTAAAATATCTGCATTACTGTGAAGTGAACTTAAAAGAACCGTACAAATAAGATGAATTTTATATTAAGTGTGGTGCCAATACTAATAATAATTACGGAAATACATGCATGGAGCCTTAAATCGGCGGCTGATTATTTAATACCAGCCAGTCTATCGAATACCAATCTAGCACTGGTAGAAGCAGGTGTAAATAAATTAAATGATATTGGTGTACGAATGCAAAACACTACTAATGCGACAGATATTGGACAATTAACAGGAAAAGAATTGTTTAATCTGGTACTTAATGCAGCGGCCGACGAAACTCTAATCGATGAAGCTATAAATTCAGGATCCAGTATGGGGCGGGCCGTCCAAGAAACGCTACCCGGCTTGTTTCCAGGTACAAATTCAGTTTGGAATTGTACAAAAGAATTACTAGCTGACGTTCCAGTGAAAATTTTATTCACAACTATAAATCAAGTGTGCTCGATTGCGTTAACTAAAAACGGTATCGTGGCAAAAGTGTCGCCGTACATAAATAAATTGGGCCTAGTGCTAATTCGGCCGAAGCGAAATATTACAATTTCGTTAACTCAACCGGAAAAATTATGGTCTAATGCATTATTTAATCATGCTTTTAATACAACTATATTTATAACGGGATGGTTAACGGATTTAACCGATGGTCGTGACATATCCATTGATACGGTTTATAAAGCGTACGCAGCCCGGGGAAAACATAATTTTATTGTCCTAGACTCGGCTCGTTTTATTGCCACGTTGTATGAGTGGTCGGCATTTAATACAGAGGAAATTGGAAAAGCATTGGGCGAGGCATTAGCCAAATTAGTGGAGAATTATTCGTTGAGAAAAATTCATTTAATTGGTCACAGTTTGGGAGCGCATATTTGTGGTGCAACTGGGCGGTATTTTACTGCACTAACAGCGAAAACTTTACCGCATATCACTGGATTAGATCCGGCCAACCCATGTTTTAATGAAGGGGAATCATTATCGGGACTGTATCGTGGCGATGCTGATTTTATTGATGTTATTCATACAAATAACGGTGCTTTGGGTAAACGGGAACCAATCGGGGATGTTGATTTTTATCCAAATGGGTATATTATGCCATGGCCATAGATAATAAAATATTATTGGTGTCATTTATATTTTAACTATTTATATTTTCAGGATTGTAATTTTGCAGCCGGGCTGCCAATCAGCAATATGTGCCCATTCACGTGCCTGGGAATTATATGCGGAAACAGTTTATCCTGGGAATGAGAATAACTTTATTGCCACTCGTTGTAATTCAATGTTTTCTCTACGAGCGCATATGTGTCCAACTCGAAAAATTTCAATGGGGTTTTCAGTTCCCCGAAATGCTCGAGGTAATTATTTCCTTAACACGAATGGAACATCTCCGTTTGGTGGATTTGCAAAATAAACGAAATAATAAAATTATCTTTAATTAATCATAATTTAGGTATGTTTTTATCCAGATATATTATTATATTGAAGACAAAAAATTAACATTTAAAAATTAATGTGATAAAAAACTGACAACATAAAAAAAAATTTATTTTTTATATTCACAGGAAGGAATAACATAATTTTTTATGTTATTCATATATGCAATTATGCATTATCCTGTCCATCAGAACAAAAAAAAAAACCAAATTTTTAAGGTACAATGTTGTAATAAATTTCATACAATGAACATAAGCTTATGCATTTTTCATGAATGTACATATATACG
The DNA here is from genome assembly GCA_951394425.1 of Tipula unca. Lineage (NCBI taxonomy): Eukaryota > Metazoa > Arthropoda > Insecta > Diptera > Tipulidae > Tipula > Tipula unca. Next base: position 21,912,305 of record OX596381.1, read on the forward strand.
AAATCCCGGAATACATGTTTCGTATTTGTTCTTAATTAAAACAGTAAATGCCGGAGGTTCTCCGCTGTCTCGTATTTTATTGTAATAAGTTCTAGAATTATTGTGCCATAAATGATATTGTTATCTGATCGTAGTAAAACAGTCGGTTTGGTTTGGATAAACTCAGTGATATTTTTAAAATTAAATATCTTCTCCACTTTTGACCCATCCAAATTTTATTATACTATTCTACGGCGTAAGTAAAACCCATTAATTTTACAAAAACAAAAACTTTGGGATGCCTCAGTTATACATTTTCATTTGACGTCCACTCTCGTTAGCGTCATGCGAGATCCAGCCTCAGCCATTTCAACTATAGGTATTTGTTTCAGTCCAGAGTGTATATAATTTGGCCATGAACGCAATTCCAATTTTTGATCGCTAATCCAGCTTTAAATTATTCGTGCTGTGTGAATAGAAGCATTATCATGCTCATAACATGTTGGAAATTTTTGGTTCAACTCAGCTTCTGTTAAAAAAATTTTCCCCAACCTTATCAATTCAATTGGAAAGTATAATAAATTTGTATAACATGAAAGATACATACGGTGGGCGAGTTAGTAGAGTGATTGACTGTGGATTCGTGGCCCAAAGTTCGAGTTTAATTAGCGACGATATTATTTTTAATTTAATTTCTTCTGTTTTCAGATAATTGGTTCAACAAACAGCTTCTGTGTTAAACATTTTCATATTTTTCAAGCAGTGGCATGTACTCGTATACAACAGTCCATTGACTTTGCTAAAATTTTCAATATTTTCTATTCAAATGACAGATATAAGAGATTTGTATAGCGTGCAATATATACGCGGCGGCGGTTCAGTAAGCAAAGTCTGTGTCTTTCGATTTATAGATCTAAGTTCGATTCTCGCTCGAACCATTTCGAACATTTTTTGATTTAATTTCTCCTGTCAAATTGGTGATGGTGAAATAAAATTACTCAAATCCAACTCAGCTTCTGTTCAAAACTTTAATATTCTCCATGTAAAAGTGGCAAGTATAAAAGATGGGTATATGGGTATAGAGCAGTAAAGAAATTGTACGGCGATGGTCAAATAAGCAGAGTCCATTGCCGTTGCTAAAATTTTCAATTTTTTTATTCCAATGGCAGCTATAAACGCTAGGAATATCAATATAAATATGTATGGCGGTGGCTCGGTGGTAAAAGAAACTGTGTGTTTGGATTATAACCATGACTAGTTCAAGCCTCAATATATATTTTTAATTTATGTAATTGCAAATTGGTCAGTTTTCAAAAAGTGGTTTTTTCTTAATTTAAATGAGAAAATGTGTGGATACCCGCTAAAATTGTTTACCCTTAATCGATGTTCGAACATTGCACAACATACACGATTCCAAATCCTATGACAACGCTTACTTTACCACCTCACCATTTCCATATATAGATTTGCCGCTATATACTCATCCTTTATATTTGCCAATTGAAGGGAGAAATTAAATAAATTAAATTAAAAATTATTTAATGCCAATCCGAGGCTTGAACTCAAGTTCACAGTTCCTAATGCAACGACTCTGCTAACTGGACCACCGACGTATATAAATTTGGTAGAAAAGATGGCTCTTATACTTGCAGAAATTGTATGTAGATTTCGACAGAAGCATTGTTGAACCAATTTTACCGCAGAAATTAAAATAAAAAAGTATTGGCGCTGACGAGTCTTGAACTATAGAGTTCACGATTTCAAGAGCATTGACTCTGCTTACTCGACCATCGCCGTATTAAAATTTGGTGCTGAACAACGATATAGAAACCATTACATGGCACAACTGATAGAAATCTCTACCAAAAGGTTATAACCTTCATTAAAATTTATCCGGTGAAATTTAACTATGATCGGGCCATAACATTTAACACACTCCACTCCATGGTAACACGAATTCGAGTTTTGGAAGGCTATATAAGTGCTACTGAGTTATTAAAAAGCCAAATCGTTGAGATAACCAACACTTATTCGATAAAATATGTGCCAGATTAATAATAATAATAACAGTGTTAAAGGCCATTACTGGCCCCTTACTGAATCAACAATCTGGCTCCAACGGTTTCGATCCTGAGCTTGGTCTTCATACTGTCTTAGACAATCTGAAGAGGCCAAGTCGTTCTCTACATCGTGGAGCCATCGTCGCCTGCAACGACCTCTGCGCCTACCATATGGTGGCTCTCCTTTCAGAGATCGCTGCACAATTCGTTCCGGATCAGCACGCAGAACGTGACCGAGCCAGCGTACTCGCTGAGATCTAACTTCATGTACAATATCGGGGATCTTCATCAGATCTCTGATCTCGAAATTGTACAGAGCTCGGTATGTACCATCTATTTCGCGTTTAGGGCCGTAAATCACACGCATGATTCTTCTCTCAAATGTAAGGAGCCATCTCTCGTACTCATCCGTCAGCGCCCAACTTTCACATCCAAACATAACAACGGGCCTGATCAACGCTTTGTAAAGCTTCAGCTTCACGGCACTTGATAAGTATTTAGATTTTAGCAGTGGCCTTAGAGGATACAAAGAACGACTGCCAGCTGCCAGCCGCACTTTAATATCCTCACCCACACTGTTATCGTGAGTGATAAGAGAGCCCAAATATTTGAACCTCCTCACTCCCTCAAACGTGTGGTGGCCACTACTAAAATCTGGTGTGCCATTGTCTCTAAAACCAGAGATCAGGTATTTCGTTTTGGACTCATTGATCTGGAGTCCAACAGAAGCTGAAAACTCTACAAGCGGATCAAGTATTTCTTTCACTCCGTTGTTATTCAGTCCAATCACGCATATGTCATCTGCATATGCAAGCACTTGATTGGACTGGCGATATAAGATGTTACGCTGAGGTGTTTCAGTTTTACGAAAGATGTACTCCAACATGAGATTAAAGAGTATCGGGGACAGAGCATCTCCCTGCCGAACACCCGAGTTAACTGCAAAAATTGTCGATAGCCTGTTCTCAACTTTAACACAGCATTGAGACTGCGTCACTGTCATCCTACACAGTCGTACCAATTTTGTTGGCATTCCTAGGTATTCCAGGGCAGACCACAAACTCTCTCGATTGATCGAGTCGTAGGCCTGCCGGAAATCCAGGAAAACCTGATGTACGGAGATGGATGTCTCATAATATTTAGATAGAATCATCCGCAGCGAAAAGACCTGATCAGTGACTGATCGATTCGGACGAAATCCTCCCTGATAGTCACCAACCAAGCCTTCCGCCAGAGGAGTGATTCTATCCAATAAAATGTATGCCAGATTAATTAATGATGATAAAATGTTCTCAAAATTTAGTGTGTTTTGATGGATGACAAAACGTCCATGAAATTGGTTTTGAAATACTTCAAGTTAGATACATTTGCAAAAAAATGTATATGATTTGGCCAGCATTTGCAGTTGTGGGTGGAGCCAGGTTTTTGTCACATTTTTATATAACGACGATTCAGCAGTAAAGTTTTGGCCATATAGCTCGTTCCCACGACTCTAATTCCAACAGAAGCAATAAATTTGCACGAGATTAATCAAATCAATGTTATCTCAAAGAGTCCATACAGGTTTTTGATGTATCGAAAAATTTTGGGATATAATGGAAAGAGTGCTGAAGTGCAAAAGTCACACTCGGCAGTTGATGCCAGAAATATGGAGCATCAAACAACATGTGCGTGATTTTATCCGTAATAACGAAATCTATAGAGGTGATTTGTGCAAATATTAAAAAACTAATTTAATCGTGTGGAAACTTTATTATCATTCGAAAGAACATTTCTTGCCATTTATTTTGTAAAGATTACTTCTTTCAAATGATGGCCGCAACTACGATGGTCCTTTCACAAAGTCCAATTTTTGATGACACGTTCTGGTTTATTCACATAGACTTTGGACTTTGCGTAGCCCCTAATAGTCTAGATGTATCACACGATCTAAATAGCCAATTTAACGATCCGACCCGTGAAATTAATTGCTCGCCAACATGATTTTCCGATAAGTACATTACTTCGCGCGCAGTATGGCAAATAGCGCCGACTTCTTGGAACCAAATGTCATCGAGGTCGGGCTTCAATTTTAGGCAGCAAATATTCCAGGCCGTCTCCTTTTTTGAAGAAATATGGACGAATGATTTCACAGGCGCATAAACCACACCAAACCGTCTATTTAGTCGCGTATCATCCAATACTGTAAACTGGGATTCAAACTTTTCGATGGTATTCCAAACAGTGGTCTCGGCAGGCCGATTATGTCAACCGTAACTTGGTCTAAGCGCACGAAACACATTCCTCACAGAACGCTGATTTTCGTAATAAAGCTGAACAATTACCTAGTAGACGCTATGCCGGGCTCAGTGTTTCCACGATGAAATGGCAAACAATACTGAATAAATAAAAACACGATGACAGTTTGAAACTATTCATGCGTCATTTGTCTAGATGAACACTTTTACAAAATACTCCAGCGAACTGGCGCATTCGATTTCAAATCGCTGAAATATCGTAGGTTGTTCACATTATTTCAATTGTAGACGTTGACAACAAATACTGCCAAGTAATCGCTAAATTCTCATCTGGCTCTAATTCAATTCGAAACATTGGTTGAGGAACTCTCTCCCGATTTAAAATATTGACAATAGATTTGGCAGATAGATTTTAAGACAACAGTCAATCCTTTTTGACTTTTCAGCTAGTAACTATATTCAAAAGGTTGTATTCTCGGAAAACCAATTTATAAACATGAATATGTTCGCGTTCTGTATAAGATGTAATACAATAAATTGGGTCTCAAAATGTCCTAAATTACAAAATTATATTTAATTAACATTTCAACCCGAAAGTTAATTTCTGTTGGTTCGACATTTACGGTTCAAAAATACATATCAGTGTTGTGTTGATATGGGGTTAAATTTGGATATATACTCGTATGTATGTCAGCGCTTCGTAGCGAGTAGAGTGGGGGGAAAAGATCTGTTAACCTATTGGTGAATATGAGAATGCAAATTATAGTCTAAACACTTAACATGAATATCGGGAAATGAGTAGCTTAATTCATAATTAATTGGCTCATACTTTCTAATAAGAGGTTTCATTTTGAATAGTCTGCTATTTGGGCAGCTGTCAATTTTGAAGCTGTCGTCTTTTGACAGTTGACAAGTAAAAACTACGCCATTAATAAAAATGGTATACGATACACGCTTCAACAACGCATTGAAATTGTTAAAATTCACTACCAAAATGGTGAAAATTTTGCCGTCACAGTTCGCAAAACTAAAAAATTTTTTGGTCGTCGTGAAGCACCTTTTTGGCCGGTAATAGTGAAACTAGTGGAAAAATTTGAGCTGTTGGGACAAGTTAGTGATTTGAAAAATCGAAACCGTGTGCATCGCTCTAGAACAACTGAGAATATTTGCTGCTGTAGGCCGTATAGTGTTGAAGAAAACCCAGGTTTGTCGGTTCCTCGTCGATCTTTGGAATTAGACATTCCACCAACGATATTATACCGTATTTTGCATAAAGCTTTTAAAGTTCGGCCAACACAAGAACTCAAGCCGGTCGATCACCATAAACGTCGAATCTTCGCTGATTATGGGTCCTTCAAATGCATCAACATGATCCGGATTTTCATCGAAACATCACCATCGTGATGAGGCCCATCACCTCGGAGGCTACGTTAATATGCAGAATTGTCGCATTTGGGACTCAGAAAATCCAAGAATGATTGTTGAAAAGCCTCTCCATCCTCAACGTGTCACTGTTTGGTGCGGTTTTTAAGCTGGTGGTGTGATTGGACCTTACTTTTTCGAAAATGAGGCTGGTGCAACTGTTACGCTACCGAGCTATGATTTTTATTGCCAGAATTGGAAGATATTGATGAGGACGACGTTTATTTTCAGTAAGACGGCGCTACGTGCTACACAAGCAATGAATCAATCGCAATATTGCAAGAACAGTTTCTTGACCGTTTTGTTTCTCGAAGAGGTGATCACAATTGGCCACCGAGATCTTGTGATTTAAGACCTTTAGACTTTTTTCTTTGGAGCCACGTGAAAGATAAAGTCTATGCCAATGCTCCACAATCAATTCAAAACCTTAAAGATGGAATTCGTGAAGTTTTAGAGGATATACAGTCGCAAATGTGTAAATTGGTCATTGAAAATTTCATGAAAAGGATATGGTGCTGCCAGCGTAGCTGTGGCGGCCATTTGGCTGATATCATTTTCAAATGTTAATGGCATACTTTCCTCTTTACAATGAAATAAACATTCATTGATTTCTCTTAAAAAATACTCGTTTTTTTAAATATCAAAATAAAACCCCTTATTGGAAAACCCTATATACATAATTCGAACATTTTAGTTTCAAAGTAAGCACAAATAGAAAAAATAATTCAACATTTCCCAGCACAGTTTCGAATTTAGTTTTTTTCACGAAACGGGAATTGATCGCTCGAATCGGCCTTAAACTACAGTTTATTCGGGAACATCGAGAACTTTGTCGGTGTCCCGCTGCTACATTACGCGGGCACTGCTGAAAATCTAACTTTTTGTTAGAATAGTACAGCTATACTATAATAAACTGCACATCAACTTTGTAAACTATATGTGCTGGTGATTAGATTATAAATTTACATTATTTAGATCATTATAATGTAGAATTTAATTATAATTAATTTATCATTCAATACACAATTGTACATTGCTCTATGTATGTACTAAACTATTTTTCATATATTTTTTTTGTCGGAAAACCTAATTTAAATATGTATTTTATTATTTATTTGCTAAATTTTAAATTACATTAAATTGATCACGTTTTTCTATTCACTAGAGAATAAGAATTCAGAAGCTTTTTGTTTTGTCTCTCTATGATTTTATTTCTAGTGCACATTTTTATTTATTATTAACATATATACAGTTTATGAGCTAGAGCTTTAGTTTATAAAATTGTTTTGTTTTATTTTCATATGACATATAAAAATTTGTAATAAAAAATTTAAATTGTATATATGTACGTTTGTTTATACATGTTAATATATGTTTAATGCTTTGATGTGTTATATAGCATACATTTTATTCGTTTTGTTTTTTGTATTTCTACTGCTCGTACATATCGTGAAAAGCTTTTAGAATAATACTTTGATTTATCGAATTCGAGTAATGGGAATTTCTTGTGTAAATATAAACACAGCAGTTTACACAAAATTGTTTATTGAATTTTATCGCGACGGGAGTTTTACCGAGGTCAGGTTAACAATTTTTTGCAATCGTTATACAAAATAAATAAAATTATTCTTAAGTGAGTTTCCTTTATTCAACTTTGGTCGATAAAAATATTATTATTATTTTATACAGTGATAATTGTTCCTAAGGTTTTGTGTGAACTTTAATAATTTGAAAGGACTAAGTTGAATGTTAAATTGATATAATTTAGGCATTTTTTTTATCATCTTTTCGACAACTATTACCAGTTTCTTATCTAGCACTTTAAATACAAAATAAGTATTTACTATACAAAGCTTGGCAAAATATGATGAGGGAATAAGGGTTGTAATAACAAAATATTCTAAATAAAGCAACCTAAAAAATATGTCACTAATAGTACCTGAATCATAAATCGTGTTTCTTTAAAAAATTGATTTAAAAAATAATAAAACAGTGGATTTCTGCACAAGGCACCTTTAATTTAATTGATTCCAATATATAGATGGTGCGTCGATGTGATGAAGTGAAATGTTCCAAATCAATGTATTATTTAGCAATTCACGCCTGTTTTCAAGTGTAGTCATCTTATAGGTTTTACATAACAGATAAACTTCTTTTGAATATAGAATAAAAACGTCGTAAACGGGGCACCATACATTAACTGCATACTCCACTTGAAATCTGACATAGGCATAACATAAGATCTTGATAGACAGGTGATATTAATGATATAGAGCTACTATATCATTAATATCACCTGTCCATCGTTTGATAAAACCAAACATTGAGTTAGCTCTAGCTATACATTGCGCAATGTGATTAGAAAAATACATATATCCAAAGAAAGTAACCCCTAGATCTTCAAATTCGGAAACTTGTTTTAAAATGGTACCTTTTATTTGGTACTGTTGCATAACAGGATTCTTTTTCCGATGCAAAGTCATGGTCTTGCGCTTATTGATGTTGTGGTTGAGCTAGTTGAAATCACACCACATCGCTATAGGTTGTCGACATCTTCCTGGAGTTTGTAAGTATCATCGATATTCTCTACAGTTTTGTATATTTTGGGTCATCGGCAAGCACTAGGATCTTGGAATAATGAATTACTGCAGTGATTCAGTTGATGAAAATGAGCCAATATGAAAACCTTGAGGTACACCTGAGGTGGCATAAATCTTTTGTTTCCCATTTCAATATATTGAACACGGTTGGTCAGGTACGATTTAAACCAGGCGATAAAACTGAAGATTCCAAATTTATACAAGCTTTCTAGTGCTTTGCAATGACTGATGGAGTCAAAGACTTTGGCAAAGTCTGTGTATTAACATCTACTTGCTTGTCATTTTCAATTACTTTAATCGTGCTACTCCATAAGGTTATAGTTGTAGTAGACCGCTTTGGCATTAAACCGTGTTGATATAGTGATATGTATCGAGGTACCATGGTCCGGAATGAGTTGCAAACTACCAGTTCAAATAACTTTGGGATTGACAAAATTGATGTTATACCTCTATAACATGAAATATCATTCCGCGTTCCACTTTTGAATATCGGCGCCACTGTCGTTGTTTCCACTTCTTGGGAATTTCTCCTATTCTCCTAATTTCAATGATTGATTGAATAGTAGGCACAGAGGAATTGCCAAATTTTTGTAGTCTTTTAATAATGAAGCGGGCATACCATCCGGGCCGCATCCATCTTCAAAAGTATCTAGAGCCTGATATATATCATTCAGTGATATTTGGGGTATTTGTATGGACACATTGTTGTTGTCCTGATTTGAATGTAACTATCGATGTCTTCCGGCTTAACTTCACAAGACTTTTGTTCTTCTAATGTCTAGGTTTAGATACGTCAGGAGGGACAAATTGTTGTATACCTTTCAAAATAATTGTATAAGATTTGTCTACATTAACATCCAGATTACTGAAGTTCAATTCATCTTTCCAGTTGAAGCGTTCAAAATATAGAGAGTCAAGTTTGCTGTGTCTGCTTTTCTGTAGTTGTAGTAAGTTGTTTGGTTCTGGTGACATTTTAGGCAGATCTCGCTCTTCATAATTATTTCGATAGATTTATAGTGGATATCGTTGATACAGAATGGTGACAATGATTTGATTGCAACCACCTCTGCGCGTACTATATATGGTGGCTATCTTTTCAAATATCGTTCCGGATTCGCACGCAGAACGTGGCCACCCCGGTCACTCGCTAAGATAGGGACCTTCATCAGATCTCTGCTATTGCACATGAAGTAAGATCTTGTACAGAGCTCGGTATGTACCATCTTCTTAGCGTTTTGAGCCGTAAATCACGAGCCATCTCTCGTACTCGTCCGTGATCGCCCAACTTTCACATCCATACATTACAACAGGCCTGATCAACGCTTTGTGAAACTTCAGCTTCACGGATAGTTCAAATTTAGTTATCACTGCACGTTTATGTTCAATTCGCCCCAAGATTCGCCATAACCTATACTACTGTAAGCGAAAAGAATAAAATCAGTGACAAAACCTTTGTCCTTCAAGCTACAAAACAATCGTGCCTTTGAAGATACAGTTAATACCTCTCTAATACCTCTCGATCTGCAATGCAATCCAGTTACATACAGCTTAGGATTTCACATTTCATTGTCGAATTCAGACATTAGAACACCCTCCAAACCGAGTGTACTTTCAGAAAGCGCAAAGATTACGTAAGAAGCATCAATAACAATAGGGACTTTAACGTGACACTTCCGTCAACCAAAACAAAGGTAGCGTCAATCTAAATTATATTGTGCGACCAAATTTATGAGCCAAGTAAATAAAGCACTACCAGTACGAAACATAGATTCTGTGATCACGCTAACAAAAATTCGAAGAAGTCCCACCAAATATAAGAGATTAGTCGCAAACAGAATTTTTGAAATACAAGAACAATTAAATCCAGCAAGCTGGCGGCATATAAGTTCTAAGGAAAATCTTGCTGAGTGTGCGTCTAAAGGAATTCACCCAACAGAATTGAAGAATATCTGCCTATAGTGGACGGGCTCAAAAAATGGCGTCGAAGCAATATTCGTCAGAAATAGCGCTAACTCCAGGCCATTTCTTAATAGGTGAATTACATCCCGGTCAAGATGATTTAACCAGAATAGTGACAATTAGAGGTAACTATAGTGCTAAATTTAAACGCTCAATCTTCAAAATAAGTATTCTTGCTATCAACGGTACAGAAAAGAAGTCAAAGGTGGAAGTCAAAGGTTGAAACCCGTAATAGACGGATGCGCCATTGTCCCTATAACCTGGCGTGCCATTGTTCATATAAGATAACATGTTTTATTTTTGGACTTATTGATTAAGCTGGAGCTCAACAGAAGCTGAAAAAGCTTCAAGCAGATCAAGTATATCCTTCACTCCGTTGCTATTCAGTCCGTTGAAATTCCACTATGCCATATTTAACTACTAAATGTGGTGTAAATATATGCCTTTAAATGTGTACAATTATTGTTCATGTAATTAACAATACTCCATAATATTTTTGACCAATTGAACTTACAGCAGTCAAAATTGATATAATTTGCTAATAAACTTATATCGGTGGAACTATCGGGTTTCAGAATGTTTGGATCATATGTAGATTCCTGTCATCGAACTTTTTATGTAAATATTAATTTACCGAACAAAATTATCTTTCAATCAATGCAGCCTACCTTGGAAATCTACCTCAAACGAGTGCTAAGAAATAATTAGCCAAGTTGGGTTTAAGATGTCACAGCTCAAATACTGAGTGTAGATTATCTCCGAGTGAGTTAAACACTTATTTCTTTAATAGTGCGAATGGTCCTAACATTAAACCATGAACGTCTACAAAATATTAATGTAAACTCGTCGCGAAAATATTTTGCATATAGAAAATATAACGTTGAACTTATTTTGACAACATAGATTAAAATCAAATTCTCTCGGTTTGAAATTTCAGAATACCTGGCGCAAAATGAGTTACTGTGCAAGTTTCAATCCGCGTATAGGCCGTTTTATAGCACATCTATATACGGCAAATCTGAACATTATTGACGATTTTCGCCGAAATTTGGATGCGAAAGATGTCTCAAGTTGTCTAATTATTTGATTTCAGTAAATCATTTGATAGGTTCGATCGCACGAACTAATGCTTCTTAAACTTTTTAATTTTGATACAACGAGATGTAAACTGATTTTGTCTTAACGATCTAATCGTTTGCAGGAAGTTCATACCACAACAATATCCTCCACGTTACCTGAAGTGCCACAAGGATCGGTGTTATAGGACCGTCATTTTCTATGTACACTAACGCGGTCCACCCATAATTTTGAATTCATTCAATTATCATCTATACGCGAGGATGATCTTCAAATATGTAATTGGTAAGTTAGAAAATTTAGGTAATCTGGTAAACATCAATTGTGATATCGTAGTCATCTTTGCGTGGGTCAACTTACTTTCATTCCATATTGCTAAAACCCAATGTATTTTAATCTCCATAATAAAGTTAGATGTTACCGGTTTGCCCAAAGGTTCTAGAAATAAGTTATTCTAACAAATTTGATGCCCGCAGCTAAATTTTGACAGACATATGAGTGAAATAAGAAGAAAATTCACTTAGAGTCTTATGAAACAATGGCTTATTTCTAGTTTCGCTGAGGCTTCGCTAAAAAGAAAATTGCGAAAGCTACGGTGTTTGTCTTAAGGTCAAAGGAATGGCCTCCGTCCAACGTATAAATCTGTCAATAATAGTGGGACAGTAACGTTAACTTTCTGCCACGGTAAGTGGTCCGACTAAATCAATGAGAATTTCATCAAATCGGTTTGTAACTAAAGAAAAATATGCTAAAACAGATTTTACATGATGACGGATGTGACAAATCAAATTAACGCAGTCCAAACGTCAAACGAGTGAATTTAAAACACTTTCAGTGTTTCCAGTTAGTTAGTAGGTAAAATCCTGGAGATGCGGAATGGAATACACATCAGGCAGAGATATTGCGTTAAGAGCCCAGTTATCACCGCATGATCTCCAATGAATTCGTAATTTATTACAGTGTTTGAAATGATAGTTAAGGACGATGTTGAACCAGAAACTATAGTTTGAACTAAACATGGATCTAATTGGATTAGTCTAGGATCTAACGTCAATAGACATACACCAAACGTAGTAATGAGAGTATTGTTTGCAGCGAAAAGTGGAAAACAGTGATACCAGCAGATGTTGCTGGTACTATGGCTTAATCCAGAATCGTGTATACAAATAACAAAATAACAGATACTTTAAGAGTAGAGACACATTATGCTTTTTTAATCATTTTTGTGTTAAAACAAGAGACCTTAGGTGCCCATTAAATTGATCCTCTTGTAACTTCTACCAATTCACTGTTCTTGAAAACTACTACCATTATACTATTACTATGGTTTGTTTTCATCACAAGCTAACTATATGAGAGGATGAACAGTTTCTCCCAGCATCTCCAAATATTTTATCTCATTTAAATTGCCGTCAATAAATAATGGATCAATAACTGTGACCACACCAGTGATCAATACCAGTTCAGACATTAATTTTTCCCATCATTGCGGATTCACCAATAATAAGTTAATAGTTTATGGAATTTCTTGTTTTATTTGGATGCTTTTGGTTGAAAGCAACTCTCGTTTTTCGAGCACATCGATTTTCGGCCCTTTCCATAGACTATAAACCATTTTTAAATAGTACTTCATTTGTTTCCAGTAAAAGGTTTATTTGATTTGTATTTATTGGTTTGGGCGGTTTCAGCTAGGCCAACTATTCTATTCTAGAAAAAATATAACTCATATATATGTATTCTTATTGATAAAGTTGGTTGACCTTGAAATAATCTTCAATGTATTAAAAATTAAACAATATATTTTTCTTTCTTCCTCGAAACTAAACAACTTTTATTTGGAACAAATCTTTCCGTACTCATTATATTTAGGGTGCGGATTAAGTTTTCAAATAATCACATGTTATCAGTGAATCAATTTATTATAATAAATTCGAGTGGTTTTCATTTCACAATGTCCCTTCATGAACAAATTTGTGATAAACTTTGCGGGCCTTTTTCTTTTGGAAAAATGAATAGCCGTAAACGAAGTTCGCTTGGCTTATTTGATTTTAATTTGCCGTGCGGAATTTATTTAAGGAATTATCTCCTTTTAAAGATTGATGGTAAATTTTATTTTTTGGCTTTCAGATCAACTGAGCTGAGCATAAATATGTAGTAATATTTATATACGTCATGTAATCATATTTGAATATAAAAATAATGCTGTGTGACTTTTATTATGACGTATATTGCATAGATCCGTATTAAATTATTTCGAGCTAACAAAAACTCATGAATAATTAATAAATTTCTATTAAATAAAAATTATTAAAATATGTTGAAATTTTATAATTACCTTCCCTCCCCATCCATATACTCGTACATTAACTGTTGGTACATACGAGTATAAATCAATAAAAATCATTATAGGTAATCATTATAGTTATACGAATAGTTTTCCATACATACCTATATGTAATGGATGTACTCAAATGTGTATGAGGGGGCCTACATATATACATAAACACATATACAGGCAAATTATACAGCAAACAATTTCAATAATTCAACCTTAATTGATACGTTGATAGCCATTTATATGATTTATGAATGAGTAGCTTTTGTAAAATATAATATTTATAATTACGTTTAAATTAAATAAATTTCAATAATTAATTTTTTCCTCATTTTTGCGTTTCAATTATGATATACGATGTGTTGCAACGTATTAATTTATAATTATAGTTAAAATAATTTTTTTTTTGGATAAAACATTATTTCTATATACTAATTATGTAATCACAATATAGTTGACGAGTTTAATGTGATTCACCTATCCGAACACATAATTTATGATTATTTTGCTGAATAGATGAATCGGCATACCCAGCAGTTATTCAGAACACTTCAGAACGGGTGTATAGGAGTTGTATACGACAACCGGCTGTGCACTATAAAAATCTTTCCTAAAAGTTCAAATCATAGCACTGGGGAAACCTAAGGTACCAGCTACGAGTGTATACGACAACCGGCTGTGCACTATAAAAATCTTTCCTAAAAGTTCAAATCATAGTACTGGGGAAACCTAAGGAACAGGACCTTAAAGACATAAATAATTTACCTGATAGCGTGAAGGAACTTCAACAATTCGATGAAAATCCAACTCAATATATCTCTTGGATGCACAACGTGGATAATATTCTACGAGACTGTAATATTGTACGCACCAAACCAATCTATAGAGCAATACTAACTCATACGGCAGCAGATTAGAGGAAACGCGGATACTGCACTAATATATCGTATAACATGTTCGACGACGAGTGGGGATCTATAAAAAATGCTTATCGCTCAATTACGCAGATAAGAAGGATCTTCGAACATTGGAACACCACCAAGAAATATGACGACCGATGAATTCTACGCTAATGTGAATCATCAATTCTCATTGATAGTAAATAAAAATAGACGATTATTCGAAAGAAACCATCTAGTAGAAAATTACACGAATCGAGCTGTGGATCGTTTTCATCTGAAGGCTAAATGAAGAACAATCAAGAATGTTAACTATCGAAAAACCGACCACACTTTCTGAAGAATATATGGATCCTGCCTCGAGATTCAAAACATAAATATCACAAAATTTGACGATTAACCAAATTCACGAATTAATAACTCAGTCAACCAATTTTCATATACCAATCCACATAAGTAACCCACAAATATAGTATAGAATAATCAACACTATATAGCAACCAAACATCATACAACAATCGGAACCCGAATCATCAAATACCACCTAGGCCAATTTATCCAAAACCTGCATCACCAATTTAAATTGATCAGTTAATTCAAACCAAACGAGTCAATTAAATGAATAGACCAGCACATCAAAATAACCAGCCACCAAAGGTAGAAGATTCCGGCAACGGGGAATTCCAAAAGCGGCAAAGAATTTATCATTTGGAGACACAGGAAGAAGGGGAATATAATCAATTAATCAACGAAAACATCTAAAGATGAACCTGAGGAAATAAACTGAGAAGCAAATTTTATGGAGAAAGCCTCTCTAGCAAAGCACAAAACAGCAAAAAATAACATCCTCAATTTTTTGATCGACACTGGAGCTAATAAGAGTTTCATCAAATCTGAACTAGCTGAAGGAGCATTCCCGACTAACGCCTTGCTTATCCCAAAATCAGCGGGAAGTGACATCAAGATCAATAAAAAAATATCCCGACAATTTTTCAAATGCATAGAAATCAACACATTAATAGATTTTTGTTTACTACCTGGTTTAAAAACATTGAGACGACACTTTAAAAAAACTTTGAGTAATTATCGACCGAAAAAAATAATATTTTGACCATAACTTTGACCAAATATTAAAATATTTTCAAAATTGGAGAAGGAATATCTATGGATAAATCTCAATAAAAAAGATTCAGGGAAAGGACAATAAGCAAAATTTAGAAAAGAAATAGTAGCAAAAAAAACCAAGTTACAGTGATAACAGCTTCGGGCTGTTTTACGAAGACGTAGTTGAAAGAATTCTACCCGAAGTCAATCAAATCGATCAGAGAAGCAATCTTAAACCTCAGCTAACTCACACAGTTGAACAAATCACTCAACTAATTTTAGAACTAAAAGGCCAAAAAATCCGGACACAGCAATTAATCAACTGGGTTGGAACGGCATGGAACTGGGTGGCAGGAACACCAGACGCTACTGATTGGGACTAGATTGTCAACAAATAGAACAAGATCATCAATAACAATAACGAACAATAGCAAATCAACACCATCCTGGTGAAACCAGTAAACAAAATCCTTAATAAATACCACCAAATTATCGGTTCATTGCACGAAGACATGGAAGGGAGAACACAGCAAATTCAATAAACTCGCAATCATCCAAGAGGAAATAAAAGAAATAGTTAGAGCCGCACAAACCAAAATAATCAACACCAACCTAATGATTGTTCATTATGAGAAATGAGACGTTTGTTGCAGAAATCGATATGCAAATGTGATAGAAGCAATCGAATACGCAAAATCTACGATACTTGTAAAAGGTTCAATAATCGTATACATTATATCAATACCAAAAATAAGCAAACAGGAATATAACCATATCCTTATTAGATCAGCAATCAAACAAAATAAACAGGTTGACTTAGAATACAAAGAACTCATCGTGAATCAACACCAGTTATTCGGGATAACGCAGAAATGCAACATGTTCTACGAAACTATCATCTGGACTATCTAGAATATAAACGACAATCATTGTATCAGCCAACTTAAGAGGTACGCATGTGAATTGCGACTATCAATTTAATCAAAACCAGGGTGGTCGGTCTGTGATGCTATCTCATATTAGGTGATAAAAAAGTGTGAGATAATAAATTGTCATAGCTTATGTGGATGAAACGTTTTTAATAAACCTAAATTTTATTTTAAAATTTACGAATATTTAATTAAAAACATAAAAAATAAAATTTAGTTTTATTAAAAGAATAATTTTCATAGAGATTTCACTATATATGGAAAAAGCTGGCACATATTCCAACTATCACGCCTGGATAGCGTCCTTTGGTGATGCTTTTAAGGCATTTTTCACAATTATCTGACATTATTAACGCGAAAAATTTTAGATGACAGTTATAAAAAAAATTGCACTTAATTACTAAATTATTATGATTCAATTATAACTATTATCACAATAGTTACACTATTAATTTGTTAATTTGTTGTTTAATTCGAAAGTTATGGAATGGAAGCTTTAGTTATGGAATACCCTGTACGAAAAGCCTTGAAGCTTCACCAGCTAATCCTACTATTTTCCGCTCTTATAATGGTTTAAATTCCTATACACAGTATAGAATATCTACTTTTAATCGAAACGCACCTCCGTTGATGTTCCAAATTGTGAAAAATACGTTGACTAATTCAATTCTCTACACGAATGTTAAATCCCATTAATTGGAAACACAATGATTTTTCGCCATAAGCTATGTAAATTAAATAGTCTACACAACAACAAAAAAATACATTTTAGAAATCGTTTATCACAAATAAAAATAAAATTTTAAAATTCAGAATTCACTTTTATAAATTTGAGAAAAATAATTAGGAAGAAGTGCTACAAAGGAATTTTAGCCTATTTCCTTTTTCGAAGGGAAAACCAGAATAGACCCACAAGTCCCAATTTTATTACACTTGCCATTTGCTAGAAAAGTGTGGTCTGTGTACTTAACTAACTTCAAATTGAACCTGCATCACCACTTTGTAACTTTTAATGTAATTGGACTTGGGCCAGAATTTATTACAAAAGAATTACAGTTCACTGGTAACACGCCGAAAAAATTATGTAACTATTTTGTGTAATGAAAATACCAGTGTCAATTTTATTACCTCTAGTAATTTATTACACTAAACCGCCAGCTTATTTTGGATAGAACTGGCTATTGTTGACACTATACGGTGTATATATACTTTGTCAAGTGGAATAATTAAATTATTTTGGGTAAAAATCATTACATTAACATATCTAAACATATCTAAAGTCTATGCCATCAATATCTACAGTTATTTAGCAGTGATACTTAAAAACAGTGTGTTTTGGTATGCTATACTGAGTTCATTCAATGATAACTGATCATGAAAACTCTGATGTACTCACTATTTTCTTTATCGTTTGCTTGCTCCAGACTCCAGCCTAAAACATTTAATATTTTCATACCCCTGTAGAGGAACTGGTTAAATTAACGTATTTAATTACCTTTATTGCCTTGGAATTTTCAAAAGCGGAATTTTCCAGCACTCAAAATTGTGAAAATAAATATTGATACCACTTTTTAAACTACTATTTTGTTTTAATTAAATCAATTTTATTTTAAAATATTTATATTCAAAACACCACTTCAGTATACACAATAAGATCTCCATGTTGTCTGTCGCTGTTGCGCGGTTCGATTTAATCGTTTACTTCAGCATTTGATAAACGAAAATTAATTGTGGTGCAATAAATCCTATTCCAAAATAAACCAAGAACAATGCGGAAAACCTAAAACGGTTTTTAATTGAGAATGGCAAATTGCTTCCAGGTATTCCGCCTTCTGCAATTCGTCGCATATATTGTTTGTGAACAATTGGTTGTCGAAGTAATCCGGTTACGCGGGCCAACATTTTTAGTTTAGGTTTATTAATTAATCGATTATTAATTTCTCTAAATTATGTAAATTTCTGTTTAATTTCAAAATTAAATGTATGCAGTTATTTATCTTTTGACACAAAATATGTTACTACTTTGATCAAAGTTACAAACAAAAGCTATTTATTGTCGAATCTTTTTAATGGATTCAAAATAAAATAAAAAATCGTCGACTACTGTGATTGAAAATAATTAAAATGATGTGTGCTGAATTCACGCTTTTGGTATCTATCTAAGTGCTGAATTGTAAACAGTGTTATAATGATGCCGGAATTTTAAATGTGCAATCACTAATACTTCATGTCTGTGATGTTTTTCACACTTTTTTCACATATATATGTATACATATCTGGATAATCGATCCGTTTGAGCTAGTTAGACGAATGATTTAATGGGCTATTTCATGTACTATCGGAACTTGAGTCCAAATCTCTGGCAAAAGGTGTTAATGGCTATTTATCATTTATTTAGGTGAGTGCTGGAGTAATCCGGCACTCAATTTTAATTTTTTTTTTACGGCCAAACTCAATCTTTCCAGAAAAAAATTCGTGGCCAATTTATTTCTCGGGATAAATGATTCTCAGGATAATGAGTTCAAATATCTTTTTCTGGCAAAGGGTGTTAATGGCCATTTATCATTTTCGGTCAAACTCGAACTTTTCAGAAAAAAATTCGTGGCCAATTGATTTCTCGGGATAATGGGTTTTTTTAAGTCTGTTTCGACGAGGAATTTAATGAACTATTTCATGTACTATCGGAACCTGAGTCCAAATCTCTGGCAAAGGCTGTTTGTTAATGGCCATTTATAATTTTCGGCCAAACTCGAACTTTCCAGAAAATCATTCGCAAATCTCTGGTAAAGGGTGTTAATGGCCATTTATCATTTTCGGCCAAACTCGATCTTTCAAGATAAAAATTCGTGGAAAATTTATTTCTCGAGGAATGGATGCCATTTGAACTTGTTGGACGAGGAAGTACTTATATAGTGGCTTAATTATTAAATTATTTGATTATTATTAGATTATTTGGCCGAAAATGATAAATGGCAATTAACACACTTAGCTAGAGATTTGAACTCAAGTGCCGATAACACATGAAAAGCTAATTAAATTTCTCGTCCAACTAGCTTAAAAGGTATCCATTATCCCGAGAAATAAATTCGCCACGAATTATTTTTTTGGAAAGTACGAGTTTGTATGAAAATGATAAATGGATATTTACATCTTTTTCGATAGTACAAGATACAACTTATTTAATTTTTTATCCAACTTGCTCATCAATTATTTTTTAATGGAAAATAATATCTGGCAAATGTCCACCATGAACACGATGGCAGAAGTTGATCCTTTGGTCGAAATTTTCGATCAAACATCCACATAATTGGGGCTCTATCTCAAAGGTTCCGAGACCTTCGCTTGATTGTGTATTCTCATAATTCTTGTCTTTCACATAGCCCCACAAAAAATATAAAATAAGCTTATATGGCTGTATGAACTCATTAATACTCATAGCATCAAATATTGGCAATACAATTTTATTATCATGTCTCTGTAGTGAACAGCAATTGAAATTGAGCTTCATCTAAAAAAAAATTATTTGTTCAATGATCCGCAAATTGTTGACGTTGTTCTTGCGACTTTAATTCTTGGACCAATTGAACCGTATAAGGATGTAAAGATAAATCCTTGCACAAAATTCGCAATGCGGGATCTCTGCAACACTATCTCTCACTGTTGCAATATTTTTGGATGACCGACTTGAACGATTTCTCTGTATGCTTCTTACTGAGCCAGTGGATTCAAATTTTTGTATTAAATTTTTACGATGAGCAAGTTTATCTACCAAAAATAACGAGAATTTTACGAAATGCTGTTCATTTCCATAATAATAATAAACAGTTTTTCAAGGCCATTACTAGCCCCCTACTGTGTCAACAATTTGGCTCCAGCGGTTTCGATCCAGAGCTTGGTCTTCATACAGTCTTAGACAATCTGGAGAACCCAACTCGTTCTCTACACCGTAGATCCATCGTCGCCTGCAACGGCCTCTGCGCCTACCATATGGTGGCTCTTCTTTCAGAGATCGCTACACAATTCACTTAGGATCAGCACACAGAACGTGACCAAGCCAGTGTAATTTTCATTATAGATTTTAATTGTTTGATTACGATTTTGAACAGAAATTCATGTTACTAAGTGGTCAACCGTCTACTGTTTATTTTTAAATGTGTGTAGATCTAAATCTCGACTTTGACGACCAACGAGGTGATGCAGCTTGAATATATCGTATCCATCCTTCAATAACACTTCACTCAACTCATATTCAATCATAGCAAATGTGACTAGTGCCGTCAATCTTTTCCAACTTCATACCTGATTCGATTTTTCTAACTACCAATTCCCTTCATTGTTGAATTTTTTACTATCACTGTACCCTTGAGAGCCGAATGTAAATATATCTGTTGCAACTCTTTGCCATGGATATTTCGGGATTTGCTTACTTAGTATTGATTCTTTTACATTCCTCCTTTGTGTATTTTGGCATATTGAGCAGTTTTGAGCGTACTCAGCGTGTCCTAGGCATTTTAGTGATCTTTTATTGAATATACATTTGTCTTTATTTAACTTCTTTTATTTTCTTTATAACTTCTTTTGTTCTAGCTTCGAGTTTTTCAATTGATGCTGCATGAATTAGAATGTCGTCCATTGAACACTCTACGTTTTGTACGTCCTCGAACATTTGCGACATTATTTGTTGGAGCACTTCGGGGGGTGACGCTAAACCAAACGGTAGTCTTAAGCAGGTGTAGCGACCCCACGGTGTTGAAAATGCTAAGTATTTTTGTGTGTTCTTTCACTGACCTTGATTTGCCAGAATCTCGTTTGCAATCTAGCAGTGTAAAGAATGTTGATCCTTTTATTCCCGCTGAAATTTATTCTATCGTCTCTAGAGGATAATGTCTTGGTGGAATAATTCCTAAATCTGGATTGGCTTTGATATCGATGTCATAGACATAATTTTTTAAACAAGCAAATCCTTTAAATAGTTGTTCGTCCGCGATTTTCAAACTTTAAATCTATTCTTCGTATTGTTCATCTGACCTTCTGATTAACCCTAGTTCTGCCCATGATTTAATTCCTAATATTGGACCAGTTTTTTCATTCACTACTCTGCATATTATTTTTACTGTTTTATTTTTTACTGAGCACTGGATTGTTGCTTGACCAATAACGCTAAACGCTTTTGTGACCGCTGTGATTTGATCTGTCGATCGTTAGATTTAAGTTGTCTGTTAACTTTTTCGTTATAGCATTGTTTTGTGCACCAGTGTCAAGCTTAAAGTCTATTTCTTAACCGTTAATTGTAATTTTTTCGAACCACGCGTCTGATTTTTCTCGTATCTCACTGTTACCCCACGTGTCTAAATATAACAGAGCTCTCACAATGCAAAAACTTTTTACTTTTTACTTTTGACTTTTGCCTTTTGATTTTTTTTAGCTCGCACAATGAAAAAGAAAATTAAATTGAAGCCAACTTCATCATTATTAAGAATTGTTTACAAAAGTTGTTTACAAAAATTGTGACATTTAATTTTCCAACCTCTGTATAGTTAATAATAATTTTTTTGTTCTCGTATTTCTTAAAAAAATTAATTTTGTAATAAAAATTGAAAGTACAATTAATTATAATAGTATTTAGACAGTGTACTAAATAGAAAATTATAAATTATTTTTTTGTTGGGTTATGTTATGCTGACATTTAACGAAAAATATTTGTTGGCGCCTATTTTAAAATGTTGTTAACTTCATTCGTTTCAATTCATAAGGCAAAAGTTAGGAGTTCGATTACTTTTTCTAAAAGATTTTCACCAACATAACGAACAAAAAATTTTTTTTTCTCAAAATAAAATTCATACAAACTTGTATTTAAAAAGTAAAAAGTTTTCCATTGTGAGAGCTCTGTAATTCTTCGTCGTCATAATTTTCACGACATTCGTTGATACTTTTATATTTCTTCTTACCTGTTATACATTCAATCGTCAAATGACCAATCTTTCCGCACTTTGCACACATTTTTTTGTATGCACGGCAATTCTTCTTAGTGTGTTGTTCAGCAACGTTTGCAAAAGGACGTTTTATCATTTTCAGTGTTTGTGCTTTGCTCTTGATCGTTAGTCGATTTTTCTTAAATTCTGATTTATTTTTTCAAGATTTATTAACTAAACTTACATTTATATTTTGATTTTATTTATATCATATTTTCATATGATTCGCAACTGTCGGTTTATTTGCCTGTAACATCCAATATTCCACGCCCATCACAATTTTTTTATGTTGTCTATGATTTTCTTTTGTCTTGGAAAATCAGTATCAATCAAAATTATTCCCCCCAAAATTTTTAATTTCATCATGCTTCATCATAATTATTTAAACTGTTGTGTTTAAAATTTGTTTACTTAAAAACAACAACACAAATGTATTGTAATTATCCATTCATGCGGTAAATTAATTTTTGTTTTATTAATTAAAAATTAATAAAATCCTTTTGTAATTTTATACGATACTACCTATATACCGTTTCCAAATTTAATTCGATTTTTCTGTCTTTTTGTTGTTTTTTTATTTTTAGTTGGTTAATTACTTAATGTTGACGAAATGATTTGAATAATAAATTAAAAAAAATCCTCTTCGTCTTTATGTTTTTTGTCTCAAACGTATTTCATTTTAGGGGTATATAAATGATAATTAAGGGTAAAAGGTTTAAATTTAAGGTGAATATAATTTAAAAGTTACTCGTTGATATTTTTTGAATCAGGAATAAAATCAGAAAACAAAAACTTTAAAATTTGAATTTCAATTTTACGGTAAAAACAAGAAATATATAAAAAATTAAATTATTTAGAATTGAAATTGGAAATTAGAGCATATTGAATAGCACAAGCATACGCACCCAGAGCATTTAAAAAAAAAAAAAAAAAAACAATGAAATATAATTTGATCATCCTCAAAATGGAATGATTGCAGAGGAAATTAATCCTCTCACAAAAAATATTCGAAAAAATAATGGGAAGAAAAACGACAAAATTTATTCTTCAATTTATGCTTTAAGGAATAATTTTTGTCTTTTTGTTGTATTTAAAATTATTTAGATTTTATTTATATATCTTTTATGCTGTCATAACAATTTTAGCCATAAGCGTATTATAATGAAAACCGATTTCGAGTTTTATATCATTCCCTGTGTACTGTCGTCGTGCATGGTATAAGAAAATCGTTTTTTATTTTTCCTATTTTGCCGTCTCCTCAAAAGATTAAAGAGATCAGCTTATAAAGTGTTTTTTTATATTTTTCTTTCATTTATTTTATTCCTATATAAGCCATTAATCAGATATTAAAATAAGATCCATGAAATAGAGCTATAACAGGAGAAAACATCTACTGGAAGATGAAAATCTAATTATGGTTTATAGTCATATGCATCTTATACATAATCTACATACTATCTTGAAAGATTATAGCTTTAAATTAAACATAACAAGTGTTTTATATAATGTACTTGCAAATTGCATTTAGTTAGATCCGCAAATTCCATAATTCACATAATTTATTTTAGGAATATGTGGATTTTTTTTATAAGGCCTGTGGACATTTATATATACTTTACCCATACAGAATTAGTGAGGAGTTAATATTTTATTTGATCGGTAAATTTGAAAACTCTTCCGTTGCTATTAATTTAGTTAAAAAGAATGATTTTCATTAATTGTATTTTAGTATGGTTTAGGACAATCGTTATCGCCATTTCTAAAAAAATTTCATACTCTAAAATCTATGTTATGTATGATAATAAATCACATTTTGTACTAGATTTATTGATTGGACTACCAATTGTGAATCGTCCGAGAAAAATAAAAAATGCTTATTTTAAATTAAATTTGTGTAAATAATTTCATTCAAAAATAGTGTTCAACGTTATTTGCAAAATCAAACGAAAATACGCCCGACTAAAATAAAAAACGTTTCTAATTTTATTTTGAAAGTACTGAGAACTTTATTTACGAGTTCAAACTATTTTGAATAATAATCAAATTAAAAAATAAATCGTCTGAAGTTATACGAAAACAACTTCGAGTACATTAAAAAATTATGATTTATATAAAAATATAATCTTCAAAATATTTTCCATTTTATTTAGACCATCAGGTTTGAAGAATTTTGAATAATAATTAAAATCAAAAATGAGTCTAAAGTCATACTGAAAATGTTGATTATAAATTAAAATTGCATGTCTAAATTTATATAACAGATGTGTTTACTTTTATTTTCAGTATACCGAGAATTTTATTTACAAAAATATTTGGATTCAATAATAAATCGTTTAAAGTCGGATGAAAAAATTTCAGAATATTTATTACCAAACGTTAAAAGTTGGTATTTTGTTAAATATTTATATTTAAAAATAGATCGGCTAAAGCCGCAAAGTTAGAAAATGTTAATTTTAAATTGAAATTATGTGTCTAAATTTAATTTTAAAATTGTTTCCAATTGTATTTTCAAATTACCTGCTGAAAATTTTAGTTATCAGTTTAACGTTCAGTGTTATAAAAAATATTGAATTTTATATAAAAATTAACTCATATTTTATTTGAAAAATACTGAGAATTTACATAACGATCAAAATAGAATAATAAATAAATTCATAATAAATAAAAATGATGATTTACAACAGGTTCAAGTATTTTTGAATTATGTATAAATATTTAAATTCAAAAACAAATTATCTAAAGCCATAGATAAATCGTCCGATTAAAATAGAAAATCTTGATTTTAAATTAAAATTGGCTTCCACAATTTATTTAATTCTTTTTGTAAAATATTGAGAATTTTATTTACATTTGATTAAAGTTTATTGAATTATAGGTAAATTATAAAAATAAATCGTTTAAAGTTCAACGAAAAATCGTCCAATTCTATTTGGAAAATACTAGGAATTTTATTTACAAAAACATTTAAATTCACCGAAAAATTAAATTAAAATTAACTTAAGACTAAAATGGCACGTCTAATTTGATTCAACCAAATTTAATTGAAAAATGTTGGGAATTTTATTAATATAAAAATTGTAAAATTGTCTCCTGCATTTGAAAAAAATCATGAGTTTTATTTATTTAAGTACAAAAATAAATGGTCTAATGTCGTACGAAAAATTGTCCGACTAACATAAAAAATGTATAGATTTTAAATTAAAATGGCATCTTTTTTTAAAAATTGTTTTCAAAATACTAGAAATTTTATTTATATAAATATTTAAATTCACAAATATATCGTCTAAACTCCTATGAAAAAATGGCCGAATGAAAATATATTCTTTCTATTGCAAAATTCTGGAAATTTTATTACAAAACGTTCAAAGTGCGTATTTTGTGAAAAATAATTATATTTAAATATAAAACGATAATTCGTTTCAGTAAAATATTTAATGTTCAATTTTATATAAATTTTATCTCCTCTTCTATTTTCAAATTGCTTAATAATAAATCGTCTAAAGTTGTACGAAAAAAAAGTCCGATTAAATTTAAAAATAAATGGTAATTTTAAATTGTACCTCAATAAAATTTATTTGAAAATTATTGTGTCCAAATCTATCAGCTAATCTATCATTAGGAATTTTATTTTCAACAGGTTCAATGTACTCGTATATTGAATTATAATTAAAATCAAAAGTAAATCGTCTAAAGTCGTACGAAAAATAGTTCGTTTAAAATAAAAAATGTTGATTTTAAAGTAAACTGGCTCGGTTTAGTAGATTTTACTTATATAATGTTTAAATTTTTTTAAATATAATTATTGAATTCAAAAATAAATTGTCTAAAGTCGTATGGGAAAATGCTTAATTAAAATAAAAGAAGTTGATTTTATATTATGCGTCTAGATTTTATTTAAAAGTTAAGTTCAATACTATTTGGAAAATACTGAGAATTTTATTTACAAAATGATCTAAGTGTTTTGAATAAACATTATAACGTAATAAAAAAATATTGTTAAAAATAAAAACTTGTACGATAAAGCTTTCGAGATTAAATAGAAAATGTTGAAATTTATCTAAAAACTGTCTTCTGTTTTGTTAGGATAATAAAGAGAATAACGTAAAAGTATTTTGAAAAATATCGTCCAAATAAAATAAATAGAAAAATGGTCCGATAAAAATAAAAAATATTGATTTTAAATTAAAAGTGCTCGTCCAAATTTATTTAAAAATTGGATTTAATTCTTTATGTAAAATACTGAGAATTTTATTTACAAAACGTTCAAAGTTGGCATTTTGAAAAATAATTAAATTTCAAAATAAATCGTCTAAAGTCGCACGAAAAACGTTAGAGTAAAATAGAAAATGTTGATTAACTATTAAAATTATTCGTCTAATTTAATTTGAATATTGGGTCAAATTGATGTTTTGTTAAATTGTGTTAAATTTCTTTGCAAAATATTTTAAGTGATTTGAATAGTAATTAAATTTAAAAATAAATCGTTTAAGGTCGTACGATAAATCGCCCGAGCAAAATATTTAATGTTCAATTTTATATAAAAATTGTCCTCTCGTCTTTTTGCAAAATACTGAGAATTTTATTTACATAACGTTCAAAGTATTTTGAATAATAAATAAATTCAAAAGTATATCGTCTAAAGTTATACGAAAAAATAAATCGTCTTAAGTTGAATGAAAAAAGGTCCGACTAACACAAAAAATATATTGGTTTTAAATTAGAATTGCGCGTCTAATTATATTTAGAGATTATGTTCAAGTAATAATGTTCAGTTAACGTGCTAGTAAACTAAAAAATGGTGATTTTAAATTGACATTTAGTCTCTAGTTTTATTTGAAAATTATTGTGTCCAACTCTATCAGCAAAATACTAGAAATTTTATTTACAACAGGTTCAAAGAATATAGAATTATAATTAAAATCAAAAATATATCGTGTAAACTTGATTTTTAATTAAAATGGCTCTATTAATTTAATTTAACAAATGCAAAATAGTGTAGTTATATACATAATGTTTAAAGTTTTTTGATTAATTATTGAATTCAAAAATTAATCGTGTTAAATCGTATGGGAAAAAGTTGAAATTGTGCGTCTAAATTTTATTTAAAATTTATTTCCAATACTATTTACAAAACCCTGAGAATTTTATTTACAAAACCCTCAATAAAAAAATATTAAAAAAAATGTTCAAATTTAATTAAATATTGTCTCCTCGTTTATTTGCAAAATAAAGAGGATTTATATAACGTCAAAGTATTTTGTATAATATCACTCGAATGATCATTTTAAATTTTAGAATTTTAGAATTACGTCTTAATTTAATTTAACAATATTGTATCGGTATAATTTTATTTACAACAAGTTCAAGAATTTATGAATTATGTATAAATTTAAATTTAATATCGAAATATCTAAAGTCATAGAAAAATCGTCTGATTAAAACAAACAAATATTGATTTTAAATTAAATTTGCTCGTCCAAATTTATTTAAAAATTGGATTTAATTCTTTATGCAAAATACTGAGAACTTTATTTACAAAACGATCAAAGTTGGAATTTTGAAAAATAATTTCAAAATATATTGTTTAAAGTTGAACGAAAAAACGTTAGAATAAAATAGAAAATGTTGATTAAAATTAAAATTGTTCATATAAATATTTTTGAAAATATTTTAAGTGGCAAGTCAGAGTAAAATATTTAAGGTTCAATTATATATAAAAATTGTCTTCTCTTCTATTTGCAAAATACTGAGAGTTTTATTTAAATAACATTTAAATTATTTTAAATAATACATAAATAAATTCAAAAGTAAATCGCCTAAAGTTGTACAAAATCGCTCGATTAAAATAAAAAATAATAATTTTAAATAGAATTGGTGCATCCAATTTTACTTAAAAGTTGGATTTAATTTTTTTGCAAATTACTGAATAAATAATTGTATTAGCACAAATTTCAAAATATTTATCTTGAAAAATAATTTTAATAAAATCGTCCGAATAAATTTAATTTGTTTTATAATTAATTTTTTATATCTTAAATACTTGTCTTATTTTATTTTACCAAATTCTATATCAAAATATTTAGGATTTTATTTATAAACGGTTCAAAGTATTTTGAACATAGGTACTTAAATTTAAAAGTAAATTGTCAAAAATCGTACGAAAAAATGTCTAAATAAAATTGAAAATTTTTTTTCTATTGCAAAATACTGGGAATTTTATTTATAAAAAATAATTTTATTTAAAAATAAATCGTCTAAAGTAGTAGGAAAAGTGCCACCTCTTTTATTTTCAAAAATAAATCGTCTTAAGTCGAAATCGTCCGACTAACATAAAAATATATTGATTTTAAAATGGTGTGCAATTCAATAAATATTTAAATTCAAAAATAAATCGTCCAAATTCGTACGAAAGAATGCCCGATTGAAATAAAAAATGCTGTTTCTATTACAAAATACTGGACGTTTTATTACAAAACGAACTGTTTTGAATAATAATAAGCTTAGAAAAATGTTAAAAATAAAGCATTTACATAAAAATGTACGTACAATAAATCGTCCGAGTAAAATCAAAAATGTTCAATTTTATATAAAAATTGAGTCCAATTTTATTTGTAAAATACTGAAATATTTACTTAACGTTTAAAGTATGTTGAATAATAACTAAATACAGAAATAAATTATTTTAACCAAATTTTATTGCAAAATAGTGAGAACTATCTACAAAAGGTTCAAAGTTAAACTTGCGTGTCTAATTTTCTTAAGAAATTGCGTCCAATTAATACATGTGCCAGTAAATTAAAAAATGGTGATTTTAAATTGACATTTAGTTTATAGTTTTATTTGGAAATTATTGTGTCCAAATCTATCAGAAAAATACTAGGGATTTTATATAGAATTATAATTAAAATCAGAAATATATCGTCTAAAGTTGTACGAAAAATTGTCCGATTAAAATTAATGTTTTTTTAAATATTTTCGTATTAAATACAAAAATTTATCGTCAAATAAATATTATCGTATTAAATATTTTAAACGTAATTTCACAAAATACTGTAGTTATTTACATAATGTTTAAAGTTTTTTGATTAATTATTGAATTTAAAAATAAATCGTCCAAAGTCGTATGGGAAAAGGTTTTAGTAAAATAAAAGAAGTTGATTTTAAATTGAAATTGTGCGTCTAAATTTTATTTATAAATTATTTCCAATACTACATATTTGGAAAATACTGAGAATTTTATTTACACAACGTTCAAAGTATTTCGAATAATAAATAAATCGTATGAAATTGCAAGAAAAAATTGTTTGACTAAAATCTATTGCAAAATAATGAGAATTCTATCTCCAAAAATATGTCCAAATAAAATTGAAAATTTTCTTTCTATCGCAAAATACTGGGAATTTTATTTGCAATAAATTCAAAATATGTATTTGTACAAGTTATATTTAAAAATAAATCGTCTAAAGACGTTCGAAAAAATTTCAGAAACAAAAACTTTAAAATTGTGCGCCTGCGACCTTTTTTATTTTCAAAAATACATCGTTTTAAGTCGAACTAACATAAAAATATATTGATTTTAAATTAAAATTGCGCGTCTAATTTAATTTAAAAATTGTGTCCAATCTTGTTTTCAAAATAATGTAAATTTTATTTATATAAATATTTAAATTCAAAAATAAATCGTCCAAATTCGTACGAAAAAATGCCCGATTGAAGTAAAAAATGTTCTTTTTATTGCAAAATACTGGGAACTTTATTACAAAACGTTCAAAGTAATTTTGAAAAATAATTACATACATTTAAAAATTAATCGTCTTCACTCGCACGAAAAAACGTCATTATAAAATAGAACATTTGGATTTTACAATAAATTTTCGAGTCTACATTTGTTTGAAAATTCTGTTAAATTTTATTTGCAATATAGGTATATTGGGAATTTTATTTGAAAAGTATTTTAAATGACTTGAATAGTAATTAAACATAATAATAAATCGTTTTAAGTCGTACGAAAAAACGGCCGAGTAAAAAATAACGTGCAATTTTAAATAAAAATTGTCTCTCTCCTCACGTACAAAATACAGAAAATTTTATTTACGTAACGATCAAAATATTTAAACTAGCAAATAAAATCAAAATTAATCGTCTAAAATCGTACGAAATATCCAACTAGCACAAAAATAATGATTTTAAATTAAAATTGTGCCTCATTTTATTTACAACAGGTCCAAAGAATTTTTTTTCTAACTTTAACTATCTAAAATCATATAGAAAATCGTTCGATTAAAATAAATCGTCCAAAAAATGTCAATTTGATTTAAAAATTGAATTTAATTCTTTTTGCAAAATACCGAGATTTTTATTTAGAAAAGTTTCAAAGTGAAAATAAAAAATCGTCTAAAGTCGTACGAAAAATCGTCCGAAAAAAATAATAAAACTGTTGATTTTACATTGAAATTGTGAATTTAATTATATTTAAATATTTATGTTCATTTTTAGTGCGACTCCGTTGTCCATCTGTCTAGTCACAGGATTATAACTTTTAATTATTCATTAAATTAAAATATTATTTATATGGCATGTGATATGCCATTTAATGACCTGATTTTAGCAGTTTTAAGACATCGTTTAAATAATTGTTTTGATGAAGTTGTGATAAAGTATTTTATGAAATAAAATCCGTGCGTCTATAGTTGGTTCCATATTATTGAACGTCCAGATTTCAACTTTATATGTTCGATATTTGCTGCTTGTGAATTAATACGATATGGCATATACACACTCATACTTTTCAACGAATGGTTGGGAAATAAATAAACAGACACAGTGTATATAAGTATGTACATAGATTCTCCATCACACAATTAAATTTAAAAAAAAATCATATCCAACGAGCTTAAATTTAACTATAATTGACAGTATACAGCTATAACGAAGATCTATACGGTTCGATATTATACACATTCTAATTTGGCATTATTACAAATCATAAAAAAAACATAAAACATTATTTTCATATCATATATACATTTTGTACATTTTTGTTCTGCAAAAAATTTAAAAAAAATGTTGTGGATGAAAAAAAATAACTTTTACTCACGACAGTACATATTATACGGCAACAAAAAAAGCCATTAAAAGCTTTAAAATAACGAAAAAAATTCTATTCAATAATATGATGATAACTGATTCAACGTATGAATGAATATGGGATTTGTTATTTATAATATTTGTTTTAATGATACCCTTCTATACGACTCGACAGCATCAGATATATTCCACAATATGTGTATAATGCTTTCAATTGTACAACGTTGTATCTCTTGCTTCATACTATACAACATATCTATAGATCTGTATATTATGATACATATTAGCTCATAAATAAATTACTGGCTGTACTGGAAATAAAAAACCAAACTGAAAATATTTGGAAAAAAATTTAGCTCAGTGTTTTATATATGTGGTATACGAGTTTATAGGGAACTTCAACTCTAAACACTATGCATATAATGAAATCGGATATATGTACGACAGATTTCGTTTCATTTATTTATGCTGATTTGTTGTTGTTGTTGTTTCAAAATGCATATTGTGCAAAATGCTTCTGATATTATGTGTTACATGAATGTATAAAATATAATGAATAATGTTAAAATCGTAGAGCTTAAAATTTGTTAAAATTTAAAATTAAATCAAAACATCAGAATTTTCAATTGTGAATTATATATGTTTAAAATAACATGTTGTATCTATTTATTATATACAATTACATTATGCTTAATGTTTTAAAAAAAGTCATTTTTGTATTAAATATTGTAGCTGCATATTTGCATAACTACTTTAGTTGTACGATAAACAATATACTAATAATTACTATAGCCCAGTTTAGGGGTTGTGCCTCTGATTTCCAAGTAATTGAATTTGAAAAAGTATACCTTAGTAAGGTATCTAAAATTTTAAAATATTTTGAAGGGACCCATAATTTTAATTAGATGAAATTTGAGAGTCCGGTCTGCGGAAAGATGTCCGATGTTTCCGATCAAAATATGCACATATGTAATTTTTTTTAAATCCGGTCATAAATTCCAAAGATTTTTTATAAGTAGGTACCTATATAGAAAATCACTTTTATTAATTTAAAATCCTGAAATTTTAAAGCTGATTATTTTAAAATTAATGAAAAACTATCATCTTGAAACGGGACTCGCCAAATAATCAACAATAGTAATGATTATATGGGCTCGTCCCAATTCCTAGAGATTGTGCAGTTGACCGCCACCGCAGCTATATATATCCTGCTAGCTCATGGGGAGGATATGGTCGTGGGGTTTGGTGGGGTCGGGTCTGCACCTTGATAAGCTGCATTTTTTTAAAAATATAGTATTCTGGTACTGACTTTGGGCAAGAAGAACCGAGGACCACAAGCGCACGAGACATGTTATTCTCCTGCTTTGCAGTGGAGCGAACAACAGAGGAAAAAAAAAACTTAACTTATCTAAACATTATTATTTACATATATCTATTTATAAAAAAATCAAAAAAAATATCCCACATACCTTTTTGGTTTATCCTATAATATAGTGGTATATCCTAAAGGTAAATCACACAATTACACAAATCACACAATTACAGTAAATGATTACACAGTTCAATTTTTTTTTCACAACAGATTTTATTTATTACTTTTTTTCTAATATTTATTTACACTCAAAACAATTTCTATTTAATTCCAAAAAAAATAACTCTTAACGAAATAATGTTTAATCACAAATTTCTTTAAATCTAACACCAAAAAAACACAAAATTTTAGAACCACAACAATAACACATATATAAACACATATATAAACTAATCAAAAACACACCCGAACTATCCGGCAAAATAAAAAAACTCTATTTTTCTCAAAAAAAAAAATGCCCGCGTTACGGATTCGCGATCCGTTCCACTTGATGGACAAGCTTGAACTCTCTTTTTTTTTTTTACAAAAACTGTCCGCGTTACGGATCCGCGATCCGTTCCGCTTAGTGGACAAGCTAGAACTCACCTCGAAGAAAAATAATTTTCTAAAAAAAACGGGGAAATTTCCACATTTTTAAAAACATAGAATGATTTCTTCCAATCCGAAATCAATAAATTGCAGGTGGGAGGGATTAATATAAGTTTTGCATATAATTATAAAACTTTAATTTAGGGCATCCAAAGTTAATGCACCCAAAAAAAACGTTTTCATATGCATTGGAAATTTTTATAAATTTTGCTGAAAGCAAAAAAAAAAATTGGAATATATTTTTATTTCCAAATAAAAAAATTGTATGCACTTAATATCAAATTTCATTTTTTTTCATAAAAAAAAATGCTTGAAATTAGAGCACTACGCGCACGCTTATTACAATTAATGTAATGTATTTAAAACAAAAAAAGTATGTCAAATATCTTGACCTACAGAAGTATGAAATATGTGCGAGAAATGTGATTGTTGGGAATTGGGATTGTAATGGGATAGAGGAACTCATCCCGTTACAGCGTGGGGAAACCCAATAACCCTGAGATGAAAGAGATCTCATGCTCTGTTGGTATGAGGAAAAAGAAAGAGTGTCAGCAGATTAAATTGCCCAACGTGGCGGACGCCCCACAACCTGAGATAGTCTCAAAGCCGGGCTAATTAATAACCACTACCGAAACGAATTGATTTTTAATTTAATTAAATTTTAACTTAAATTTTGAACCTATATTTTCGTTTGTGTGTTTTTTTTATTTTTACTTATGGTTTTTGTTTTGGATTCTCTTAATATTAATATTATTACTAATAAATTTTCTTTATGACTATATGAGTGTTATTTTACTCTAAATTTACAAAACCATAAATTAAAAAAAAAATTAACAATTTTCAATACTAAACTAAATGAAGGTGCGGTTGGGGCTGATTTGTACACATGATTGATTTTTTTAAATGTGGACGATGAATATTTTATAACATCTGACAGTAATGTTTGATCATCAGATTTGTTTGTTTCATCCTATCTGCTTTGCTGCTATTTTCATTAGGATATTTTATCGCCTGACTGATGAAGCCGAGGATGAAGACGATGATTTTAATAGCGGTTGTTGTTGCTCTTGGAGTTTTGGCTTCCATATGGCTTTCCGTAATGTTTTTACTTCTTCTTTTTTTCAAAGTTCACGGTAGGTACTATACTAGTTGTATTATTATTACTTGGCGGTTTAACTGATTTTTGGTCTGTTGCGACAAGCTCTGGCATTTTGAGTATTGTGCTTATCTACAATTTTTAATTGGACTGGTTGCTTCTGCTTGTATGATAAGTCAACTGCCTGGTTGTCTTGTATCCTTTCAACTTCACCATTGGATACATTTATATTTTTACATTCTCCTCATTATCGTTTTCACCGTTGAATTCATCTTGAAGATCAGTTCACTTCCTTCATCATATTTTTTTTTTTATCGTAACTAAATATTATGTTTATATACACATATATATTTATTTGGTGTAAATACACTTTATTTTTAACTTATTATCGTTGATGTGAACAATTACGCTCCGTAATCTCGAATGATCAGTCCCGAACATGCTATTCACAATTCCATAACATACCTGTAGTATATGATCGATGAAACTGCTGTTTATGTGTTAGTTTGAGTTACAGTGGTTGTATACATTACAGTAACCGTCATTGTTTTCTTTATATCTAACACTACTGATGCTAACGCATCGGACTGTTGGAGTTGTCAACTGCTTTGCTATTGTTGAAATCACTTCATCTGGTTCCGTAACGTACATTTTCTTCATTAACCATTTAATACGCGCCATTAATATGCACCTTTAATATGCGCCTTTTTAAGGTGGCAACAAAAAAAAAATACGCGGTAGTTTCAAATTAAACGCTCATGGATTGTATTCTTAGGATTTAATATAGTATGATCTCGAATTTCTTCTTGTTCAGCTCTATCTCCAATCGTCATCAAATTCAGCGACCACTTGATGTCATCATCTCCTTTGTTATCCTCTTCTTCTATATCAGCTTCATCTGATGTTCCTCGTCCATCTAATCTTCATCATCATCCCCTTCATCATCATCATTTATCCGTGTCATCTAAATTATTTATAATCCCTAATGATCAAACAGGTTTTTCATCTTGTTCATGCTTACGTTGGCGTCTAACCCCATGAAGACACTATACAGTGCTCCCCACATGATCCGTATAATAGGATTTAACTATACTATATAAACTAACATTTATTAATTCTTATTCTGATTACTAATATATATATTTTTAATTTATTAATCCTTTTTTTAAAATTTAATTTTAGAAAATACATTTCTTTAGTATTTATTTTTTTATAATTTTAATCTCATGGCAATTTCGGGATATTAATTTACTTTACCTTTAAAATTTTGATTTGAGAACATATTTTAATTGTTTTATAATTATTGTATGTTTAAGGAAATAATTATTTTGCATGCATGTTTATGATAAACATGCATTCACTATTTAAAAGTAGGTATATTTAATTCATAATAATTTTGTAAAATTTTGAAAAAAAAATTTATAATTTACAAAACTAAATGAAATTAATTTATGTAGATGAAAGAATTTTTTTTTTTTTTTTTTTGTTTACTAGGACCTAAACTTATTCTAGATTTCAAACTAAACTTAACTTAAGGCTTGGTTACTGGGGTTTCTATCACCATATCCGATGAGATAGAGACGACCAGGCTTCACCTTACCATTACATTACCTGTTCACAATACTCTATAGGCATTGTAATGGTAAGTTGGAAAACGCGGAAAGCTGATATTTGCTTTTTATTTATTGTAAAACAATTTTTTTTTTAACACAACAATTTTAACATTATTTTATTCAATCAATTCTTTTTTTTTTTAAACTATAAAAATTTTCCTCTCGTTGCTCCCCACTGGTCCACAAAAAAACTATCCCGCGGTTGGGATCAAATAAGGATAGGAAAAGGTATGTGTGAAAAACCGAAATGGTAATGGAATTTTATTCATGACCCGATCTCGCAATGAGCATTCAAAACCTACTACCAGTAAGTGAGCCTCATTGCTACAGTGTCAATTTCTCTAACATTCCATTTATTAATTTAATGGTCATGAATAACACCCTTGTCCTTGTTTCCACAACTCCGGATTCAAATTCCTTTCAGGAAGACACGGGCTGTGCAAGTAACAAGTTGTACTTTATTCATGAAAACAACTATTTAATTCTTATGTCCTCTTGACAGAAAAAATAATTGTTCCTTCTACCATTAACGCTATAGCGCGCCGGCTATTGCTCTTTGAATTTCTTTAGGTCGTTGATGCTTTCAGTAACTAACTGATGAGTCAAGCTCGCAGTCACGCCCATCCACTAAACAGAACGAACACTTGCCCATTAGTTACCTATTTACACCCTGGATGTCACTAAAACTACAGGTGAACTGGCAAACCCATCCCTAAGGATGACAATTTTTAAAAAAAATAATGAAGTGAAAAATCGCAAACTTAACTATAACCTTTTAAGAAATTCAACACAAATTTATTTGATTGTCCAGCTGGCACTTGCTTATGTCAGCCTTAGTCAATCTATTTCAGTGGAAATTTCGATTTCGAAATTCGACCTAGGATGCGGAATGATGGTCAGATTGCCTGAGAATGTGCAGCCCTTTATACCCCCGAATTCTGCTTTCGGCAAGAAAGGGATAGTGCACATTACACCCGGGATCGCATCATTCACCCTTGCTAGAATCGAACGGCAAGACCGACGGTTATACTAGTACGAAAACCGTACACCAACTATTTGGGAAAAAGAAAGAATTGTCTCAATTTCAAAACATGATAGTAAGATTTTAAACTAAACCAGCTTCTATGTGCTGACCGTAAATCACCTTACTATTATGATTCAACTGAACTGTTCCATTCCGCTTTCCTTGGGTAGGAGCTTGTCGAATGGTTCAATCCAGCTTAATTTGAAATTAAAACATTTACATACCAAAAAAAATATGTGAAGAGAAAAAAAAATAAATGTATTTATTTATTTCTATTTTTAATTCAGACCGTTGTTATTTGGTCCCTGTTTTGGGCGCCATCTGAAACGGGACTCGCCAAATAATCAACAATAGTAATGATTATATGGGCTCGTCCCAATTCCTAGAGATTGTGCAGTTGACCGCCACCGCAGCTATATATATCCTGCTAGCTCATGGGGAGGATATGGTCGTGGGGTTTGGTGGGGTCGGGTCTGCACCTTGATAAGCTGCATTTTTTTAAAAATATAGTATTCTGGTACTGACTTTGGGCAAGAAGAACCGAGGACCACAAGCGCACGAGACATGTTATTCTCCTGCTTTGCAGTGGAGCGAACAACAGAGGAAAAAAAAAACTTAACTTATCTAAACATTATTATTTACATATATCTATTTATAAAAAAATCAAAAAAAATATCCCACATACCTTTTTGGTTTATCCTATAATATAGTGGTATATCCTAAAGGTAAATCACACAATTACACAAATCACACAATTACAGTAAATGATTACACAGTTCAATTTTTTTTTCACAACAGATTTTATTTATTACTTTTTTTCTAATATTTATTTACACTCAAAACAATTTCTATTTAATTCCAAAAAAAATAACTCTTAACGAAATAATGTTTAATCACAAATTTCTTTAAATCTAACACCAAAAAAACACAAAATTTTAGAACCACAACAATAACACATATATAAACACATATATAAACTAATCAAAAACACACCCGAACTATCCGGCAAAATAAAAAAACTCTATTTTTCTCAAAAAAAAAAATGCCCGCGTTACGGATTCGCGATCCGTTCCACTTGATGGACAAGCTTGAACTCTCTTTTTTTTTTTTTACAAAAACTGTCCGCGTTACGGATCCGCGATCCGTTCCGCTTAGTGGACAAGCTAGAACTCACCTCGAAGAAAAATAATTTTCTAAAAAAAACGGGGAAATTTCCACATTTTTAAAAACATAGAATGATTTCTTCCAATCCGAAATCAATAAATTGCAGGTGGGAGGGATTAATATAAGTTTTGCATATAATTATAAAACTTTAATTTAGGGCATCCAAAGTTAATGCACCCAAAAAAAACGTTTTCATATGCATTGGAAATTTTTATAAATTTTGCTGAAAGCAAAAAAAAAAATTGGAATATATTTTTATTTCCAAATAAAAAAATTGTATGCACTTAATATCAAATTTCATTTTTTTTCATAAAAAAAAATGCTTGAAATTAGAGCACTACGCGCACGCTTATTACAATTAATGTAATGTATTTAAAACAAAAAAAGTATGTCAAATATCTTGACCTACAGAAGTATGAAATATGTGCGAGAAATGTGATTGTTGGGAATTGGGATTGTAATGGGATAGAGGAACTCATCCCGTTACAATCTATTGATTGGAATAGTTTATTCAATAATTCTGACTTTGAAACTTGTATCAAGCATTTCGAATCAATTATTATTAATTGTTTGGAAAAATTTGTTCCTAAAAAAATTATTAAGGAAAATAATGAACCTTGGCTCAATTACCATTTAAAAAATCTAAGGAACAAAAGAAATCGAGCCTACAAACTTTTTAACAAACATAAAGACACAAGATCTAAAAATACTTTTGAATCGTTGTCAAAAAATTTTGATTCTGAATCTATTTTAGCTTACAACAATTATTGTAAATCAACAGGGGAAAGCATTTTATAGAACGCCAAGAAGTTTTTTAAATTTGTAGATATTAAGCGTAAATGTAGAGATTTTCCATCTACAATGAAACTTGATGACTCTTCATCCTATATTCCACAAGACATTAGCAATCTGTTTGCTATTCATTTTCAAAATTCTTACAGTGTTGAGAAAAGCATTCCATTCAACCCCAATGACTTTACTATTCTGGAATATAAAACAGAACTTATATCAAGAATGTATCTAACTCAGGATGAAATTTTAACAGCTATTTTAAAACTCAACTCGAACAAAGGACCTGGTCCTGATAAAATTCATCCATCATTTTTAATCAATTGTGCTTATGAAATTTTTACACCACTTTTGCATATTTTCAATTTATCACTCAATTCAGGTAAATTTCCACAAAATTGGAAATATTCATTTTTATCGCCAATTTTTAAAAGTGGAAATAGGAATAATATACAAAATTATAGAGGTATTGCAATTTCGTCAGCTATTCCTAAATTACTAGAAAAAATAGTTTGCAATAAACTTTCTGACATTATATCTCCATCTCTTAATAATGAACAACATGGATTTCTTAGAAATAGGTCCACAATAACTAATTTGTCTATTTTTACCTCTTCAATATTTGCAAATATGGAAAACGGTGTCCAAACTGATGCTATATATACTGATTTTAGTAAAGCTTTTGACAGAGTCTGTCACAATACACTTATTTTAAAATTAAATTATTTTGGCATTAGGGGCTCGTTATTAAATTGGATTAAATGTTATCTCACCAATAGAATACAAAGAGTTAAATTCCTAGTTGTGCTTTCTGATGAAGTATCAGTTTCTTCTGGAGTTCCTCAAGGCAGCCATCTTGGACCACTACTCTTCAATATTTTTATTTCTGACTTATCCATTGAATTATCTGGAATTAATCATCTATTTTTTGCTGACGATCTCAAAATTTTTCACACAATCCAAACAGTTAATGATGCCTCATTTCTACAATCCTTTCTCAATCGTCTGGATGAATGGTGTAAACTCAATAAGCTAAACTTGAATACAAAAAAATGTTCTGTCATCACTTACACTCGTAAAAAGGAATATAGTAGTTTTGATTATTTCATAAACAACGAGCCTCTACAAAGAGTTGCCTCGGTATTTTATTGGATACCAAACTTAATTTTAATCTTCATTATGACTCAATTATTTTAAAATCTCACGCCATGTTAGGGTTCATAAAACGTCGAACATCTGAATTTAATAACGTTTGGGTTACTAAAACCTTATATTGCTCACTCGTACGCTCTATACTTGAGTATGGTAGCGTTGTATGGAACCCTTATCATGAAGTTCACAGTAAAAAAATTGAATCAATTCAAAAAAAATTTATATTATTCGCTTTAAATTATTTATTTTCTCCTCGCGATTTCGTTAACCTTCCAAGCTATTCATATAGATTAAATCTCCTTAATATGAAGACTCTTGAAGGAAGACGCGTTCTTCTTGATTCATGTTTCATTTTTGATATCTTAAAACGTAATATTAACATTCGCTTTTTTAATGAACGTGTTGTATTAAACAATGACGTAAGACAAACTCGCCATACAAATTTTTTAAAAGAAATTCAACATCGTACGGATTATGGTAAAAACGAACCAATTAATAGAGAGGTTATTACTTTTAACAAAAATTCAAAACATTTTGAAAATAATATGACTAAAATCAATTTTAAAAATAAGATATTTGACAAAATTACTTAAATAAAGTATTTTTTAAGTTATTATTAATTTTATTATTTTATTTTAATGTATATTTTAAAAACTTGTATTTTAATATTTTAACTTATATATATTCATATTCTTTAATATGGATTATTTTGACATAATAAAGTGGCCTAGAAGGCTTTAAAAAAAAAAAAAAAAAAAAAAAAAAAAAATATAAAGTTCAAATTTAGCGGAAAACATCACTAATCTTCAATGGTTAGGTGAGGTTAGGGTGGCCGTCCTAAAGGACTAGCATAGACTCAATTAAGTCCGTAATTGTACCATACATTTCGGTTACCTCCTTTTCACTCGT
Organism: Tipula unca; assembly: GCA_951394425.1. Classification (NCBI taxonomy): domain Eukaryota; kingdom Metazoa; phylum Arthropoda; class Insecta; order Diptera; family Tipulidae; genus Tipula; species Tipula unca. Next base: position 21,953,672 of record OX596381.1, read on the forward strand.
CGAACCATCCTGACATCGAGCTTAGTAAGATCCGTCAGGTCATCCAAATGGGAAGTTCCCATAAATTTTATTCTGCTTTACGCTATACTAGGGTGCAGAGCAGACGAAGCATGGCTACTGCAGAAATAACGAACGGAGACACCCAGCCTGCTCGCATATACTCAATGAGACAATGTCGCAACATGGCGAGGCGGTATGGAAGCACGGATCTGAACCGGTCAAGTCTAGATTTGCCTGCGGTTATTACACACGAACTAGCGTTAGACCAGATAACACACGACCTAGCGTTAGACCTTACCTTATATCCTACCTACTTTGTGATAAAAGACGTGTTGTACCCTTGTGGGCAAGCGGTTATTGAACGGATATCTCATTTTAAAATGCCAGACAGTTCTGGGCTATCTTGGACGTCAGGAAGGGGGATTATAGCGTTTTAATAGCAGCCTGGCTGTCTGTAAAAATGCGAATATTCCTCGTAGGTATTACATTATATGTACTTCAACCAGTACTTCCATTATCGCGATAAGTTCAGCTTGAAAAACACTACAAAAGTCGGGAAGAGGAAACGGAAGAGCTCCTAGTGCCTCCCAGAATACACAGCCAACCCTTCTATCCCTTTTTGAACATCCGTGAAGAAGCTTAGCGCATTACTGTACATAACCGTCTCATCCAGTCCCCTCTAGAGGAAACTCAGTTTGGGATCTCACCTCAGCACAGGGCGAAGAGATAGCGTAGTTGATAGTTTCAGAAATATTCCTGTTGCACAGGATAGATGAGTGCTCTATATTGCTACATGTCCACATAGATATGGATTTGAGTCGAATAAATGTGAAAGATGAAAGCTGCTTGCCCGCAAGATCCAAGGGTGTTAACCACAGAGACGTAGAACCAGTGTACTATGTGGGGTTCCATACTCCATTTCTTTCCAATGTTTGGTTTCCTGCTTAGCTGGCTGTCCAAAAGAAGCCCGAGGTATTTCACTGTATCCGTAAAGATCAAGCGAGTACCATTTAATATTGGCAAGTCATGGAAATTTGTGCTTCCTGGTTAAGAGGACTAGTAGTTCGCTGAATACATGACTTGCGAGGACTACACCTCTATTTATAACGGGTCTCTACGGAGCTAGTACCGAACAATCCGGGAAATGCATTTCTAGTAGTAGCTCCAGGGATTTCCCACTACACGTAGTCTATCAACCATGCGGTTGTTGGACGTACCTCGGGATGGAAGGGCAGTGCTTTTTTACATATAGTGCTTTGCGTAGCTTGGCCGCCTCCGAGGACTCCTGTATATTACCAAAGTAGAGCCTCCAAGCCCTTGTTTTGGCTGCTCTTAGCTCGTACTTGTAAGTTTTGAGAACTTCCCTATAGCAGTCCCAATCTGCAGTCGCAGATTGAATAGTCTCCTGCATTTGGTACGAGTACCTTGGTGTTCTCTCAAATTAGAGGTAAAGATGCTGTTGGCACATCTGGATTGCTGACCTGCGTCATTTCCGAGATCTTTTTCGGGTTACATGGTTTCGCAGGGATCCAAGGTCGTGCCTTAGGTCTGTAGGGAATTTCCTCTCTCGTAACCATTTCTAATTTGGCCCTAGGTCACATTTCACCCAGGCTGCCTAACGCCTTCTTATAGAAGGTCACCGACCTTTTATCGATACAGGCGGTCAGTATTACATGACCTCGGTGCTACTGTTTATCAGGATTGAGCAGGTCCTGGATTCTCCTTCATGATTTTTAGGAAGGTGACGGCTAAGGTCTTCTCCACATTCCTCATGTTAAGGGCCGTAATACTCCCATCTTTCTGAGCCCTGTCCATAACTGACATAAGCCGATGCTCCTTTAGCATCTCGTTAAAGGGTCTAGTGGCAGTCTCCAGAACGCTTTTTATTTTTGGCTCCGTAGGCGAGTCATCCTCAGATCTCTGCATTTTCGACTGCGAGATCTGGGAAAAACCTAGTACACCACATGACATGGTGTATATACTAGTTGCCCTGTGATCACCACGGGGAGGTAACACGCACTCTTGTGCGAAGCTGCAAGATACAGAACTGGCACAAGTACCAAGTTGATTCCTCCAAGACAGCTGCACATATATTTTTTTATACATTTATTCTAATTCTGTATTTGGTTTTCATAGAAATAGTTTGCACTTTACATTGAACCTTTTGCACATACCAATCTCAATATTTTCAACCTTTTGCATAACTTTTGCAAGTTATTTTCAATCGATTTTTAATCAATTTGACATTTTAGCAAATCAATTTTAACCTTTTCCAAATCAAATTCAACCTATGACAAATTAAATTCAAAGGCCCAGAATTGTTCCTAATTAAATCTTCAATATGTCAACTGAAGACATATTGAAGATTGGGCCCCAACTTGGCCCCTGTGGTCGGGGGGCACTCACATGTCTCGTAAATCAAAATTGCACGAACATGTTTCCCAAGAATACCACCACAGTATCCTTTGCTTGTCGTAGGAGGCGACTAAACGGTTGGATCGCTGGGCTGACGACCCGCATCCGTAAAAAAATAAAATGTTTATAAAGTCAACAAACAGAAAAATGGATACCGCCAAAAAACACCGGACCCCCGCTCAAGTACCCGGACACGAGATTTAGGATCGGCACGTGGAACGTGCAATCACTAAGGAAACCAGGAGCGTTAGAGGGCCTAATCACGTGCATGAAGGAGTATCGGCTGGAACTCGTTGCTCTTCAAGAAACTCGCTGGCCTAAAAGTGGAGACCATGTGTCCCAGGGCTATACATTGTTCTACAGTGGAGATGACCTCGGAAATCTTGGAGCTGGATTTCTTCTTGGGCCGCAGGTAAAGAACGCTGTTTTGGATTTCCAAGCAGTCAATAACCGATTGTGTAAGCTTCGCTTGCGCATAAAGTTAGCTAACCTGTCGATAATTTGTGTACATGCGCCCACAGAAGTCAGCCAGCCCCAAGATAAAGACTCATTTTACAATGACTTGGACGATCTGATGGGATCTATACCCGAACACGATGTTAGAATGGTAATTGGGGACTTTAATGCTAGAGCTGGCAGAAATCAGACCGACTTGTGTGAAAACATAGGTCCGTACTCCCGACACGAAACTGCGACCGATAATGGTGAGAGAATGATGTACTTTGCGGTTGCTCATGATCTTAGAGTAGCAAGCACATTCTTCCCTCACAAACACATACATCTTGAGACATGGACACATCCTCGCGGAACTTCCCGCAGCCAAATTGACCATGTGTTAGTTTCTAAAGGACGGGCTCAGGTTGTGCAGGATGTGAGAACTTATCGGTCAGCAACCAAATACGTAGGCAGCGATCATCATTTGGTCGCTGCAAAGCTACGATGGAAGTTTTCGTTTAAGTCTGGGAAGACAGCGAAACGCATGGTACGTTTCGATTGTGAAGGTCTGATAAATGAAGATCAAAAGAAACGATATCAGGATCTTGTCAGCGACAACATTAATGAAGCTAATTACCAGTCTGACTGCGTGAACTCTGTGTGGGAGGTACTGAAAACTTCGGTTGTCAGTGCTGCTCAACAGACTTTAGGTATAGTGAAAGTCAGACCCAAGAATGTTTGGTTTGATGACGAGTGTCGTCTTGCAGTTGAGCAACAAAATATAGCCCATAATGAAGTGCAACAACGTCTCACAATCGCGAGGAAAAACAAGGCTGCTCTTTCAAGAAGGGCAGCTAAGCGGATTTGTAGACGGAAGAAGCGAGAATGGTGGAAGGCCGAGGTTCTGAAAGTACAACAACTCAGCAATGAGCGCAGTTCGCGTAATTTCTTTAAAGGAATTACTGGACTGCACCATACTTTCAGGCCTACGTCAACCGCCATTCGGGACCGGGATGGAAACCTCTGTGTCAATATCGACGCAGTACTTGACGCATGGAGTGGACACTTTACTGACCTGCTTGATGTCCATCATGCGTCACAGACTGTTGTTGAGCCACCTCTAACACAGACTGCGGAGATTTGCACTGAGGAGCCATCCCATGAGGAATTCACTAAAGCCATGCAGAGATTGAAACGAAACCGTGCACCTGGAGTGGACTGCATTAATTCGGAGCTCTTGATATTCGGAGGGGATACTTTGTTGAACTGTCTTTTCGACCTTATTCGATTAGTGTGGCGAACCGAAGTTATGCCTGACGAATGGAAAGTGGCCGCGATATGCCCCATCTTCAAGAAGGGAGACCGCTTGAAGTGTGAGAATTATCGCGGTATAGCCCTCCTTTGCACAGCGTACAAGTTACTGTCATACATTGTATTGGATAAAATCACTCCTCTAGCGGAGGGTTTGGTTGGTGACTATCAAGGAGGATTTCGTCCGAATCGATCAGTCACCGATCAGGTCTTTTCGCTGCGGATGATTCTATCTAAATATTATGAGACATCCATCCCCGTACATCAGGTGTTCCTGGATTTCCGGCAGGCCTATGACTCGATCAATCGAGGGAGTTTATGGTCTGCCCTGGAATACCTAGGAATGCCAACAAAACTGGTACGACTATGTAGGATGACAGTGACGCAGTCCCAATGCTGTGTTAAAGTTGAGAACAGGACATCGACAAGTTTTGTAGTTAACTCGGGTGTTCGGCAGGGAGATGCTCTGTCCCCGATACTCTTTAATCTCATGTTGGAGTACATCTTTCGTAAAACTGAAACACCGCAGCGTAACATCTTATATCGCCAGTCCAATCAGGTGCTTGCATATGCAGATGACATATGCGTGATTGGACTGAATAGCAACGGCGTGAAAGAAATACTTGATCCGCTTGTAGAGTTTTCAGCTTCAGTTGGACTTCAGATCAATGAGTCCAAAACGAAATACCTGATCTCTGGTTTTAGGGACAATGGCACACCAGATTTTAGTAGTGGCCACCACACGTTTGAGGGAGTGAGGAGGTTCAAATATTTGGGTTCTCTTATCACTCACGATAACAGTGTGGGTGAGGATATTAAAGTGCGGCTGGCAGCTGGCAGTCGTTCTTTGTATCCTCTAAGGCCACTGCTAAAATCTAAACACTTATCAAGTGCCGTGAAGCTGAAGCTTTACAAAGCGTTGATCAGGCCCGTTGTTATGTTTGGATGTGAAAGTTGGGCGCTGACGGATGAGTACGAGAGATGGCTCCTAACATTTGAGAGAAGAATCATGCGTGTGATTTACGGCCCAAAACGCGAAATAGATGGTACCTACCGAGCTCTGTGCAATATCGAGATCAGAGATCTGATGAAGATCCCCGATATTGTACATGAAGTTAGATCTCAGCGAGTACGCTGGCTCGGTCACGTTCTGCGTGCTGATCTGGAACGAATTGTGCAGCGATCTCTGAAAGGAGAGCCACCATATGGTAGGCGCAGAGGTCGTTGCAGGCGACGATGGCTCCACGGTGTAGAAAACTTGGCCTCTTCAGATTGTCTTAGACAGTATGAAGACCATGCTCGGGATCGTAACCGCTGGAGCCGAATTGTTGACTCAGTAAGGGGCCAGTAATGGCCTTTAAAACTGTTTTAATTAATGTCAACTGAAGTTATTATTTTGAATCCTTTCATACCGGTTCTCAAAACCTATTCAAGTCCTTATTCAAGGTGTTAGAGTAACACCAAGAAAATTGTTTGAGTAAGCCTCACTATGGCTTCATTATAATACTATTATGGTGATGATGCTTTAAAATTCAGGATATTAGGACTGAAGTGTATGAAATTAGCCCAGGATTCCATTTCAGAAAAATTAAAATTTTCCCATCCCAACATACAATTTTAAAAACCATTACAAAATTTTATATGTACGTACATTTTAAAAATTTGTAAACAACATTTTTGTTTATATATTCTTATCGTATGAAGTAATTGGCACAAGAGGCTCACAAAGTCATATGAATATGGCCTAATATATTAAATTTGGATTTTAGCTAATGGTTCTCGAGAATCATGAGTTCCGAAAAAAGATTATTACATTTTCGACTTGACATGGTTTCCAAGACTTGCTTATCACTTGCTGTGATAATTCGTTGAACACCAGCCGTAAGTTGTAATTGGCATGGGCTCATAGGTAGGTTGTAATTAAAACCCATTTTACAAATTTTGTGCCATATACATATAAGCCGATTGCGCCAATTACAACATACGGCTGGTCTTCAACGATTTATCACGGAAAGTCGACAATTTTTCTTATGTTGTCATGCCGAGTCGAAAACATAAGAAGCTTTTTTCGGCACTCATGGTTCTCGAGAACCATTTTTACAAGAATTTTTTTTTCTGCTGTTTTTTGTAATCTATTCCAATTTTTACTGTAGTTTTTGTGGTATATGTTGCAACACTGATTCATTTTAAAAAAAATAGTAGTTTACAAGATCATTTATAGAACAATGAATGGACTAAAAGAATCAGACACATTTTAGAAGCCTTAAAACCGATACACATCGCTATTTGCTGAAAGAAATTCAAATTCAAATATTTAAGAGACAAAATGTACCTGTGATTTCACTTTTAAAGTTTTTGAATAATTCTGGCAGCTGAATTGTTGGTGGTTCGTTTACTGATTATTTCAGGATGGCTTCAAAAACTGAAATTGTGAAAACAGCTAAGCCTTTGGTGAAAAAATTGCTGGATATTAATGAACGTGAAGAAGAATATGATCCGGTAGGAAGCTAACATCATAATGACACATATGTATACCAAGATATCTTAAGGTCTAAGCCAAATCCGAAAAATATTTCAATTTTTGGAAAAAGTGGGGGATAGGGAGTTTAGGACAACCATTTTTAGTATGACCTCACGAATCTGGATTATATGGTTTTTCCTAACTTTCTTGGGAAAATCCTAGGAAGCAGACACCAAAATGACGAATATGCCAAGATGTCCTAAACTCCCTCCATGAGGACATCTATTTTCCTGTACTTTCATACAGTTCTTGTATTTTTATTTGTTGTATTTAGACCAACCGATGCTAATTTTTTTCAGTATTATATATTCAATTAATATTGAATGAACATAAAAATTAGGGCGTTTTTTATATTTCATAATGACGAATAATAAAAATTAAGAACAAATTGTCAGTTAAATTGGGATCAAACAGAAAACTGATAATTTTGAAACTTTAGGGATTATCGATTTGGATAAACTTACATTCGACAGTTATTATATAACAAAAAAAATTTATGTTTGGTACGAGTTCAAAAAAGAAACACCCTAATTTATTTTCAGTTAATAATACTCACAAGATCTTCCAATGTGAATATACTTTAAATTTTTTTTTTTTTCTTAACGTTTAAATTTAAGGAACAAGCACATTGGCCAAGCGTATTTGGTACGAAAGAAAAGTAACACAGATAGAGCCAACGAAATAAGGATCAGGAAAAGAGCATGCTTTTGACAGTTTGAACATTATGCTAGAATAAACTCGTTTAATGGGAACGGTGAATAACGTAAAATCTAAAATAAATACTCACACTACCAACGAGGGCGAATTATTTTAATGCAATATGCTTTCAACTTTTGCCGTACTATTTGGTTGACAGATATTCACGCGGGCTAAAAATGATGTTTCGGGTAGAGAACGATAAGGAAGATTAAGAATTTACAAGACTAAATTATAAACAATTATAAAATGTTTACAAGTATACAGAAGAGCATTGGAGTCATAATGAAGCCCGCCCACATATTTTGAATGTCTCAAATTCCGAAGTAGCCTTATAGTTACATAAGGGATTTACTTAAAATTTCAGAAATATCCAGATAATTTTTGGGCTTCCAGTTACAATTCATCAAGAAATACAATTTTTTCTGAGATTCAAGGCTTTCAAAGTTCTGAAAGATTTACTTTAAAGTTCAACTGAATCTAGAAAATTTCAATTTTTCTACTCGGATTTCTCTCTGGTATGGCATCGCATTCAGAAACTGAAAAGGAAAATTGTGTTAAATAACCAAGCATTTCTGAATTTATAGGCTGTTCAAATGTAATAATCCAAACAATTTTCAATTAGAAATTTCAATATGATCATTGCTTTAAAAAGTTAAAACTTTCTAGGCTTCGGGGGCTCAGAAAATTGACCCAGAAAATGTGTGCTCATATGTAACCAATTACAATTAACTAACAACTTGTACAAACAAATGTTTGTATAGTTTCTTAGTAGAAACACAATCACATCCTCATTTTTATCAATAAAGACTTTTCTTTTGTCCATAAATAAATCAAAATTAATTTGAACCGTTTTTGGGTCAATTCGTCATTGAAGTCAAATTTAAATGGAAATGGGAAGTGAAAACACGAGGAGCTATCGTCGCAGACAACAACCTCTTTCCCAAATAACATTTGGCGGCGGTACCACGTGACCGAAGTATTCGCAATACATAATCTGATTTCGCATAAAAAATTGAATTCATTCGGACAGAACGACAATACCACAATAGTTGGTAATTTCAAATTTTTTTTCCGATTTAAAAACGGGATAAAACTTGCTCAGATTTTTATTAATCACTATCACGTAGTGATATCAGTCTCTGGAAAATACTTAAGTACAGTTAAGGAGGTAATCCTCAATGCCCTCCTAATCATTACCAGATGTGGACTGTCAATCAGCTCGTCCAAGGCTGAGCTGGTACTCTTTAATAAAATCCCGGTAGAAGACTCAACTTCTTTAAATATTGGCATAAGACTATATAGCTTGTACTGACAAAGCAACATTTCTGGACGTAATTTTGGACAATAACCTCAGTTGAAAGCGTAATATTTTGATAAACAGTATGCTGGGGACGACACCGACACGCACCTTAGAGATTATGTTTCACCTTCTTCAGTATTGATGGTTACGGCCACGCGAATATCAGCCGTATCTCAGGGGAAATGTCAATTCAAACATGACATTATCGACGATAATATAGGTTACTAAGGAATCCAAACTAAGACACAACCAATATTATCCTTTGAGAAAGGGTTCTGAACCATGGGCCGTTCAAAAGAATCTTGGAAGGGCGGGTGGCCATCGGAAAAATAATCTATAGAGTATTTTACGGATGGGTCCAAGCTAGATGGTAATGTAGGAGCTGCAGTCTTCAGTGATTACTGCATTCTGTACTAAGCGGAGGTGATAACAATTGATGAGGTTTTGTTTTGATTGGGAGTTAATGTGGTATCCTGGATTGATATTGCAATTTATGTGGACAGCAAGGCGGCAATCAAGTTACTGGAATCAGTTTCCCTAATGTCAACGGTGGCATCGGGTGATAACTCTTCTGTAAATGAGATGGTTGAGCATTTCAACAACTTTCCAACTGCTATTGGAAAGGATAAGCCCGGGGAGGGCTATTATCGCGCTCAAGACAGCGCTTAACTACGAAGCAGTAGCCTCAGCGAACGAAATGTGTACTATCACCGTCACTGCATGTTTGAAGAACATTCTTGGTAGTGTGTCTACTTTTAAATGACTTTTACAGAAGCTGTATGGAAGAGGAGGAGGAAGAGTCTTTAGTCGACTTTATATTATTATTATATATGACCATGTTCGGCTTTAGCAAACTAAAAGCGTAGACATATGGATAGGTTCGTAATAAACAGCCTACATAAGTAGTTCTGACTAGTTCCACTATGGGTAAAAAAGAAGTAAGATCCTGTGGTATCACAATGGACCGTCACAGGTCTAAGTGTGCATTAGCAGCCGCTCTAACCTAACCTAACCTAACCTAACCTAACCTTATTAATCACTAATGAGCAATCGAAGGCTAGATCATGAAACAATGCCGAAAGAATTCCTGAAAAACTCGCCGCATATCAACATTTGAACCAAATTTATCAACATCCTGTAATACTTCATCTTGTCTCATTACTAATTCAAATGTTTGTATAGTTACGCTATACCAATAAATATTGTTGTATATTTTTTCGGTACTCCCATCAATTTCAGAACAATCATAGAATATTCCAGTTTTACTGCCTATTTTAAATCCAGAAATCCGGCTTCAACCAAAATATGTGTCATATAGTATAGAAACAATCAGCAGCGTATAGAGGAATAGATTGATCATTGATGAACTTTTGAACGAAATCCGGGATCGTAAATTTTATGCATTCCGAGCGATCTCCTTTTTTAACTTTCTGCTGTAAACGCATAACGCGACTCCGAATATTAAAAGCACCAAATTAAATCAACTGCATAGGACGAATCCTACATTCAGAATTTTACGGTCCGAATATTTAAAGAATTTTGTTCTATACAGCGCATGACGCATTACGTAGAAAAATATTCACTGTACGTGCCAAATACCACATCGATGTTAGCAAGACAGTTTCAAACCCGGTCCCAATTGACCAATTCCGCAATCAAATGTTTGTGCTTGACATCGGCCTTCCACCATTCATTATTTAATAATACTTTTGGGTATATATTTGTTTACTAAACTGACTAAACCGTGGGGAAGCACCCACCAATCGACATTGAAATTGTTGAAGGTTTTAAAGTGCTTACACCAAAATTAATTAATTAATTACAACAACATGAACCACAATTCCGTCATCCGTACACGCTCCACATATAATTACAGGAACATCCATATCGTCTGCCCAAAATTGTTCATTCGGATCGAATAAATGTGATATATGATAAACGCAATTATTAGTGACAAGAAATTAATCGCAATTATAAGGAATCGAATTGAGAATGACATCTTAATAATTATGTATTGCAGGGTTCTTCAATTTGTGCTTCGTGAAATCCTGGCGGTTCGCCTATTTTTGAAATCCGGGATTTACAATAACAATATTGTCTACAACATTTAAACAATAGAGATTATGTTTGGCATTAAAATCAAGTTGGTTAGATATCCTCCATTAATAGATGTATTATTTATAAATAAATTTAATTTCATTAATAAATAAAATTTAGAATCATTTGCTAACATGGGCTGATCCAACCCATCCCCGAGCTGGAAATATTTCTATTTAAACAAAAAAATGATATTTGTCTAATCTCTGAAACCCATTTTACTAACTCCTTATATGCCAGAATACGCAGGTACAGATTTTACCATGGTATCCAACCATCAGAGAGAGAGCAAGAGGCGGGTCTGCCATTCTTATTAAAGAGAATATAAAACAACGAAGAATTAAAAATTGAAAGTGAATCTATGTAAGTTACAGCTATCAAAACTCGCACTGTATATCGCAATATATGTCCACCACGACATAATTTGAAAAGAGACTGATTATGAAAAACTTTTTAGCACCATGGGAGGTCGTTTTACTGGGGCTCCAAAATTACTACACCAAAAGGGAGAGGGTTGTTTGAAGCAGGAAAAAAAATTAAAATGTGACTTTCAATCCAACTTACTGGCCAACAGATTTAAACAAAACACCGGATCTTATAGACTTTTATGGGACAAATATACGTATCAGATAACTATATTCGTTTGGAAAATAATGAAGAGCTTACATCGGACCACTCTCCTGATATTATGACGGTCAGTGAAACAATAATTGAAAAAGAAGTCACGCAGCGAGACTGTCCAATAAAAAAACCAATTGGAAAATTTTTCGAGAATTATTAGAACAAAACATCAATCTTCAAGCACCAATAAGGAACATTATACAAGTCGAAGAGGAACTAGAAAGGTTAATAGAAAACATACAACAAGCTGCGTGGCAAAGTACATTTTTCAAATACGTAAATAACAACAACTGTAAAAACTATCCACTGGAATAAGAGATCTTGTGGAAAAGAAATGTAAAGCTCGAAAGACTTGCAAATAAATCGAACCAAGGAAAATAAAACCTACCTTAATAACCTACACATGTAACAAGTTGAAATCTCTGATCAGAACAGTTAAGCATGAATCAATAAGTACATATTTGTCGTCACTTACTAGCCAAAAAGATACCGAGTATTCCTTATGGAAAGCAACGAAAGTATAATTAAGAGACCTGGTCTCGAAGCGCTAAACAAGAAGCTGACTTGTTTGCGAGAGACCTAGAAGAACCGTTTCAACCATTACCCAAGCAAACTGCGGACGAAAATGTTAACCTATACTGAAACGATCTGATGAGCTTGAAATACAAAGTGTATCTTTACAGGAGCTAAAAGAGGAAATTCAAAATTTAAACATGAAAAAATTTCCTGGGTACGACCTCATAACCGGACAAAGCAATGGAAGATGGCAATGTAACGATAAAAAGTCCTTCAGACCGATAATCATACTCCCAACCATAGCCAAGATTTTTGAAACATTGCTGCTGAAGAGAATGAAGCCCATAATGGTGGACAAAAATTTCATTCCTGTCCACCAGTTTGGATTCAGCGAAAACCACTCGACTAAATAACAAGTCCATAGCATCACAGATATAATAGAGCGTACACTAGAAACTAAAAACATATGTTGAAGCGTTTTCCTGGATGTAGCGCAAGCATTTGACCGAGTTTGGCACAGTTTCCCAAACAATACTATGAAACTCTAAAATTTTACATAACCGCCGTTAGACACACTTAAAAATTTCAACTGGAGTATACCACAAGGTAGCGTTTTGGGCCCTGTCTTGTACCTCCTGTATACTCTGGATATACCACCAATGGAAGAAGCAGCTATAGCAACATATGCTGATGATACTGTGTTTTTTTCAGTTGGGAACAAGATGCTACTAACAAATTGCAAAAATCGGCAAATTCAGTCAACAATTGGATGAAAAAATGGAAGATAAAACTGAATGAAACTAAATCTGTGCATGTGAACTTTACTAATAAAAATATTTCTAATAGAATCCCAATTATAATCAACTCTAAACAAGTTGCAGATACGGCGAAATATTTAGGTATGACGCTGGATGCCAAGTTGAGGTGGAAAACATGTCAAAAAGAAAAAGGAAGAGCTGAACATGAAGTATAGGAAGATGTATTGGCTGTTAGGCAGACATACTGAACTATCTATTCATAATGAATTGCTTCTATACCGGTAAATACTGAAACCGGTATGGACCTATGGTATATAGCTTTGGGCTGTACCAAGAAAACGAACATCAAGATGATACCAAACAAAGTACTAGCCATTGGGCTATATCCCAACAACTGTTAATATAATTATGATAGAAAAGTTACTAGATGACTTAGAGTAAAGTCAGTTGTAATATTATATAAATAAAAAAAATTGCTAACACCGACTCTCCTCTGGGAATTATTTAGTTGCGTTTGTGGATACCAATCCCACCAACTAGGGTTTTATCTGGCCTCAATTAGTTTCCAATAATCCAATGTACATATAATAAAACTCATGAACATTATAAGTTTTGTAACTCGTATTCATTTCGGGTGTGTATAACCAAAATGCTTTTAGAAGCATCCTCGTTGATATATCAATGTGCTTACCAAATCAGCTACTGACACAATAGGTCTCACCGCTAGGTAAACGATTAAGCGAACCAGCTTAACCAGTTTTCTTCATACATTTTCTTTCAAAATAAAATGAAACACTATTTTAACTATAATACCTCTCCACGAGAGACTTCCATGTTACTTCCATGTCTAAAAAAGCTCTTTTCAAAATGATTTATTACTTTTTATTCTAAAAAGTCAATAGATTAAGTTTTATCGATGAACTGATACATTCGAAAATGTTTTGTCGATTTATCGAGGATTGGTTTTTAGGCAAAATTTTGTAATCTCTAAATTCATGCCTTTTTATTTTATTGGGACTGGATATTGAGGAATAAATAATTTCTGGCGCTAAACAAATTTGACAACTGACTATTATTGGCGTCAATTGAATGGTGGTGAAAGACTTGAAGAGTCAATTCACAAGATGCTAGAAAGTCAAGATATACCAATATTGAATTTATTATTGAAACATACATATAATATGTTGGCACACGCAGTAGCATTTTTTCGACACCTGAAAATAAAAGTTTGCTGTACTGGCTAAAATATTGACCGCAGAAATCCGCAACAATTATTTAAAAAAAAAATCCTTCAAGCGTTAATTTAAAAAATGTAATAGTCTAATATTATCACGAAAAAACTACCTTTACCACAGTTTATATTTTATTATCTTTCAAATCCTTTATGGAAACCTCTAAAAACAGTTATTCTTGTTAATTATAAATACTTTTCTTTCTGTACCATTTCTACGTTTAAAAAATATGATTAGATCTTTAATTATACAAAAGTCACAAAAACAAAGTTTGTTTCACAAAAATGTTTAATAAGCATTTTACGTTTTCTACAAAAAAAAATTGTAATAAAATTTTAAAGTTGGAAGTTGTCCATAATTAAAAACAAGTCGAAGATGGTGGATATATAAAGCAGAAACGTACTGCCGAAATTGTGTATGAAATTATATTTAAGAATTACAAAAAAAAATTTTTTTTAGAAGAATAAAACTTGGCACATAGTTTTGTGTGTGGAACAATTTTTCGTTCTTCAGTAGGGTACCAAAAACCAAACAAAAAAAAAATCCGAAAGTCCATGCAAAATATTCATCCAATATAACTTGTTATGCTGTTATTTTATCATCAGACGAGAATAATTTTATTGTTGCCAAAATTAAACCTTACAGCGAAATAATTTTTCTTTTCGTATCTACGTATACATATTTACATTCGATGGTCTTCCTTCATCGTCGTCAACTTATGGAGAAATATTAAATTTCACTTCAGTTTTAAAATCAAATTTATGTAAATTGTTTGTAAAAAAAAGGTATAAAATTAAGTTTTCTTTCAAACCAAAAAAAAAAAAAAAGAAAGAAAAATTACATCTTGTTCGAACGTCTTGCATATGGCAAATATTGTCTACCGGGAAGTATTAACATTCTTACAAATATACTATTCTTGGAAAGTTGGGAAAACACCTTAAGGTGGTATTCACAAAGTTAGACATTGGAATTTTTTTTTTTTTTGTTCGTTTACTGGTATTTTCACAATTTCATATTTTTTTATTCTTGTTGTTGGCAAGAATGGTTTATAACTCTTTTGAAGAAAGTTTAGTTAATTAAAGTTTGTTACAATATTTTTTTGTCATTTAATATTTTATTGCTTGCACTATATACAGTAAGTTAGTTTAAAAGTCCGATTATGTAAAGCATATATACATACATAGTTTGAAATTGCACTATGATTTCGTTTTTGATTTTTTTTTTTAACTTTAATAAGATCATTTATGTAAGTGTATATACAGTAATTGTGGATGTCGTATTTTGGATTGTTATTTTAATCGACTTCTCGTACAGGTTTATTTTTCTTTGGAATTAATGTTATATTGAAATGTTTTGCTAGCGACAAAGAATTAGGTCAAATATAGCAGTATAAGAAAACGTTTACGTTATTCTGTTTCGCTTTCGATATAACAAAATAGAAAATGTTGTTGCTGCTTCCGAGATCCTTTAAATAATATTTCTAATACTTCGGATACAAAATTTTAACTCCCTATAAATTCATCAAATCTGTTGATATTCCAGTAAATAAAACAAATAAATTCTAAATTTTCAATTCGTAACGAATTACGGTTTCTTCGGTGTACAACATTTCTAATTTACGAAAAACCAACAATACTCGTTGTTATAATTGTTGGAGCCTGCTGGTGATTTGTGCACAAAATTTAAGGACTAACCTATCCATTATTATTTAAAAACTATCGATATGAAATTATTCATATAAGAACTTTGATGTATATAGTTCACAAATGTTGGACAGAAAACTATACAATTATATACGAGTGTATGAATCGCGTAATGAAAAATGTTTCTCTTCTTTAAAATGATATACATAAGTTATCCATCTATTATAGACCCCCCTTGAAGTTATCCCAGGATTTTTTAAAAATATCTCTGATAACACAACAGTTTATCCCAGGATTTTTTAACATTAATACTCTCTCAGACTTTTTCGTCAACAAAAAAATATACAGCTGGTACTAAAATACTCATTCCAGACTTTTTAATCTGTAAAATTAATTTGGTGGAAAATAAATTCTTCTGGGCAAGCCGTTTAAAGGACGGCTATTTTCTCTTTGCGATTAAGTTAAGGACCTTGTAAACAAAATTTCATGCAAACCATTGTTTTCATTTAGTTGCTGTGAGTGATTTAATAAACTCGTTCTCGTACACACCCGCATTTTTGAAAATTTAAAAATACGGAAAATATTGAACATCGTGCTGTGATTAAATTTCTTGTATAGGAATATAATACTTCTAAGGATATCGAAAGAAGAATGAAAGATGTTTACGGAGAATCTAGTTCTTTGTAAGAAGCCAATATCGAAGTTGGTCCGTCTATTTAAACAAGGTAGAAAGTCGCAGGAAGATGACCCCCACAGCGGAAGACAGGTAGATCACCATTTTAAAATTAAGTATAATATTAAATATATCTATTGGCAGTGCTAGCACAAGTTTACACAATCTTACTTAAGCTGTGAAAAGTTAGTGGAAGATAGGTTCCCCGAATGATGACTATGAACCAAAAAAATCGAGTGGAAACTTTTAAGGTAATTTTAGAAATAGTAAAAACGATCCAGCTAAATTTATAAACCAAATAGTCATTGGTGATGGAATGTGGATTCATCACTATGATCCAGAATCGATCAGGAATCCATGCAATTGATAGCGCAGGGAAATCAACCACCGAAAAAGTTTAAGGCTCAACCATCTGATAAGATGATGGCAATAATTTTGGGAAGCTAATAGAATTTGATGATTGATTACCTACCTCATAAGACCACTATAACAGGGGATTATTATGCGGGCTTTTGAATAAATTGAAAAATGCTATCAGAGAAAAATAATTGGGTCAAATCCAGCAAAAATATTGCTTTTACATGACAATGCACCAGTTCATAAGGAAAATGTTGCAACAGAAGCTTTTCGAGATTGCAAGTTCATTGAAATACCGCATCCCCCTTACAGTTCAGATCTGGCCCCAAGTGATTATTACCTAAGGCTAAGGTTTTCAAAATATGAGTACATTTTACCGTTATTTCATATAGATTTACCAAACTTATTGAACTCCTCTCGTATATGGATCAGGATTGACGAAATCAAATTTCAAAATTTTGTTTACTAAATTTTGCTCGTCTTGTCTGTTTTCCCTTTAGTTAATAAGTAATATTCCAACAATTATAATTTTATTATAAATTTTAATTTAAGGTGTTAAATGCAACTAATCCATCTAAACATATTGTACATAATATATTGGTGGATAATAAAATATTAATACATTGTACATATATTGAAAGTTATTGAATAATGTAGAATAATAATAATGAATTTGTCTTTGTATTCGATTTCATTATTTAATCCACACGAATCAATATATTTTTAATCATGAAATTGCCTTAGACATTTTGAATTTAGTCACTACTTTACATACACTAGTATGAAAATATTTCGCTAGATAGCAGACAATTGGCGTTAAAAGGTCAATAATGTAAAATTAATCACATTATATAATGTCTTTTCCCTTAAAAACTCATTCGTGATGACAAAATAGCCGACCCTACAAAAGCTTGGCTAAACGTTTTTTTCGTTTCTCGCTTTTTTAGAAAAGTTGGCAAAGGCGTCTCATTTATTTATATTGAGAAAACTCCAACAGTCTGCAAAATATCAATGCTGGCACAATAGTGGTATAATGGCGGCCAACAAGTTTCCAAACTCAATCGATATGAGAAAAAGCCGACCCTATAAAACGTATGCTTGGTCATACGATTTATTTCGATTTTACTTTACTTAGAAAAGTTGGTAAAGGTGTCTCATTTATTTATATTGCGAAAATTCCAACGGTCAAAAAAATATGAACGCTAGCACAGTGGTGGTCAACATGGTCTGAAACTCATTCGTTATGACGAAATAGCCAACCCTATAAAAGCTTGACCGAACGTTTTTTTCGGTTCAACCTTCCTTAGAAAAGTTGGCCAAGGCGCCTTATTTATTTATATTGCGGAAATCCCAATGGTCAAAAAAATATCAACGCTAGCACAGTGGTGGCCAACAAGGTCTGAAACTCGTTCGTTATGACACAATAGCCGACCATACAAAAGCTCGGCCAAACTGTTTTTTTCGGTTCTAGCTTTCTTAGAAAAGTTGGCAAAGGCGCCACAAATTCCAACGGTCTAAAAAATTTTAAAGCTCTCACAGTGATGGCCAACAAGGTTAGCAAAGGCACTTCATTTATTTATATTGCGAAAATTCCAACGGGCAAAGAAATATGAACGCTAGCACAGTGGTGGTCAACAAGGTCTGAAACTTATTCGTTATGACGAAATAGCGGACCCTATAAAAGCTTGGCCGACCGTTTTTTTCGGTTCTAGATTCCTTAGAAAAGTTGGTAAAGGTGCCACATATATTTATATTGCGGAAATTTAAACTGTCAAAAACATATTAACGCTAGCACATTGGTGGCCAATAAGGTCTGAAACTCATTTGTTATGACAAAATAGCTGGCTCGACAAAAGCTTGGGTAAACGTTTTTTTTTCGGTTCTAGCTTTCTTAGAAAAGTTGGCCAAGGCGCCTCATTTATTTGTATTGCGAAAATTCCAAGGGTCAAAAAAATATCAACGCTAGCACAGTGGTGGCCAACAAGGTACCAAACCCAATCGATAAGAGAAAAAGCCGACCCCATAAAAGCTTGGTCATACGATTTTCTTTTGATTTTACTTTACTTTGAAAAGTTGGCAAAGGCGCCACAAATTCCAACGGACCAAAAATATTAAGGCTCTCACAGTGATAGCTAAAAAGGTTAGCAAAGGCGCTTCATTTATTTATATTGCAGAAATTCCAACTCTCAAAAAAATATCAACGCTAGCACAGTGGTGGCCAATAAGGTCTGAAACTCATTTGTTATGACAAAATAGTTGGCTCGACAAAAGCTTGGGCAAACGTTTTTTTCGGTTCTAGCTTTCTTAGAAAAGTTGGCCAAGGCGCCTCATTTATTTGTATTGCGAAAATTCCAAGGGTCAAAAAAATATCAACGCTATAGCACAGTGGTGGCCAACAAGGTACCAAACCCAATCGATAAGAGAAAAAGCCGACCCCATAAAAGTTTGGTCATACGATTTTCTTTTGATTTTACTTTACTTTGAAAAGTTGGCAAAGGCGCCTGCAAAGCCTTCTTCAGAGATACTACTAATCCTAAATGATGAGTCTTCCTAGGTATGCCATTAATTGGTTTGTGTATCATCTTGATGCAGTTAGCTGTTCATCTTTGGAATTTCTCGGACAGGTAATTTTGAACTGCTTCCGTCATAATATATATTGAAGCATTACGACCGTATTGCTAAATTATCCTTACACTTAAATTAAATTTCCTCCGGATTACCGACTGATTCGGACGTTATTTCCCTATAACCACTAAATTAATCTATTGGATCACGTCTGATGTATCTCTCAGGCTTCATCAGAATGGAATAACAATAATTTCTGATAGGCTCGGGATATAACTTGAATTTTTAGACGAACCTTTATTCCTGGAAATCGTTGAATGGTAATTTCAAAAATCCTTTTGATAAAAGTACCTGGAAAATATTTATATATAGCATATATGTACATACGTAATTCGTCCGGGAATTCGTGTTCATTTACCGATAATATGTCCATAAGTTCTTACAACCTTCGTTAACCTATACCGTTTGTGTATAATCGCACAAAAACATGTTCTAAGAATTCGTATAGGATAACCTTAAGCCCTAATGGATTATCCATATAATAGCCAGCATTCATATATAAAATATTTTTTCGAAACAATTTTAATTCAAAAAAAAAAAAATTTTTTTTATTTCAATATGAAAAGGGACACATTTTCCATTTGTTTCCAGTTTATTGGAATCTTAGAATGTCCAAAAACGAACAAAAAGCTGGACGTAATATTGCAAAAAAAAACGTTGGGATTGTTCTCTTCTAATAGACTGATTTTTGTATATTTTTACTTGTGTATTAGATCGATTTAATATAAATAAAAAGGAAACACATTTTTTTGGTTTTAAAGTTTTTTGGGAGATTTTTGCGGAAAAAATAGGCCAGCATTCGTTTTGTATGGTTTTCATTGGGAATTGAATCATTCAATAAAAATTTTTCTCTTCTATTTAACAATTTAACGAAAAAAAGAATATTTTTGTTTTTCGTTTTCTTTTTATTTTGGTTATTTTATAAAAAATTCTTCAAGTGGAAAATAAAATTTTCTTTTATCCATTTTTCCATTTGTTTTTAAGGTTTTCCAAATATTCGATAAAAAAAAAAAAATTACTGTTGTTGTGTTTGTGTTTTAGTTTAGGAGAGTAACGCCTTTTCTTGTTTCATAAAGTTTATTTTTTATGTTTTTGTAAAATAATATTTTTCATCTGTCTTTCAGAATTTTTCGGGTTCTTTGCGAAAATATATAATTTGGGGGAGTAAAAGAACGACGTGCGGGCATATGATAATCATTTAATTGAAATGTCATGTTGCTGCAGATAACAACAATGGTAAATTGGATGATTTGGTTCGATCGAAATAACTCAATTATTTTAGTTTCCCTGCAGCAGTGTAATATGCAACTAAGAATTAACTTACAGCGAGCGACAATGCCAACGCTTTTCAACCTATTATTTCGAAACTGGGAAATGGAAAAAATTATTAGCTACATATGTGTATAGTACGTTTAACATATGGTACACGAATAAAAAGTAATGGCTGCTGTTAACATAAACAAAAAATAAATTGCAGTGTTTAAACATTATACCATATTAGAGTTGCAGTTACTTCTGTAAATCATAAATTAATGAATAATATGTGTAGACTGTTGTGCCCTGGTGGTTTAAATATTACTATCACTACTTGTCCGCTGTGTGTCCTGGATAAAGATGAATTATACGATCCAAAGTGTTCTGGTGTAATTACTTCTATAATGAATTTATATATGTATGAATGCAATGAAGCTCGACATGTTGGATGAAAATGGCATTTGGTAACGGTGGTAGTATATGTGTTAGTTTTTATTATTTTCTTTATGATTCCAAATATCCGGTTTGGGGAAATTTCAGCCTTGAGCTATGCCGTTGCCTTTAATCTGCTAGTCTATTTTAATTTGTCAATTGATTGAGAACTACCGAGGTAGAACGGTTCCATAATTCAGGTACCAAAATATTTAAAATAAAAATTAAATCATAAAATTAATAAGTGCCCAGTGTGTCAGATATCTTCTTTGCTATCAAATCAAAGTTCGGATCCGTGGTGCTGGTAATATAGATAATTCGTCATCCACCTGTTAGTTGAGGTAACCGTACTATAGTGGCTATTTTATGTACTCATGTTCGCTCTTTTCTTATGTGTTTTATAGCCGACGGTTGGTATTGCGCTCCGTGACACCATTTTACATAACATAACACGACGGCATAACTTGCCACACAGCAAACGAAACAATCGGTTTTTTGTACACTGTCTTCGGGGATCGAATCAGCCGCATCGGAGGTGTGAATTGACCACGCAATAAAACCGAAGTTGTTATTGATGAGATAGGAGCCCATACAATCGAAAGTTATCTTGACAGAATGGGGTACTCTAAAGCCAGTGGTGGAAGTCATTTGAATAAAATTGTGTTCCATACTTAATGGCAACGTATACTCTTTGTAATAAAAAAACCGCTTTGAAAAATATTCATTCGTCTTTGAATTTAGAGCCAAATTAAATTGCAAACGTTAGATGGACCACCCTTTATATGTTGTAAATTATGTATATACCGTGTTTGGTTTAGCGTTTACAAATTATATTTGAGAATTAGTTGCACATGATGAACTTCTGAAACGGAACGAAACTACGCTATTCCTTAACCAATTGTGATCAAACTTAGCGGGATGCCAATCGGAACGGAACTATTAATGTCTTTGATTAAGATTAAACTTTTTTTAATAAAATTCTGGAATATGGCCAACTGGAATGGAACTAAGCTATTGTTTGATTGGTTATACTTAAAAAAATTGTTGAATCGCCATGCGAAATTCTTAACGCAGAATTTGGTGAAAACAAAAATGTTCGAAAAATCATCTTTTTTATTTGACAGAAGATCACAGAGTTCATGAGAATGCTTTTATTTGAACGATGAATCGATTCCGGACCGATATTAAATCGTTCCATTTTTGAATCATTTTCCCAATTGATTGTTTGTTCCGATTTTGGAAAATAATTTACGCTCCCGTTAAGGTTCCGGAGCGAAAGCGGTGAGGTTCTATGAGCGTGCACGATTTCGTTTAAATTTTTTTACATTTTTAAACAATGATTAGAAAACTATATTTTATTTTAGAAAAAAATTCTTTTCTGTTTTTCATCGTACGATTTGACGAAAAACAAAATATCGTTCTACCGGTAAACGAACTCATCCTCATATATTAGGTTTTTCGATTTTTTTTTGCCTCACATAGAAACATTTTTTTAATTTTTAATTTTATCGTAAACGATTTTATCGATCATGTATCTGCGATAACACGGAAAACGGATCTGAATCGCTCGTTTTGTTGCTTCAATTTTTCGATTCGGTTATAATTTTTTGATAATTCGATTATAATTGGGATTAAAATGTTATAGCAGTTGAATTTATGGTATAATTTTGACATGGAAGTGACTTCCTTCTTCTATTTGAACTACATGCGTTATTCGATTTCTGCAACTAAAGTACATATATACAGATATGTTTTCAAACATATTTTTGATCTACTTGCGACTGGTGGTGGCACCTCATCTGCCAATTTTATCACTGCCTTCCACATATTTCTCTAAAGTGTGGTGCTGCAGGAGATGTATATTTTTAAAATGGGTGAAATAACTAACAACTGCTTGCGAGCTGTTTGAAACTCATTGGAAATGTTTACGACGTAAATAGTGTGAGTATAACATTATCAGCAATTATGAATATATATTGCATGGACAAGGCAATAACACATTTCAACTGAGTTTCCACTCAGGATGGTATTCGACTGAATAAGTCCTCCATTGAAGCTTATGTATATTTTGAAGCTTTCGAGTTTCATGTATTTTTTAACTTGTATCCCTCTTTTGTCAATGGCCGGCGAATTTCGGTGTTCGTTAACCAATTCACTTGTACTAGATTATTCAATGAGCCGAATTCTCGAGATGACAGCTGATTTCGGTCTGAAATGGACCTTTTTCTAATTCAGATGAATGTGCTGGAATAATATTTTATTAATAATAAACAACACCGTAGCCTGCTATCCAAAGGAGTGAAACAGTATCGATTTTTACGATACGAATTCAGTTTGCCAATGAAACCCCAAAACCTTGATCGTTTTATCTTCATTTTTAATATTTGAAATATAATATTCTCGCAGCTTGATTAGTTTATGACGTTATAGGTTTACAATTAATTTTTACAATTTTAAGAGTTGTGGTTAACAAAACATCTTCGTAAAAGTTGTCACTAATTATCATTTCCGCTATTTGCACTATTTACAACATTTATCCAATGCGCCAATGGCATATTATTCATTTCGTCAAACTCATCTAAGTCTGGTAGTGCTTCAGTAGAGCTAGTAAGCCAGTGGCTTGTCTTAAACAAATTTTCATTATAACTGCGGTTTAACTTCTCTCCAAGCTGTTGCTGCAATTTCAATCGTGTCAATCAGATTTACGGTGATTGGTTTGTCGTTCATTTCTAGGCTTTGCATCATTTTCAAAACCAATAGTTTTCTGTAATGACTCTCAATGTTTTTGATAGTGCCTTTTTGAGAACGGATGTCGTATGTTCAGCGGTAAAAACGCTAATTTAATTGAAAAAAAATTTTCGATTTGAGGATGGGCTGGACAATTGTCCACTAGCAATAGAATTTTTTGCTTGTCTCGTTTAAGTTCTAAATCTCAGGGAATCAAATATTTTTAAAAATTTCGGAGGACATCCAAGATTTAGCATTAGCTTCGTAAATCACAGGTAATTTAAATCACAATAATTATCTATGGTCTCATCAGCGTTAAATATTTCTGATTCTTGAAATCCTTCGCGTAATTTAGGAAACGCAATTTTAAGCCAATTTTCACAATTTTTTTTTAGAACAGCTATCGCTTCTCCCGAAATTTTACCAACCACTATTTTGTGTCTTTGACGAAAACGGTAAACCCAGCTGTCGATACAAGTAAAATTTGACATACCAATTTTCTGAGCAAATACATTAGCTTTTGCCTGTAAAATTGGCCCGAAAATTGGAAATTGATTTCGTGATTTGATAAACCAGTCGAGCAATAATAGTTTATCAATATCGTCGTGTTCTTACTTTTTTTGTTTCTATAGAAGTCACTTCGAATTGTTCTTTTATTTAATCTCGATTTTTCCACGTCGGGGATAAAGTAGAGTGTGATAAATTGAATTCTTTAATTAAATCTGAATTTGATTCACCATTTTCAAAACACATTACCATTTTGGCCGTTCCTTCAATGGAATAAGATTTTCGTTTTGACATTTTATTTAATATTTGATATCGAATATTTGGTCCCTATAAACAATTTTTATCTTCTTCAATGAAATGGATGTTATATCCAAAATCGTCATTATAGCCGGAGCATTATAAAATAATGCTTTGACGCTTGGGATCAAAAGTTTGCGTCGTTACAACCGGCATGTCGTTATATCCGTAGGCGCTATAAACGAAACCTACCTTGGATGACTGCTCGCAGTTATGCTAGTACCACCATTGAATCTCTCCATGCAATCAAACTTTTTGCAAGTTACTTATGAGTTTCCTTAGAAAGTCAGAAGCTCATAATTTGAACCTTGGAATTGACATGGGCTTAATGGTGCGATGTTTATTTTTGCTCTTATATAACTGAGTTTTTACCACATTCTTGGGATAACAGACCAGGCAATAATTCATAGCAGCATAAGGGGTTTCGATCGGAATGGAAACCTGCCTATTGCCAATGATGCTGTAAGTTCTATTTTGATATTTCGCAGTTCATCTATAGTTTCGGTTCCCGTACGTAGATCATTCAGGAATGAGACAAACGCACTTTCATAACTTACAGTAAAAAGTTGGAAGTGCTTTAGATTTTCTGCTTCGTTTTTTGGTAGTTGCGGTAATCAAGTATAACCTCACGATCCAGTTATCAGTTTAAAGAAATATGCTAAAATCATTTTAGTGATCAAATTTAATTGAATATGTGCTTATTATTCAGGCAATTTAATTAAAATCTTCACGACCATATTAACGAGGCACCTTTATATGTAGTATAGAAAATTACGGGATCATCATCATTTTTATTTGGATCAACACATAACAACTATGGTTATAATGAATCGGTGAACATGAGGTCCAAGTGGTTCAACAATATTGAACACATGATCGACTTAACCACAAGTAAGTTTGGCTTAAACCAAGATTAAACATCTAAAATGCAAATTGTATGATTTGTATG
Organism: Tipula unca; assembly: GCA_951394425.1. NCBI lineage: Eukaryota > Metazoa > Arthropoda > Insecta > Diptera > Tipulidae > Tipula > Tipula unca. The sequence continues at coordinate 21,979,041 of OX596381.1, forward strand.
AAGATCAGTGTCATATTCAGGTTAACACAACCATTAATGCAAAATCAACCCAACGAGATGCATAAGACACGTGCAAACTTGTTTGGTCAACACAATGTGTGCTGTGTCTAGCCAGCCGTAAGATGATACTTTGAATTATAAAAAATTGAAACACTATTTGAAAAGTTAGATGCGCTCAGATTCCAACAGCAACAACAATAACCACACAGGTATTCGACGGCAACCGCGCACCCAATACATTTCATGGTTATATACACAATGTCCAAACCAATCTAAAACATTACAACATTGTGCGAAATAAACCCATCTACATAGCAATCTTGCAGCATTTAAGACAGAAAATCAGAGCAAAAGCTGATATGGCTCTGATATCGTATAATATATATGACAAAGAATGGGTATCAATAAAACAATGTCTCTCATTACACTATGCGGTCAAAATAAATCTCCGTACACTAGAACACCAGCTGAGCACCATAGTTCAAAGAAACATGACAGTTGATGAAATCTACGCCACAGTTAACCACCAACTGAAGCCTATTCCACTGAAACAATCAACGTTTTGGTTGAAACATATAGAAATAGAGCTCTAGACATCTTCATACGAGGACTGAACGGAGACTTATCGAAGATGCTAGTAATCCAGAAGCCAACGGCACTACCGGAAGCGTATGCTTGATGTCTCAAAATCTACAACCTAAATTTCCGGAATTTCACAATTCACAAAAGAAATATCAACATATCAAATATCAAATTGAGACGTCAAAACAGAATGCAACCCAATAAATTCAATTTATGATCCACGAGACGCGGATCTTTTAATCAACACGACGTGATTCATAAGACCGCAAACTCGTTTATTCAACACAACGTGTGTTGTGTCTAGCCATAAGATGATACTTTGAATTATATACAATTCTTAAACAAATAACCTTTTTGATGGTGTCATCATCTGCAAAGCGAGCAATGATGAGGGTCGTTTGGTGAGAGAAATCGACAGAATCAATAATGTCTGGAAGGGTTGTCAATTTTCGGTTGGTCAACTCCCGAAACTTGTTATACTTCTTGTTTAGTTATTACTAATATGGGCATCATAACTCGGAATGTCTCGAGCATTGAATGGAAGATTTTTCGTTACAAGCGAGATGATAATCGCCAATTGATTGTGTTCAGGATTGCTACAATACGTTCTAGAGAGGATCCGTTTTAGGGTGATCTCATGGCCGTAGGGTTTAATTTTATTATTATTTTTTGTTTGTAGCTGGCCCTCACGATGACGTACATGATTGAATCTGCGTGGAAAAACTTTTATGAGGAAATTTATAGTTTATCTGTTCTCGCCAGACTTAACAAAACTCTGGCTAAGAATGATACTTCTAAACTCGACAATCTTTGTCCAAACTCACCTATTGCAGGCGAGAAGTCGGTGGAGCTACGGCGTTGTCTTTCCACTTGCCTGGATGGGACATTGTTGATTTGGGTGTGGTAGCCCTCGAGCCCGCTTACATTTTGGTCGGTACATCAGATTGGAACTTAGCCCGTAAGCTTATCACTACAAATATTCTACGCTGAAGTGTTTTTTCGTTTACGTCTTTCAAATCGAGTGGTTCTGATGGCGTTTTCTCTGCTGAATTGCAGAGAGTAGAGTAGTTTTCATACATGAAGCTGGCAAGTCAGATTATACTGACCCAAAGGCTTTTAGACCCCTTAGTCTGACCTCTACTTTACTTAAAATTTTAGAGGGGAACATCGACAGATTTATTAGGGATTTAATTACCTCCAGTAACATGAAACATGCTTCTGGAGCCAGCAAGTCCTGCGAAACATTGTTAAATTCATAAAGGGCTGCCCGCAAGGAGAAATACTCTCACTCTTGTTGAGGCTCATGGTTCTCATCTGGATTTTATCGTGCAAACTAACGCGGATGATCTCGTTTTAACAGTTTCTGATAAATACCTGGACGTCTTATCTGATCTGACGCAGAACTCCCTTAATATGGTGAAAGTTTGGTATCTTGAAAAACGGTTGTACGTCAATCCCTCTAAAACTGATCAGATAGTGCTAATCCATCTGGTTTCATTCTCTTTGGGAGAACCATCACAAGGACAGAGCAAATCAAGCACCTTGGAGTCATTCTATATATGGTAAACTCTCCTGGAAATTTCACCTTAACTATAATCTACTAATTCAGAAAGGTTTTTTGGCAATCCCTGGGATTTTGGCAATTCCTGACTTGTTATTCCTGACAGTTATTCATTCTTGGCACAGCGTGTTCTTTGGCGATTCGACTGAGGTGCATTGGGACATGAAGTGGATTATACTGTCCTTAATATGGGCTCAGATTCTCGGGTGGTCTGGGTAAACACTGCACAGTTTTTATGCTGAAATAATTCTAATTACTTATTGCACGGATAGTAAAGCGTAATACTCTTATTAATCTTTTGACTGTGTCCAACTGGTCAAAGATTGCAAGGACTACATTAATCTCCTTTACTCCAATACTAGAATACGGATCGTTTGGGTACCTGCTCATTTTGAAGAAGTTCGCTCTTTTTGAATTGGAAAGTTGCGTTCTACTTCTAGCTGTCGAAAGGCGAAACGGTTCATTATTAAACCCAACTTGAGGCTCACTAAATATGAGTTTTTCTTAAAAAAGAACTCCAACGCACGGCACTAGCTTAGGATGTCCTTTGTGACGACTGTCTGGAGGAAGTGGACGACTGCTTACACTACTTTTGCAGCTGTCTGGCCTTTGTCGGAGCTAGATCCCAAGTGTTCTCTTCCGGTTCTTTGAACGTCGATCTTTGGATCTTTGAACGTAGATCAGTTATTGATTCAAAGTTTTACAATTTGCTAAGGTTGCAATGCACTCCTGCGATTTAGAATAGATCCTCTAGTTTTGCACCATAGGCCCTTTGTGCCATTGAGTGCTGAAACTCAGCAGGTGCCAACCGTTTTATTAGAGCAGTTAAATTTAAAAAATATATATATTCAAAACTATCATGCGTACTTGTTATATTCCTCAAAAGTGGAAGATATCTCAAATAACGATGATTCATAAGGGTGGAAAGATGAAACACAAATTTCGGCATTCCGTCCAATAAGCTACAATCTCAAAGTTATTTGAACAAATATTACTAAAGATACTGAAACCAATACTATAGAAGCACACCATCTTATTACAGACCATCAATTTGGCTTGCGAAACCAGCATGGCAGCTTATACAGCAAGTGCACAGAATTATAAAAACTATAATCGTTCTATGTCCAGTGTTATACTTGTTGTATACACCCGATTTACCCATAGTAAAGTAATAGTATCAACATTTGCTGATGACACAGCCGTTTTGGTGTCCCACAAAACCCCAAAATTACCTCAAGGGAATTGCAATTCAATGAATTTGTGCAACATAAACAACAATTTTCAATAGAGAATTAGTTTGAAGTTTGCTTTGAAATAATAAATTATTTTTTTCAATCACCTCACACTTTGCTCCTTAACTTTCATAATTGTTTGGGCGTGTAGAATAATATGGTCTGGAATCGTTGGAATACGATTTATCTTTCAACGTTTCAACGCTTGTAATTTTGGTTGATCTTTATGTAGGCTTTATATTTTCATATACGAGTATGGGATGATGGTATGTCTGTCTTTGGATTTGTATCATTCTTTCATATAGGTTCCCTGTCAGGTGGTCATCAACAAGAGTACGTTTTTTTAAATACAGATATAAGTAAGATATGCAAAACGCAACGGTTTCTTAATTCTACAACTTACGTCACGTAACTTACACAGAGTATGCTTTTACCAAAATATTTATGTCACTAAAACGATGTTGTAGCTTCTATCCCAGAACGTAATTTCAAATGATAACCGAAAAAAAATATTAAAAGGGCTAACAAATTATTTTATATAGAAGATCTTGGCCTTTTCTATACATACATATACGAATAATGAGATATTTCTATATATTGAACAACTAGACTGCAAATCAATTTGTACCGCACAAACAATACCACAGAAATTCCAATTAACTATAACAAAATCCTCTTTATTTCTTGGGTAAAGTGTTTTTCACTCGAACGACACTTTTCAAATGTTATCCTTATTATGTGTAGTTTTATGTTTCAATACATGCGTATATATATATTATATCAACCCAGATTGTGTGTGTGTGTATCTGCATGTATACGCAAGTATGCTGAGTTTGTATGTATATCATGGTACAAAGTATATATTTACAGTTGAACTAAGTGTTTACCCAAAAATTATGTTGAAAAAGGACAATTTAATAAAATTGTTATTGAAAATAAACACCCAACCTGAATCTTTTATCTTTTTTTATTTATTGTGTTACTCGTATAATCTTCTCGATATATATCCTTCAGATTGTCGGATTATTTTTCGTCTATATACTCCTCGTATCTCTCCCAACAAAATTTGTTTGGATTGTTTTTCTTTCAGTTCGCCGTTGTGTGAACGATTTTTGAGTAAGTTTCGTTTTATGGCCATGTTTTGGATATAGAATATTTTTGTCACGAGCAGCGAGGCCTTAACGTACAATATATAGGACACCAAATACTTCTTGGTGTTATAGAACTAATGCCAACTAATTGTGGGCTTAAATGTAAATATAATTCTAAATTTGTATCTCAATAAAATATTTTAAAACAAATTTAATTTATAAATTTAAAATCGTTTATAAATATTTTTTAATCCATTTTAAATGATGGACAACATCCGTGAACAATACATATTCGTTTAAATTACAAAACCCCTTATCGGACACTCCAAGCGACACTATTCCTCGTATGTACCATCGATTTGGGAATTGAAATACCAGTCCGCCACCGCTATCACCAGCACAAACAATTGTACCTAAAAAAAGATATGTAAATTATTTAGGCACTTTATATTATAGAATTGTGAATTTTGGACCATTTCGAAACCCTCCGCAAAATTTTCCGTCATTCAAAAATTGCGAGAAAAAATCTCGATTACTTCGTCGGCACTCGGTATTATTAACGATTGGTATATGCGCCTCAAATAAATCCTTTTGATGTTCATTCAACTCGTTGAAACCCCATCCGGCCACAACGCCAACGGATAAATCAAAAGCTTGATCATTTTCGGACAAACAAATCGGCTGCACGTAATTATTATACGCAAGACGGTTGACTAAAATCAGGATCGCAATATCATTTTCAAGATAATCGAAATCAAATTTTTCATGAACTATGATCTTTTCAACGTTCATGATTTTGGTTGCGTTTTCCGGTTCCAATAAATTATATTGGCCGACGTGCACTATAAGTTGGGACGGATTTAGTGCACCATACAGGCGCACAACGCAATGCGCAGCTGTTAGAATTACTTTCAGTCCGATTATTGATCCACCGCAAATATATTTCTTATTCATCGTCTTTTGCACCTCATAGAGGCCCGCATGCCATGGATATTTTCCTGGATAGGTTGCCGAGCCGAGTGCCACCAACGGTTGATAATTAATTTTTTGTTCACCACAATTTTTTTGTCGTTCGATCGGCAAGCATGATTCCTCACCATCAACTTTAATCGATATAATATTAGGTGACTCCTTCGAATAAACTTTAGGTTCAATGGAGGCAATAAATTTATCGCGCACTTTAAACAAGAATGTATCATTTATGGTTTCTTGCGGATAAGTAAAATCACCGTACCATCTCAGAAATTTATTGCTATTATCCACTTGTATTTCGACCGTAAAATGTTCATCCATTTTATTGATTGTGATCGGTTTCTCGATCTTGATGCACCAAATTTTTGTTTGATTACTATATAGCAGCTCGGCTACGTTCACTTCGGCGAGTGCTTCACAATGGTTGGATTCCGGCGTTGTTCGTTTTGAATTGTATTTGATACATTTAAAAAGGAACCTATTCCGATTGTAATTGATTTGATTTGCATAGAATTTATCCTCAACCTTTTCCAATGAGGGGTCACATGCCTCTTGACCGTCAATTTTCAATGATATAACGCGATTTAGGGGGAAGTTAGGAGGTGCATGTAATACAAGAATTGTATAATATTCAGCTTCCTGCAAACATTGGTGTTGCTTAATTGTTCTGCCCCGTTCCCATTTCTGGCATGAAACATAATCCGAATCCGAGCTCGGGCTCTGTTCACTAAACTTATCATCACTTATATTTCCAAAAGAAATTAATTTGTTAAAACCTTCTGCGTCGTGCGCTACCCCTTCGAACTAAAATAAAATGAAACAATTAACAATTGACATAATTTTACGATAACCGCGCACTCACTAACCTCGGTCGGTTCATTAAATTCTATCGTGACGTTATTATGTTGCAATCTACGATTGTCAATAATGATACAATAGTAGTTTTTACCGAGAAAATATCGTCGTTCGAACTCTACGTCCGGAATTTGTTCACATCGTGTTTTCGGACGCGGATAACTTTTTATAATCTCATCACTTTTTGGATAGCAAATTTCAGAACGCAAATCGTATACGATTTGCGGTTGCCCTACACTCACATTTAATAAAATTACGAAAATTAGCCCAACAAATATTTTCATACTTGCGCGTATATTTTGTGTTAATCGCTAAATCAAACTAATTTAAAACTATTCAGCTTCTATTATCGTTCTTAGATTTATGTGCGCGCGAAAACCTTGAATCATCGTTTGTATTTTGGGTAGACGAATTATTAAAAATAAAAAACAAGTTTTAGTTGATAATGTTGAAGCAACTCAACCCGTGTAACTCGTTTGAGAGTGAATCGCTTATTACGTCTTTTTTTAAGATTTTGTGCTTAAGAGCGCTAATTAGGTATGAGTATTGGTAAGGGAATTTACGATTTACGATTTGTCACATCTTCTAGATTGAATCGTAAGAATTGTTTCTCATTAATGTTCAGTTCAGAACACTTTACATTATACTTTTCTGTTTCTATCCATTTGTTGTGGCTCTAATGGTAAACTGGAAAATAATGGGACCGCTACGCCAAATGATGGAACCGCATTCATTTTAATTTTAAAACGGTTCGAGCAAATTGTCGAGTAATATTTGTAGGCATTTCTAGCCATTCGTCAATTGCAAGGGAACAATTGATGGTGGTGTTGACTGAACAACTTCAGCATTATTAACATCCTTCGGGAGATTTCAGTCTGTGCCGTCTTTTGGAATCAATTGCGAGTCAACCTGTTCGTTGATCTCTCGACTTCGTAACAGATTAATTTGACGTTTCATTGTTTGGCCTTGATCAGTTTCCACAGTATGTATACGAAACAGAGTCTGTTGTTCCGATATAATAAATGCAGGAATCCATTAGGGACTCGATGGGTAATTAAGGGCCCAAATTTGTGAACATCATATGGATGTCAAATATGTCTTGCGAAGAGCCTATATATGAGTCATCTGAACGACCTCTAACCATTTTATTTTACCATGGTGAGGTTGGCATGATCGACCAAGGTCTCCCCTCATCATGGAATCCAGAGCTTGTGCCACCTCATGACGGTTTGATTGGCACTTCGCATCTAATTTAGACATAACTCCGCACTATATCGGCATCATATGCTTATGAGTTGTAATCGTTTGTCTCAGTGCGGATGCATCAACGAATAATTTGCTGACGGAATGTGAAAACAATGCGGTGTGAGAGTTTTATTTATACCATCGACTATACAAGTCGTCGGGCAAATTGTCACGCTTCTATCGGATTTTGCAACACGCGAAATAGGTGAAGCCCAGTCGCTGTATTCGACCGGTTCTATATAGAATCCCTTGTCGCACTAACTTTTCCAACTTTTTTCATCTCGGAGATGATTTGTGTTCTGCGACCCAGAATTCACTGCAACTCGAAACGGAATGAAGTTGATGATGACTGTAGCGGACGTGTTATTACTAGAAGGGTTGGATACTATTTTCAATTCTCAATGAAGGAGATTTGAATGCTTTTTGTTATCCTTCGATTTGTTGTGACTGCTAGCCAACAGCTGAAATGGTTTCTTCTGATGAATAAATTTAGATGGAGCTGGATGGTGCTTACAGATGATTTATTTCATCACGTGCGTGCTTCAGCAATTGCCTGCTGGTTCTTCTTGGCGTCTTCTGTGGTAATTCTCCGATAGATAGGTATTCAATAGTAAATCATTTTCAGACAAGAATATCTCCTGTAGCTGAATATTATGTAAACTGAAAACTTGACGATCGTTTAAAGATAAGGAAAGGCATACAAGTTCGGTTCCGTAGTTGGTGACGGATCCTCCCGGGGTTGATCACGTTTGATGAATGTGTACGATGGCACAATTTCCGACGGACAAGAGACAAAGTGATTTGTTAATGTTTTTAGTAATTCTTTATTCACTAGATCCACTAATCTTTTTTGATTCTATTCGATTTCTAGCAAGCAACCCAAACGCTAAATAGAAAAACCGTTTTGTAAAAATGACAAATGACTTCCTTGACCTACTTTAATGTGAATCTCTGAGAAAATGGGATGAAAATCATTTTTAGATAAAGTTCTGGAATTTTATTTATTTATTTATTTAATGTCAGAGAGATCAGACATTCCATTCTGAGCTATGAGTACATTCATATAATGTAGTGGCTAGTCTGAAATAAATTAATTTCAACATTTCCCTTAAGAAAATATGAACAGTGGCGGGCCCCACAAAACTGTAACTATCTTTTTTCCAACCGCCACCCAGTTTGGCTTCATAGGGCCCCGCTTATAACTGTGGATATTACTCTTCCAAGCTATACGTATCCAAGTTACTTTTACAACAGTTCTTATCTCCATCGTTCATATTTTTTAAAAGTATTGATGATCTTATAGATAACCATATGTAGTACTACTGCAAAAAAATTAACATTCGATGTTTTGAAGAGCAACAATTTTGGGAAGGGGACCAAATTCCGGTATCCATAATCTCGAAGATATAAAATTCCGAAGATTTGAGAAAATCCGTAAGTCGTAGAATCAGAACAAAATTCCGATGACACAAAATCCCTAGAGTTCTAAGTCTCGAAAAACTATGAAAAATTGAAAATCTAGTTGTTACTAACAGGTGCAGTTTCTCCTCAATTTAAATATGTATACACACATACAAATAAATATGATCAACCACTCTGATGAGTGCTGCCATATTATGTTTAAAAAATAAAGTGAATTGGTTAAATTTTTACTATTGCTTTGAGGTAAATGTCAAGGGAATGCCCACCAAACTAAAAATGTTCTCTGCCATTTTTTTTGAGAGGTCTAATATTTTCATCTGCGCCCTGGGCCTCCGCTGACCTTAATCAGACACTGAGTGTGCACGTATTCTTTTTAATATTGCCTCGTTTGAGGAAACGAGAACAGAGCAAACCAAAAAAATATGGTTATCGAATAAAAGTGGCACAAATGAAGAAAGAATGTTGGTTGGGTTTTGAGATTATTGCCGCTCCTATTCAAACGAAAATATTAAAAATATAAATCAGTAGTGCTGTCTTTATTCGGAGGTAGTTCTCTAAAATGGGTTAGAAATATATGTTTGGCACAAACATCTCTTATTCGGTCAATAATAGGCCTAGTTCCTTTTCAGTTACCGTATATTCCAGAACAATATCCTACATTCATTTTATAGTTCCATTCCCATTCGATATGTTCGAGTTTCATCCTAATCGATCAATCAAAAACTTGAGAGGTAACAAAAATTAAATCCAAGTTAGGTTACATTATTTTAGCTTCAGTTAGGTTACATTATTTTAGCTTCGGTACGATCGACACAACATTTTAAACTCCATCTCATTTTCAATCATCTTTTTTTTGTCATCGATCGTATTCAGGAGATGAAAAATCCTATTTTCATCCCGCCTCGGTTGTGATTCAAACCCGACCCTTCCTTGCTCGGAAGCCAGCCCGCTTAACAAACGATCTCTCTCATAAAGCTGGTCGGTCTATACAATTTTCAATTTTCTAGTACAAACGACCTGAAATATCCACACTTGACGAGTGTGGAGGCACTAAAGATATCACTTCTTACAACAATTATTCATTTGTCTTGAATATTGTTTTAAAAGACCTCTAAAATTAGGGCGTAGTTTTTTACTACCAGTGCACATTATCATGTACTTATAAGGAATTACATTTATATATTGGGTATTTTAAGTCAGAAATATATAAGAAACGTGTAAGATACGTTTGCGAACTAAATTTGGCCTGTTTAATTTGATTCAATTCGCACTTAAAGGCCATGTGTCTTATAGAATACATGTCATATGGAAGTTCGCATACGCATTAATTTTTAGGAAGTACATATATGATTCAAAAATGGTATACTCATCGATTTGTTTATCATACAAACAAATAAGCCTGTTATTATAATTCATATAATTAAAATTCGATCTCTCTTGTATATGAATGTACTCGTATATGCTAATTACGCACATTATAAAAATTAAACGCAAAATACAAAAATCACCATAGTTTTGCGATAGTGCACTATAGTGCGATAGTGCACTACTTTCACCATGGTGAAACATATAAATATAAGTTTTAAATTAAAATTTAGTTATCAATATTGTCTTTAATCGAGAGCACAGTACGCATACCAAAATGTTTATAATTTTAATTAAATTATTCGTGGTTAGTTGTTTTGTAAGTATAATTTATTTAAAATGGCCTAGCATTTATGACTACGGTTTGATTAATAATTTTCTATATTTTTCACACATACAGATCGGAATTCAGGGAGACGCACGAGATATTACACCAGCACATTGTGATGAACGATTTTGTGAGTCTCCGATTCATTATCCGACCGCAACTATAACAAACTTAGTTGTTACAAATCAAGGACTAATTAATCGAATGAACTCGATTCTAATAGGGCAGGAAAAGACTGTAGACAATGGTCTATGTGAGTGCAATAAAATTGTTATACAACCATTAGTTGGATTAAATGTCTACAATGAACCAATATATATCGTTAATATAGACAATTATACACAGACATTTGTCAATTGTCAAAACGACTTGGGGCTCGCGTAAGTTGAAAACAAAATAACGCAACACACGGTATTATAAAGATTTAATTAATGTTTATTTATTTTAAAGAGATGAGTTTCACAATACTGAATGTTCTAACCTATCCCCGAAAGGATCGTATCGTTCTATGTGCATGCCGATATATCAAAATGTGTTTCTCTTGGTCATGACTAATGATCAGCAACTGCAATTGGATGAATTTTATACGATTCCGATGTACAAATGTGTTATTGTACCCGAGGATTAGTCAAAATTATGAGCTTACTCTACTTAAATATTAATTAAATAAAATAATATTCTCCTTGAATTTGACGTTTTTATGTATAAATAAAGTGTTTTTTCCAACTATCATGTGAAGTTTATCCTAAAACAAAAACATTAAATTATATTAAAGCGTTTGTGTTTCACTCAGTTTCGTGTTACAATCTGGAATATTTTGTTCAACCTTTTTAGTTGAAAAATTAGTTGCACCATAGACACTTCACACATCCGTCTTGCAATACGTATTACGTATAGGCTTGTTTGTCATATTAAATATAAGAGGGATCGAAAGACGGATAATTTTGAAAGGGCTCCTCTGGTCAACTGGAATGTCACAGGACTCAATTATTTGAGGGTTTTTCTCGATCAAACAATCTATGCAAGTGTCCAATTCAAAAAACTTGTGTTGTGTTTGAATTTTACAAAAAATGGTATCGCGAATATACAAGATTACGCGCCCAATCGCTCTACATATGGATTTTCTGAGTATTCGCTTTATTTATGCGTGAACTGACGTATTAGGTTTTACCCAATTAACTCCCAAATTAGATTATTCCATGAAATTGAAATCGGTGATTCCTATATTTAACATTTTTTCCGTGATATATTTGAAAAATTTATCCAGTCGGGCTCTAAAATCTTTTTTAACTATTCCTAACTTACTCATTGAAAGTTTTCAAAAGGACCTAATTGCTCCTTGCCAATACCATCAATCCTATATTGACGCCAACAAACTAATCTTACCTTACTATTCAGTGTAATGGACTGGTAAGTGGTGATACGAGGCTTAATAGTCCAATCTGACCAACATATTTGACACGAAATGTATAGTGTGTTAAATTATTTGTCAATCAACAGGTTTTATTTTATTTCCCGACCATCCGCTAGACCTGATAAATCCATTAAAAAAATAAGAAACAGTGTTGGCTTTGTCGAAAGCCAAAATGTGCAGATACGGTTCAAAGCATATATGAAATTTGTATTAAAATACAGCAAGTAAGGGATTTTGCGAAATGGTTACAAGCCACTTTCTCGGCCAATCGCATTTACTATACATGTTTATTACTGACACATGAGTTAGAATTGAACGTATTTACCAAAAGATATTTTCCGTCTACCAAATACTGCCGCAGATTCTCGCGCGAATACAACAGGATCCTTCTGGTATTTTTAAAATGTTTTATAAATCTATACAGCCTTGCAGATCAATAATACTGAAGGGTACTGAAGATTTTGGAGGCCTTTCAAATTTCGAAGAATCTTCACAGTCGCAACTTACTTCATATTTGAACTAAATAAATTCAGAAAACTTCAAATTTTTGGCTTTTGGAAGGATGGTCCTTCCGAAAACTGAACGTCTGGCACCTGTAGCTAGGCGATATCGAGAAAATTGTTAACGGGGTAACTACTAATTGAGAAACTGACACATCACTTATGTTACTTATGTATTATTGTAAAATGGCAACAACATCTTCGGAAATAAATTTTTATAGATCAGACGATATACGTACCTATAAAACGCCTTTATATTGCTAATTGAAAAACATTAGCCGAAATTTAGCAACATTGGTGAAACTCTAGAAGCATGATTATAGAATTGACTATAAATATTTTATTCGTTCCGAAAATTGGACACCAACTAAATTTAAATGTCGGTTGTTTAATATCGTGGCTTTAGGTTTGGGTGGCTGTCCAAAACTGGTCGGCAGCTGTACTACAAGTAGAATTTTCTCTTCCCTACGCATTTGAGCTTTCCACGAAGCGTTAAATATCACTGACGTTGATATTTCACTAAGATCCGCCAGGTCATCCAGATGCTTGTTCTTATGGTGAGTGGCTGCTCAAATTGAGGCCTGTTGTGTCTTAATGGGAAATCTCATTTGGTTCTCACGTCAGGTGGATGTGTGAACTGATCAGCCATCTCGTTTATAAATGAAATCTGGGCTAACTTCAACATAAGGAAGTGTGATAGTAGCAGTCAAATTTTAGCCGTAAAAATGTTAATATTCTCCATTGACATTATTTTATACCTCAATCAGAAAATGTTTACTCCACACTAAACCCTTCTTACAGTTACAGAATACTCCACACTAAACCCTTCTTTCGATTTTGGAACCAACCCTGAAGAAGGTCAACACCGCTTTGTTTTAACTGCGTCACTCACTAGTACTTCTTGATGGGAATATCAGAGAGAAATGAAAGAGAATTTCCAAAGTTTGAGTGCTCCACTTATACAAAAGCTGGCAGTTCTCTGAACTTTCATCAGTTCCCACCTCGTCCCAATGGTATTTTTACAGAAGTAGAGCACTATAGCAGCTTCCTTTCCTCTGCCCTATCGGTTGTATTCAAGAGGTTGCGCAATAGGACCAATATGCTGGGAGAGCTGTAGCACGCTTGTTGAGATTTTGACGGCTCATCCGGCTTGATTGATCTTTTGATGTGAGCTCTTATTTGACTTCCTAATATTTTTAATGGAAAGACGATAAGCTTATAGGCCTTTAAGGCCTTTGAAACTGCTATGGAGCCTTTTCCCGCCTTAGGTATAAATATTACTTTTGCTTCAGTCCATTTACTAGAATTGTGACTAAATTCTAGGCTATGTCTTTCAAGATATCTTCTAGCCAAGGCAGGTTAGGTCAATAGGTTAAGTGCTGTCAAGTTATATGACTTAGAACTGTTTATTGTTCATAGTATGTTCTTCTATTTACTATATGGCTTGGAGCTTTTTTTCGAACTTTTGTTTTCTTAACATTTTTGAAAGGTTGTCTGTATTCCAAACAGACTTTGGGGTTCTTCCGATCTGGTGAGTGGTTGAGACCCAAAATGCTTACTAATAATTGAATCGGGTAGCATAAAATGCCTATTATTAAGGCATCAACCAATATATAGCAGTGGTAAAAAAAGTAATGGTCTTTTAACACTTTTCAATTCTGTACACCAACCCTAATGAAATCTAAGGCAAGTGTAATGGCTGACTTTTTGTCTGTTTTTGTAATGATTGTTGACTTGCGCCCAATATTACTTATGTGTAGGTTAGTACTTAGAATAAAATCAAGAAGTAGCTTGAATTGCCCGTTTATGTCTGTACTTAATTAAATTGTGTGATATGCATTTGGATCATTGTTCAGCATTATTGTAGTTCCTATCATACTGGATGGTATACTTTACTCCTCATATGGTATGTACGCTGATACTAGCCAGATATTTTGACTGCCTATCTCAATGGTAGCCACCAATACATTAGTGTTGCTGTAGTTAATAGTATAAAACCATTTGGGTTATTTGTAGCGAAACAGCTTTCATTTTAAGTAGGTGAAGGTTGATTTGTAGAATCATAAACATGTTAAAGTATGCTAGGCCTTCGATTCCACTTGGCTATTTTCCAGGTTAGCATTTTTGGATTGCTTATCTTCACCATTACCAACATTTTCCTGGGATCGCTAAGTTCAGCTTTATAAATCTTAGTCTTACTTACGTTGGTAAATTTATAGCAATTTACGGTAAGACATTTGTTGTTGTAGCGTTAATAACTCACGCACAAATATATACCCTATTGTGACTGAAAGTCAAAAAAATCGAATACATCAAGTAAAGTCAGAATCATGGGGACTTACATTAATGAAATGGGTCAATTTGGCTACCGCATATCTAGTGAAAGTAATTGGAATTTTTTATCTGTGAGAAATTTATACGTTTAGTGCACGTGCACTAAAAAATATATATAGTAAAGTAGTTATTATAGAGGATGATTCTACAAATCGTATCATGAGCTAGTCACGATACCAAATAATAAAAAAAATAGTTTTACTGTGTTTATATGTACATTCATTTCCGAAGAACACTGGTTCTGGTTGACATGAAGTGTTAAATTATTAACGTAACCGTATTTTATATTATAATCCTCTTTTTATAAGTTGTCCACCAACGTAAACAAAAATAAATATGATGTACGAACTCTAATAAAATTGTAACATCCTTTTTTTTATATATTTTTTTTTATATTTAACCCCATCCATCAGTCATAGCATCGCTGCCATGTTAAATATTTTTTGGGATGTCAAAATCTAATTAAAGCGAAAACATCTAATTGTCACCGAACATAACATGCAGGTATTACGTAGATATATTAAACCCGAATTGAACAGAAAATCCTTGTTAAATTCCATATGAGTGTTAAAATATTAATTAAAAATAAAAATGGTACCTGTACAGTACACAAAGCTCATAAAGAAGAAAAAAAGCTCATATGAACAGAACTATAAAAAAGCAGCAAAATAATTTTTATATTATTCCTTTGGAAATGGCAACAAAAAATGAGGCCAAAAGGAAATATCTTGTAAAGAAGGAAAACAAAACAATAAAATGTAGTTTTCTCAGGACACAAGGTTTTCGTTTCCATCTACAATTTACACAGCATAATATATTTAAAAAAAAAAAGGGTTATCCACTCGACAGTGAACAAGCTTTTTTCAGTTTTTTTTTTTTTTTTTGGTTTTAAAGTTTATCGATTTTATTATTATTATTGTTATTTTGTCGTACAGTATATAAGAAGTTTTGAGCTTTTGTCGTTTATTTTTATTTTTTTATTGTTGTGGAAGGAAATTGAATATCATTATTTTATTCTCTCTCTAGTGTTCAGTCTTCTTGGTACAAAAAAATTTTATTTTCTTCTAAGTTTGGTTTGGATGAATGCACAAATCCCTTATTATAATACATGATTATGTATTCATTTTGTTATGCACATTTGTATATACTGAATATGGTATCTTGTAAGTACGTACACATATATACTTATGTATGTACGTATGTACATATGTAGGATAGGAGTAACAATAATGGTATAAGAAGTAGAAATTTGTTGTATCCTATAAGTGGAAAAACACAAATTCGTATAGACCATATAGAGCATATATGTACATATGGACATAAATACAAACATATTGTAGAGTGTAGAGTGTAGACAATATTATATTAAAGCATTGAATGGTTTGGATTAAAATAAATTTTCTTGAAAATGAAAATTTTATTGGGCATATGATAATTTGGATGTCTCGAATTTGTTGTACCGCAGCTAAATTTTGTGACACAACACACAATAGAATAAGGGATTGGGTGTTGGGATAACCTTTGGTCTTTTCTTACGATATGATTTTATTTATATATTGTACATACATATGTCCTTCCTACATGGTAAATCACACGTGTTAAGATTTACGCCATACTGGAAAATTTTTAAATTTTTTATTAGATTGGTTGGAACACATAAGGATTCCGTACTCAATATGGTGCAAACCCAGGATTTTATTTTAATCATTATACCTTAAAAGGTATGGACAACTGACCTACATTAATAGACCTATCGTTGAAATCCTGAAACCCAATAAAATTGAGAGCCGGACAACTACACACAAATGCAGATCATCTTCATCAAGGCAGTTCTCACATAATGGCTGATCCAATATTCATGTGAAATTTATTATGTGTGTGGCTAGATTTGAAAATGTGTCTGGGTAGGAGTCCTAATTTCTAATTGGTTTTTTCAGCAACGATGCAAGCGACTTGCGAAACAGATAAAGGATTTTAGGACGGGTGTGTGAGATCGCCAAATAAAATTCATGATTCTAGAATTTTTAAATTAACATGGATTTCGAAGGATCTGGCTATATGTGGTAACACATATAATGTGACGCTGCTTATTGATTACGAACTTTTTTACTAACACTATACAGAGATAATGGAACATTGACGGAAAAGCAAAAGATTGCCAAACGCGCGTTAAAATCGAAAATACGCTCGCCTTACTTAAACAACAATTCTGACAATTAATCCGACTTGACTTTTTTGGAGTGTGTCCAAATTAATCATGAACCAATTTATCTTTCGATGAACTGGATTTATGTAGCCCCACCTGGAGATCGATAGCTCAATGCCCCACAAAACGGGAACAGAAATACTTTCAATAGAATAAATCTCTGATGTAGAACGACGCTTTTCATTAGCCGTTAATGTACTAGACCGGCTATAGTAGATGGTTGTCTATCATCGACCGTTGAAAAGTTTACCAAATATTGCATTTGGATGCATTAGTGCTCAATGATTATGGTACCCTTTCTCGAACTCTTCTCGGGGCATACAATCAGGGTGGCTCTAGTGAATCATCATGGAACTTAATATACGTCAAATTTGATTATCATATTCGTAATCAATGCGGACGGCTCCAACTTCGTATTGGTATTGTCCGTTTCGCTCGCCTCATCACACATTTATCGTGGTTTTCGGCTTGAGCGGCACTTATATTTAAAGACAATTTTACATTCAGCTTGTTAGCTAAAAAATGAACACAACTGCTTTTTTGTTCGATTCAACCTCTGTTGCTAAGAGCGATCTTCACATTTTGTAGCCAGTCACAGTTTTAGTCGAAGCGCATATTTCTCCAACTACTTCAATCTTTTCGTTTTCCACATTTTGGCGATCACAATATTGTAGAAAGAACAAATCACTTACAATTCCACATTTCTTTGCCTATTTCGCAATATAAGAGGCTCTTACTATTCATCTCAATATTCCCGGTGTCATCGAACACCAAATCGAAGTCTTGCAATTTAATCGATACCATGGTTTATATAGTTTAATGATTTATGTATATTAATTGATTATCAATGATAATCCAGTGCTACTGATTTAATGCTAGATTAAAAAATCATTGAAAGAATAAATCGACTTTCTTTATCCTGGATAAGCCCAAACCAAGCAATTCATTGAAAGCGGTGGTCCTTATATAGATACATACCACTATGGCAACATGGATTTATGCCTAAGAGATCTACAGAGTTTTCCAAAGCCTTTGACTCGATCAGTCATAAATTTGGCTTTTCCAGCGTTTTTGTGGACTGGTTTAAATCTTACCTGAGCAACCATACTTTACAAGTTGAAATCAGAAATAAATCATCTAAATTAATTAATGCTTCTTGGTCCAATACTGGGCCCTGGATCTTCTTCATTTTAATCAATGGAGTAATTGAGATAATAGAGAATTCCATTGCAGACGATCTCAAAATCTATACGATAATTATTAAGATCATACGATACATAACCTATGGAAAGACGAGTGGCCGTACGACCTTGAGATACCTATTATTCAAATGTGTAACGACTACCATCATATTTATCTACATGGAAAACCTATAAAATGACAACATTAAAAAACATACGGGAACTACTAAAAAGTCGACGCACCATCCATACTATGGAATCTTTTAAATTAAAGATACTGAACAGATACTTAAACATGATGGTCAAAAGATTTAACAAAATGGATCCTTTTTATTATTTATAATTTAAATGTATCATTTGTCGACTTATCTCCTTACAAATAAATAAATAAAAAAATTAACTTCTTGAATTCCGAGGGTTTCAAATCGGGCTTCGATATATTCGAATAGCTTAAAAAAGAACTTTCGTGTTGAGTAAGAGTTCTACCTCTGCTAAATTTTGTGCAGAAACTGCTTTAACAGAATATTCTTGAATTCTTAGTAAATGTCTTTTCTGTGCTAGGCTGTCCATTAAAGTTAAAAAAACTTTGGACATGGGAGAGCAATTCCTGCGCATAGTTTATTTACTGTCTCGCTATTGTGGCTCGTCTCCACCGCGAATGAATCTAAACTTCATAAAATTTACATACACGTAAAGACACATAAGTATCACTATAAGGTATATATGAATGTATTTCTTTTCTTGATACATTTTTACGCTCTCCTTTGTAGTGGTACAGTGTACACCCACCGATTGGTCTTGATTTATTAATTTGGATGCTTAAAGTGTGCTGCAACAATGTATGAAAATTGTGTGTGTAAGTTAAAATAAATAGGAAGATATCAGTGTATTGGCTTGAAAATTGAGCATAATTCGGAATGGATCATTAAAATACCATCGATCAGTCAGTACGATAACGATAGTCTAAATTAGGAGTGGCCAGCTACACTACCTTTGCAATCCGCTCATTTGCAGGAAGGAATATTAAAACGAGCCATACATTTATTCCCGATAACAATACAAAATAAGCCTAATTATTGGCTATCAGTGGCAGATTAAGGTCTGTTTAAGTCTCGGGCGCAGAGAGACAGCGACAATAAAAATTTATATTTAAGAAATTAAGAAATTTTATATTTTCAAAATTCAACATATTGCGATTCAATTTCTTAGATCTAATTTTGTATATAGTTCACAATTAAAAATTTCGATTCGATTCTTGAAAATAATAATAAATTTTTTTCTTCCAATTTATTAAATTTCAATAAAACTCACATTTACTTAAATTTTGGAAATTTTTGGAAATTCCGGCATAACAATCACATCAATTTGAAATAACTGAAAATTGCTTATAACAATCAATCTACGAGCTTTAAGAAATTCAATTTTAACCATTTTTAATATGTTTATGGTTCATGGACATATGCAAAACAAATTACAATTTTCAGAATTCAAATTGTGTTTTGAAATTATTAAATTTTATGAAATTTCGAATTTCGTATACATATTTAGAAATGCTTAATTCAACAGAAATTGTACAAATTTTTGAATTTTTTATTAAATTTCGGTATATGGTTCGAATTTTGAAATATGAAAATTTTCAATACTGCCACTCACAATTTCGTGCGTCAAAAGTCAAAAAAACACATTATTCAAATTACGATGACTAACCCAGCTAATTTTTACGAATTTCGAAAAATATTATCAAGTTATTCGAATGTTACCAGCTAGTTTTCCAATTCGAAGAGCTTTATGTTTATTACATTTCTGAATTTATGTATGATTCTAACCCTGGAGATAAACTCGACGCGACCGACGTAACTAAGAAAATAAAAAATGTTAAACTATACGAATTTGCACTAAAGCAATTATACTCGACGCGACTCTGTGCTGGGATGTTCTATCATCACTTCGATTCGCTTCGATAGACATTTTTGTCTCTTTTTTTACGAACAAAATTGTGCTCCATTGCGTTTTTTGGATTACGTTTTGTCTATTGCGATCTCAGCCTGTTAGACTAAATTTGCAAACTATCTCTTTTTCCTATTTTCATTTGCCATCGAAAATAAAAATATTGGTGATATTTTATCGCATGAATTTATAGAAATAGAATCGAGTAGGCTATGCTCACAATATAAATTGCGAAATAGAATACAATTTTGTTCGTAAAAAAAAGAGACACAAATATCTATCGAAGCGAATCGAAGTGATGATAGAACATCCCAGCACTGAAGTAAAAAAAAAAAGTTAATTTAACTTTGACTTTTTATTCTTTTTAAGTGCTAAAGTGACATCTTACAGAAATTTTAAGAAATAATATCCCATTTTTATTTTCTTTTTATCATTTTGACGTTTGACAAACCAATATACCGTTTTTCATAATTTTTAATTTTTTTTATTCTCTGCCTGATTCATTTTATTATTTTAGAATAATAATTTAAAAACGATGTAATTACAATTTTATTGTTCCACAAATGTCACAGAAATGTCAAAAACGTGAATACAAATAGTGAGTTTATCTTAGCATACTTGTGAGTGCGTTTTTGACCTTTTAAAACGTCTGAGTAACGTCGAGTATATCACATCTATGACGTTTGGGTAAATTTGGCGTCAAAGCTTCCTGCGTTAGAGACAAGCTTATGTTTATTTACGTTATTTTAATCATGTCGTGCAGTAGCTCGGAAATAATTCTGTATATCGATTAAAAATATAATCAGGGCTATAACTAACGCTATTCCATGTTTGTTTGGTGCTACTAAAGGGTTTTTGAGACTATTAAATGTTGAAACATTGTATCCCAATTTTATTCCTGTCCATTGTATTATTCATATGTATATATAGCGAACACCTAGTATAGCTAACTATTTTAAATATGCGCTAAAATTCATCGACATCTCAAAGGCTTGACTTATGTGCTTGTAGTTGACGTGCAGTGGTTTTGCTTAGTTAGGTAGCTTTTAGCACAATGTTCTTTAATTTTATGGAACCAATCAATCAATTTCTCTTTCAAAAATGACCAACAAATATGACGTTTTTCACAGTTATAACAATCATTAAATTTATTTCAATGACAATTTTGGAATCTGTCCTAGGGCTTGAAAGTATATAGCTAACTAGATTATATTATACATGCAAGCTATAAACAGATTATTTCAAGATATTACTGATAGAATCAAAGTTTTAAAAGCACTTATGCCATCATTTATATTTCTAGAGAACCCTTAACATGTTGACATTTTGATGAATGGTATGTTTGCGACACTTACATTTATTAAAAATAATCATCGACTGTTTTAACTGATCAGCATTTAACTGAGCTTGTGCGATATGCCATAATAAGTAACAATCAAACTTGCGGCAGCTAACTGTTAAGATGGACAAATCTAATTTTTAAATCCCTTTTTCTATAACATGAAAAGCAGAACTAATATTTTATGAAATGCTGTTTATATTCTTGAATAAATTTGTAAGAATAGTTTAGATGCATCAAACCCTCAACTTATTAGTTGAACCATAAGAACCATATAGAATAACTTGTATAGTCGGTACCATTGACGGTGGATATGGGGTCAAAACTAGAGGATCTGCGGTGCAAATGCCTACCACATTGGTTGGCTTCGTGTGGCAAATAGGCAGCATTTTTGAAAATGACCAGCCCAGAAGAGCAAAAATGTGCAGCTAAGTGATCAAATGTTCCTTTTTGTTAAAATGAAAGGTCCGTTGATCCAGTGATTGAAAGAAATTATTTTGCCCTATCTATAGAGTGGACTGTCACACTAGACAGAGTCCTAAATATTTGTTTAAATTATATTTAATTTATTTATTTCGTGGCATCTCTCTTTTTGTGAACCATCATTATTCGGCCACTTACTTTACTTATCTGTTTATTTATTTTATTTATTCATACTGTGGTGGATAGTAGGAGTAGATAACCTGACATATTTGTGATGAATAATCGTTGGAACCTAAAGAATTTTTGTAAATTTTTTGTTTTAGATAAGTTATTTACGCTCGTCATATGCGTCTATAATCTGATTTATGATTCTCACCGTATGAGTTATTTGTAAAGTTAGTGCGCGATCAAATTTTCCGATCTCCATGTTATCTGCGGTAACAGTACTTTCAATACACTTTTATTTGAGATTCATTGCTGGTGCAATTCTCGTTTTGTAGTTGAAGCCGTTGAAAGCTTCAAATACTTCTTATTCTTGATTTTCCATACAATCTTTTCACAATATGGTTATGCCGCAATAATTTGTTACCAGATTTGGGTCTCTTTATTTAGAACAATGATGAAACGTTCAGCTCTTCTATTTTTTAATATGCTGAAATCTTAAGGGTTAACATGTTTTAAATACGTCAATACAGTGGATACTTCTGGCCTTCTAATCTGGTGAAATACTTCTTAAAGATCTTAAATCAACTTCAATTTTTCCTTAACCGATTACCGAACAGTAAGAAACATTCTCAATAACAAATTTTCGTCGGCCATGTCCAGTTCTGAATCACCCGAAAAATTGTCTAACATCAGTGCTAGACTATAATTCATGCTGAGTTTTACTATACAAGTGATTTGGTTTGGCCAACAAAAATTTAGATCTCTGCTCAATTAATTTTAGTTTTTTTATGACTAAATTCCCGACCTGGTTAATCGAAAATCACCTATACATAATACATTTAATCGTATGGCAGCAAACGAATCCATAGATTGTGGAAACGAATGCCCAAATCATAGTGATCTGAACGCTCTTTATGTTATTGTCCAAATTCGATACATTTTTTAATGAAAATAATTTTAAAATTTGCTTCTGTTTCCAAATATCTCTGAATATTTTGAATTTCTAGAAATCTATTCAAAATTGGTTAAAATTCGATTAATATTTAAAATTATTGGTTTTAAATTTGAGCAGATTTAAGTTAATTTCAAAAAATAGGGTATATTGTCCAAAATTTGAGGTTCCCAAGAGAATTTTGAATTAGAACTTTGTGGAATATGTAGTCACGAATCTAAAAGTGACTGGACGGTTGGAGAAAGATCCGGAAGGATAAGGTTTCAACCCACGAGGTCCCAAAGGCGCATGTTGCAAATCCAGGATTCTATCCCAATCCGCAAACGCACAATTCTGCCCTCGCAAACTGAATATGTTTAGACCACGGCAGAGAGGGCAACTGATCTAAATTTAAAGATCTGAAGTTGAATTCCTAAAGCCGAGTAGAACTGAAAGCAGGGCAACTATCATGAAGTGAAGGCAGACATCATCATCCTCAAAGCGCAGTCTTCTCAAATAACATCATGAGCTAAGCATGAGCTAAAAACGGCCATGTCCCTTAAGAAACGTTATCAAGATTCTTAACTGGTTCCTTTTTAAAGAAATAAAGATGAGACATACTTCGTTGACCTAAATTGGGCTTCTTAATGATGTACTTCGTCTTACGACAACTAAAAGTCTCAAGCCACTGAAACATTAGGTCGTTCAAAGCGTAGTCCTTTATAGCTTTCTTCCCATAATTGAATTATAAAGAAACCGATGATGGTTCAGGACCAATCGAAGTTAATTTGGAACCATCTTTGGCTAAACGATGTCACAATGAGCCGGAACCCACATGACCGTAACTTTATTGTTAGAACAAAGAAGGTTCATGAAATGTTCGCATTCCTTGATGAGTTTGGAAAGGGATTTCTTAAAGAGTTAAGTACAGCTCTACACTATAGAATACTTCTGTTTTTAACACCAAAATTCAAAGCCTCAATAACACTATACGTATCAGCGCTATTAGGTACGCCAGAAAAACAGTACAATACATATAGATTTCGAAACCTGCACTGAGGTTAGAACGAGAGCCACCAGAAAAAAAAGCCTATGGACTCTTCTAATTTGTTGAGAAAATTCTATTTAACGTAGAATAATGGTTTTTATGTTCTAATTAGTTACTTAATCCCAAATTGGAAGTGAGAACCAAATTCAGCATCGGAGTATGGTTTGTTTACAGAAACCAACTCTATTAACCTTAACTCAGAACAATTAAATAATTGTTCCTAGCTTTAACATTTTTAACATTACAAAAGGGACAAAATAAATTGATCGGGCTCCTTCACCCCTTAGTAGAATCATTTTCTCTCTCATGTTGTTTCATTGGCGGTCTAACCTTGTTCAAAATAGTATTTTCCCTGCCCCATTTTCAGAGGTTGGTAGGATTCAGAATTTTTCAATGTAGATATTGAACATATCAAGACGACACATTCCAACGTTCCGCGTGATATTAAATGTAGGTGCACATTCCAAGAAATAGCAAAAAAATGCATAGCGTCACTTAACACGAAATCGAAAATTCATACATTGAGGCAGGACAAAAAAATTAAATCGCAAAAATAAATAAGAATAAAATACGTGTTCATGAAATTTTATTTTTCCTAAGAGATTTCCAATATTTGTTATTTTTCCCAGCATCCAAAACATAAAACTAAAAATAAAACAATGAACGACGAAACCTTTTGTTTGTATCCATTTGGTTTAGTTTTATGTGCATATACATATATATATGCGACAAAAAACATTGTTTGAGCTTATACGAAAAAAAAAAAACATAAAAAATAAATAAATAACGAAAAGCAAAATCCAAACACAAGACAGGAAAATCGAAAAAATATGTTTAAGCAATTGAATTTTCCCAAATCCAACGTATAGTAATAGCAACAATAATAATAATAATAATAATAATAATAATAACAATAATAATAAAAATGAAAATTTCTTAAAATCGAAAAATAAATATTACAGTAGTGAATTTTTCTTATGTACATACACCAAGCCGTACGTACTGTGTATATATTATTTAACGGATAGACACAGAAGTATCCACTTTGAGACAAAGAAAATATTGAACCAAAATATAAAATAAAATTTGTTGTGTATACACAAGGTTCTGTGCACGAAAACTGGGAAAATGTATTCCTAGAAAAATCGACTATCGGAATCAATTCTCAAATACTTTTTCGTCCGTTATTTACTATTTAACTAAAAATAAGCCTGGTGTAGCTTATATATCGTATGTACTTAGTTTATACACGATCCAAGAAAATGATGATGGATTTAATTGGAATCATAGCAGTTCATCTGAATTTTAATTGTAAACACATTTAATTTTGTGTCGTCGATTCACGTACCTTGCTAGTGTACATATTCAGATAGCTTTAAAGTTTTAGAAGTTCGATAATTCAGACTTTCTGAATTGGTCAAAATTTATGACTCCAGTACAAATTTATGAAATATTTTTATTCGACTTTACGAAATTTGTAAACTTTGCAGAATTGTAACTTAATAATTTTTTTACCAGTTCTTGAATTCGTGTTCACTATTCACAGTAGCGCTCTTGGATACACTTTTACGCGTACGGCAGTAATGTTTTCGGCTGAACGCCTTGTACGAACACATTCACATCTGCTATACTGACCCAGTTTCTTGGAATTTCTGCACGATATTCAATATTGTAGGCCAAGTTGGTTGATTGTTAACACCAAAAAAAATTGTGTTATGAGCGATATGCATTTCGTTCGTTATAACGTTATAATTGATTTTTAATGCCGTACACGCATGTTTAAACTTTGTACAATTAATAAAGTATTTATACATAATGTTAAATTACTCAGTTTGAATTGTTTTTAATTTTGAATTGCAATTTTTGGAAAATTGATGACCTTGAATTTGAATTATATTCAAGTTTTATGAAGTTTCTGGGCCCTATTCCACAATCAAACTTATCAATTTTTTACTTTGCACTATACACATAATTTTTATAAATTGCAGGGCCGTACAGGACAGTGCAGACTATAATAGATGTGTTTTTTGAAAACACTGTGCATTGGCCAGACGTGGTTATGTATAGATGGCACAATCATTAATTTTGATGCGCCTTCTACTTACTAAATATGTCAACAACCATTAATATCACTCGATGAATACAAACTACAAAATGACTGAGAAAAGAAAAGACACTCATACATAGATAAAAAAAAAAATTTACTTAAAAAATCGTTTTAAATGATACTTTAAGGTGTCCTTAGAAAATCCGAAGTCAAAAGCATTGCTTACCTCGATCAACTGTTTGGCCATTCGGTTGACAGGGTTATTCTCACCATACACTGTGCGATGTTGGTCCAATTGAATAAAATTACTATGACGAGTAATCTTGGTTGGGACATGAAAAGAGATGTTTTCCAGGATATACGATAAGTCAATGTGTCCCAGCAGCACATTTTCTATCATTGAAACACCCAGTTCTTTTCTTCGGTTATTGAGTGTTGCAATTTATATTTCTGACATCTTTCAGTGGTAGCCGAGAAATATTTTCGTGATATGATTATGTTACGGAGACCACACTGGAACAGTGAAATCAATTTGGGATCTGACATAGGCACATTATGTACGTTAACTCTCATGACCACCGCTTAATAAATCCCAACATAGATTTGGCTTTGGTGATTATTATGTCGATGTGCGCTTATTGAATGTTAAGTTGTCTGCAAATGTAACCCCCAAATCTCGAATTTCATCTGTCCTACATAGAACTACCGTTGCTAATATGATAAGCGAATTGCAACCGGGTTTTTCTTTCGAAAATAGTCGAATTCGATTAGATTCACACCAGCTAGTAACTGGGTCTAAATCATCTTATATTGCAGATGTAACTTTTTTGCTTCTGATTACTTTGAATATTTTTTATGTCGTCAGCATATATCAGTACATCAGAGTTTTGAATAACATTCGTTATATATTAATGAAAACCCATGATAACAGCCCAGCGGAACACCAGAATGTGCAGTAATTGGTTTAAATTTTACACCACCAATTTCGATATATTTCACAAGTACGTCGGATAATCCAAACTTCGACATGTTATGAATTACATTTACATGATCGATCGAGTCAAAAGCTTTGCTGAAATCTGAATAATATCGACTTGCAGATATTGTTCAATGGCTTTTATTGTTTTGCTAGTAAACTCGGTCAGTTTAGTCGGCGTAGATCGATAACGATAACTTATATGACAATGATCAGAATGAAATTTGAAATTCATTCTCATAATATGACTAATCTGTTAGCACAGTTTTCTAATATGAAAATTGTCTGGAGTTTGCGGTTCTAAATTTCAATCTCGAGCAACTCAATCTTTATTTTTTCAACAAATAATTTTCGTACCAAAACTTGGTTTGGCCTATTTGTCCGTTTCTTTGTCCTCATAAATACATTTTCTTTAATACTCAAATTTAACACAAATGTAGTTGGCCACAGTTGTGTTGCTGCAACTATTTCGTTTCATCCTATACTACACCCAACTCTCTTTTTACACGGTAGATATACGTTCCACGGAAAATAGTGTAAACCAAATTCGTGTAAAAAAAGACAAGCCGCTCATATTAAAATGAGGCATGCGTTCCTTGTGTTTCAAAAACCGTGCAAGATGAAATACTGAAGTAAAATTCGTGCAAAAAATGTATGTAGGTATTATGTGTATAATCTGAAAAAAAAACAAATTTTTCCAGTTCTATGCGTGCGTACATTTATTTAAAATTAAATTATATTACATATGTATGCAATTCATTTGGAAAACAAATTAAAACAACTAATAACTAAAACTAGTAACACAAAAAATACATATTGCTAAATAAGGAATTCAATTCAAATCCTAAAAAAATGTTTTATTTAAACTTAAACTAAAATGTCAACAGCGAATCGTCTCTACTGGATAATAAGCGTGCATTTTTACGGCCTGTTGGACCCAAATTTCTTTCATCATCCAAAACATCCAACAAATTTTAATCAATTCTTGATTTTGGGCCAGTTGGACTATTTTCAGGCACTTCCGGTGTTGTTGATGGGTCTTTTATCAGGAAACCTGTTATCAATGGTTGTGGTTTTGGTTTTACCAGTTTCTTATGCAATTCCAGATACCCAGCTGTACAGCTTTGTATGTCGCGTTGAATTTTTAAAGCTAGTTCTAAATCCGGATCGTTCGTTAATCCTCACGAAGTACTCTAGCGGTCAATTGTTGAACTGATACTTCAACTTCATGTTCAATTTTTTTGTTCTCATTATAAATATCAACTGACAAAATTTCGATTAGATCCTCATCGTATAGAGAGAACTCGCTCAACAATTCTTCGATGTCTTCGGTTTGCATACTTTCGAAGCCCTCGCCACCAATAATAAATGTTCTTGCTTGTGCCAATAATAAAATTTCTGAACCCCCCACATTTTGTTCTGGTACCAAATTTCTAGTTTTGACGCATGTGGGTCAAGTAGCTTTCCAGCAAGCATTTAATGTTGATTCTCGCAATTGAGTTATGTCTAAAGAAGCGTTTTTAACATAATCCATAATCGTATATTGCTTCCATGCATCAATGATCGAAATGTTTTTTTTTCAACTTCATCCAAAATATGTTGAAATGCCAGTTTTATATAATAAATCTTGAAGGCTGCAATAATACCTTGATCTAATGGTTGGATCAGGCTAGTTGTATTCGAAGGCAAAAATTCGAGTTTGATATTTGGATGTTCCACAGCAGAGTGACCAGGCGCATTGTCAACAAGTAAAAGAACTTTGAATTTAAGCCATCCAAGCCTTTTTATTTGCCATTTAATGAACTGACAACTGTTGCATATTTACCCTTAATCGCCCGTGGTCTTGCACACCAAATTTAGAACTGTTTTATTTATTTAAAAACCTTTATTCGGAAATCGTGTAAAAACAAATAATTCGTGCAAAAAACGAAAATCGTCTAATTTTTTTGTCCGTGTTATTTCAAAATCGTGTTAAAACAGACCGTGTACATTTGGGGTTATTGAGGAGTTGGGCTTATACAAATTATGTACATACGAGGATCCTTGTTTATTTAGTTTTGGTACAAGAAAAATGATATTAAGAATTAGTAATCTTTTAGTCAAAACCTTACCAAGTGGCTACTTTTCCACTAGCAAAAATACATGTTTTGTCTGTTGCTGGTACGGCTACCTGCAAAGATTTTGGTTTATTTAGTACATCCTTCGACGCCCACATTTTATCATTTTTCAAACATCCGAAAAGTACTTATTTGTTTTCTTTAGCCCAAAACTCCATTCATTTGCCCTGTTTCAACTTAAAATATTTGTATCTTTATGGTCAGTATTTGCACCGTGGCATTGAGTGCAGGAGTTATCTGCCCAATTTTAAATTTTACATTTTTTTATGGTCAGTATACAGATCTTAAACCATAGTGAGCAACATTTTGATGTTGAAGTTAGAATTTTTTTTTCTAATTTTAAAAAAATATTAAAATTTTGATAGCAAATTTTACTCCACCCTTAGTCCGTTAAATAGGCAAAACACTGTCTTTCAGTAATACTAGACAATTTTACGTGAGTTTCACTATGTGAGTCAACTGGAATGTCAACTGGAATTTGGTATCGAAATTTAATTTTTATTTTAAATTCCATTGCCTGAATAATTGACTTGCATGTTAGAAATGAATGGAATCTCTCATTCACTGACAGATGTTATATCGAAAATTCGTAAAAAATATACCTTACAGGCCTTCTGCATTTTATTATTATAAATTGTCCGTCCCTTAACAAGCACGTTACCTCCGCTTGTTTATGATCTTCGTATACGACTGATTTCTAAATCCCATTTTTTAATTAAGTTTATGTTGCAAACAATTTTCTATAAAAACTGGGGTCACAATAAAAAATAATAATTTGAGAATTTAGACCAACAAGAATCTTTTTGCTCTAAAAAGTTAAATTTTAATTTTGACGTTCCTTGATTTTGAACGCTTTTCAGAATTATGCATCGTCGAACCACAAATATAAAGAATATTGTATCGATACACATTTTTCTAAACTACCAAAAATCATGAAACCACTAAACTCAGTGAAACAAATAGTAAAGTCTATCAAAAATCGCTGAAGGATGTTTATAAAAAATATTTTCTTATTGGAAACATTTCATCCGCAAATAATTTAGGTGACGGTTAAGTCATAAGACTTGGGCCATTTCATTTCTAATGTCTATATCTATCCACGCCACGGTGAATATTTAATAATACCAATCCTTTCGTTTGATTGATTTAACTTTTAACAATCACATTCGTTACTTTATCTTATTTGGATGGGTAATGCTATTTGATTTAATGTCGTATCTATTGGAATAATAATCGAAATTTGTCTAAATCGGTAATCACCTTAGGCGGGAAGATTTTACATCACAGTATGTGTAATCTTCAGCTTCAATTGCTGACGGAAACTAATACTTTTATTGCCCTACATACAGTTTTATATTATTCCATGTGATATTTTCTTGCCCTGCAGCTTTATATCTTGGGAAATTTTTTTCTGGTTAATTTTGTCAATAACATCGGTAACGGTTTTTGACACAGTAAATTGATCCTAAGTATTCAGCCACGCCAAAGAAAAGTCACAGATCATCTATACACTTTAACAAATTTTTAAACCAATATTCATTTGAAAAAGCTCCTGGCGTTACTATACATATTCTCGAAGAAAATGGTTGGACAACCTCTCAACATTTTTTCGGGTAAAATTTAGCGAGTGGTTGTTTATCGTTAAGATATGTTAAAAGTCTTGTAATTTTAAATTCTGTTAAAAAAATCTATGATTTAATTTGTTTGATCACAAAAATTCTAATTAGGCTAAGTTATTCGAAAATGTGGATAAGAACACGAAGACTTTTGTTGGATTAACAGTTTAAAGTATTTTAAATCGTTCGAAATCACGAAGCTTTTAAATTCTACAAAAATGTATCTACCCTTTAGAATTTAATCCTCGCACGGACATAAATATAGTAGGTTGACTAAAGTATCCAAAATATATGTAAAGTTGAGAAAATGTAAAAAAATAAATCTCTAGAATCGACGGCATAAAATTTATAAAACAACTCAAATTCTAATTTTCGAATAAGAAAATTCCAATTGGAAATAATAACACATAACTCTATTTGTATATTGCAAAAATATAGGGAATTCATACAATAAACCACACTTTTGACCCGATCGGGAAATAGGATTAATTAAAACTGTATCCGCACTAAGCCTTTAATCGGAAAGTTTTAAAAGTGGCTTGAGCGGTGGAGGTCCACTGAATTTTTTTGTTGGCAGTTTTCCTCAAACTAAGTATTAGTCTGCAATTTTGTCTTCAGTTCGATTTTAGACCTAAATCGTTACATTATGGATTGCTGCCTCTAAATTTTGGTCTTTATACCTAACTACCATTTTCTAGACCCAAACTACAAGTTTATTTGCCAAGTTCTATAACAATTTGCGAACAACTAAGTCAATGCCAGACCGAATATAGCTGTCAGTTTGTCTGATGGAGAGAATCCTGCAACTCTTATAAATGGTTTGAGCGATTTAAAATTGAGTTTGGGTGAATTTCTCCAACAAGATAAGAGCATTTTGTTATATTTTTTTCACCAATGGCGAAACAATGGCGAAACAATACCGAATTGGAAGCAATGAAAATTGAGAAAATTCATAGTCATGATTAATGTTTAGCATGTACCTATGTACTGATTTCCTATTCCTGAATACGATACGTATCATAATTTGTAAATTAAAATTAAAAATATTTAAAATATTTAATTAATTTAACTAATTAGATTATTTTTATTTGGAGTCGTCCACTAATTCATCAGCGTACAGAAATCCGTTCATAATCGAACAAAATTGGGTCGAATTCAAATTCGTATAATTTTTATTCAAAAATAGGGCCCCTGGCTCTTAAGCATGAGTCGAAAACACTCGTCATCAATTAAAGTTATGTAGATAACTTCAAATCAAATTTATAAATTTACAAAATCAAAATAATTTGTAATTAAAATTAAATTAATTAATATTTCAACAGATCAATCAAACAAGATTACGATTTAATTTTCCTTAAATTTATCGTTCCTGCTGTACTATACATATGAATATTGTTGTTGTAATGCTCCTTTTTGTTTTTTTTTGCTTGTTTATATCCTTATATTGATATAACATATTGTATTTGACAGAAATAGATTAACACATCACCGAAATTTATATTTTTATTTTTTGTATAAATTTTGCTTCAAATCCAATAAAATCTAGGATTCTATAATATGTAGTTATAAAAAATAATATTTTTCTATATTTTTCCAATTTCTTATTTTTCAACCATAGGGACTTGGTATATAGAGAACAGGAGCAACCCAAAAGACCAATAAAAAAGGAAACTCTGTATAATTTTTATTTTATTTCAGGATAATCCGAATTTATTTAGTTTGCTTCTTGTACATATCAGGAAAGCGAAGGAAATTTAATATTGATTTGTTTAACATTTAAGATAAACTCTGTGTTTGGGAATTGAACTTCAACAGGTACTGGCTACTATACGTAATAGTTAAGAAATATTTCGTTCCGAGTGGAACCAGCATAATGCGTCATTTAGTTTTAGACGAAAATATTTTATAATTGAATCAAATAATAGCCATGCGGAATCATTAATATAGCTTTTCCAGGTTAAATTGAACTTTTTCCAAGTTAAGCGCAACTTTTTCCAACATAAACGAAACTATTTTCAAATTGAACGCAACCTTTCCCAAATTAAATTAAACTATTTCCAAACAGATTACACTTTTTTCCAAATTAAATTAAACTTTTTCCAAATGGAATACAACTTTTGTCTTCTAATTTAGTATGAAAAAAAGTTGCATTCAATTTGGAAAAAGTTTAATTTCATTTGGAAAAAGTTGCGTTCAATTTGGAAATAGTTTTTCTTATGTTGGAAAAAGTTTCGTTTAACTTGGAAAAAGTTCAATTTAATCTGGAAAAGCTATATATTTAAACATACAATTAATTACGTAATAGCATCCGGTTACAATTATTTTGGCTTAACGGTCTTACTGATAAGAAAATTGATATATAAATCATCGTTTTGGCGAATTTGAAAATATAAATTTATTAATCACCGACATGAACCTATATTGTTATATAGTGTTATTCGTATGCTGCGTTGTGACAAATCAAATAAAAGCAGCCTATCTCTATCATGTTGATGGCAGTAACGACTATATCAGTTATTCAGACTAAGTGAGCAGTTTCGGCGTTTGAGAAAATCAACGTATCGGCGTTAAATTTTTGGACAAGTGGCACTGATTTGGGGAGCTAGGGTCAATATTATTCGGCGTCAATAGAACATCAAATATTGTATATATATTGGCGTTGAATAGCAATAGCACAGTGTTTGAAAATTTGGGGAATATGAAGTTATACGTGGAATGATGCTAATTGTGGCTGAAAAGTGTATTTCGTTTGTCGTGATACGTTTAATGTGTCCGTCTATAAAAATAAGAGATGTTCTGTTGGCCTATACGGGAAGCGTTTTAAAGAGTCCTATTTAAATAAATTATTAATTATTGAAAAATTAATATAAAATATACACAGTGTTTTAATGAAAAACCTTGATGCGCCATTTTAGTTGGAAGATCTGCGAGATCCTCCGATTTATTAGCAATTCACTTAAAAAAGCTCTAATACTTGCCAAATTATGTATTTTTGTTTTATTCAATAACTATAATGGTTATTAATTTTATCAGACCCGGTTTGTTATTAACAGCCCTATAAGGCTTTATAAAATTCGATTTAATTTGAAACGCAATTCAAACTTATATTGGATTAGATATTGTAAATCAAAACAAATTTAAAATTTCAAAATCTAAAATTCCAAATATTGATGGGAATATGCAGCATTTATAAAAATATTTAATCTCAAAGACTGCTATCATATGATAGGATATTTGGGAACAACTTAAATAGTACATTGTAACATGTACGAGTATATCATGATATTGTAAATCGTGATGGCGAATTTATGCGTTTTTTGTCTGCTTCGAAATTGTCTGCAAGACAGGGAGAACTGAGGCGCTATTAAAGGAATTTTTATTCTAGTATGTTGGTATATGGTTTTCTACTCAATTTGTTGTTGTCAAAGAAGTAAATTAAATTATGTTAAAAATGTAAATAAATTGATGTTATTTTCAAAGCAATTATGACAATATACGAGTA
Source organism: Tipula unca (assembly GCA_951394425.1). Lineage (NCBI taxonomy): Eukaryota > Metazoa > Arthropoda > Insecta > Diptera > Tipulidae > Tipula > Tipula unca. The sequence continues at coordinate 22,013,440 of OX596381.1, forward strand.
TCACATAAAATTGTGATATATGTATTTGATTGTTGAAGACCTTCGAGAGGAAATAATTATCATTTTACAGATTTATTTTAATTTTAATTAATTTATTAATTTGTGAGTAAAATACATAAAATATAACAATTTAAAAATTTAGAACAAAAAAATCGATTGAACCTCACATGCGTGAGTCCATGTACATGGTCCATCCATGGGAACATTTTGTAAATTTCCTAGAACGATCCAGTTGTTTATTCTTCATGTGCTGTATATAAACTTGGGCGATTTATATGCGAATTTTATTTAAACTTCACTGCAACGTGGTCCCCGTTAGTATCATACCATCATCATCGGCCATATATTCCATGAATGTAGCTTCGTGATCGAAATTTTTTCAGCCCCCTAACACTTTTTCTGCCTAAATTTGCATTTGAAAATTTGAATTTTAGTCCCCTCTCAGTCGGGTTACCATCGCGTATTGTGGTCGGTCAAACAAATTGTTGAGATAATTTAACAGCGGCTGCAAGAGCCAGTCGCATTGATTTCTTTGAAGATGTAAACATGTTTACTGTTGAGTAACTTGTGTTCCAATTTGTGGTGTTGCATCTCAACTTGCGGTAATTCTCGAGAGCCCATATCTAGTTGAAAATTATAGATTACGGTCTACAGGTTCTAACGGCTCTAATTAACGTGCCACAATCTCTTCCGCATCTTCATTACCCTCTTCGTCAACTTCGATTATGGTATCCACAATACCAAATATTTTAAGAAATTCTTTACTCTCATCTCCGTAAGTTTCGGTCACGATATCAGTATTATTTTTCCGTTCGTTTTTATTTATCATGTCGGCAAATAGAGGCACTGGAATCCTTTCAAGGCGATTAATCAACGCAAAAACTATTTCTAAACTTCACATTTTTCTAATTCTAGATGGAACTCCATCAAAATCTAATTGGCCACCGTTTTGATATATGATCGTTGTAATTTTTGCAGTTTACACAGTGATGCTGGAATTGATTTTAGCTTGTTTCGGGCCAAATTTAGAGTCTCCAAATGTTACCAGAATTCAACGTCAGGTGCTAGCTCGCTATATCATAATCAGATAAATTTAAACGTTTTAAATTATCCATATTGTACAAACAATCGGGAACCTTGGGCAATGAATTTTGTAATAAATCCAACTCGTTGGATTTTTTTTATAGGGTTCGTTATGTATTTCGCATATTTAGACATTCTAGATTCTGGAGTGATGGTAGTGGTCGCAACTAGAATAATTCTAACGGATTAGTGTTTGTGGTGACAACGTTTCGAGCTTGTTTTATTATAATAGGTCCAGGAATATAGCTTTTCCAGGTTAAATTTAACTTTTTCCAAGTTAAGCGCAACTTTTTCCAACATAAACGAAACTATTTTCAAATTGAACGCAACCTTTTCCAAATTAAATTAAACTATTTCCAAACAGATTACACTTTTTTCCAAATTAAATTAAACTTTTTCCAAATGGAATACAACTTTTGTATTCTAATTTAGTATGTAAAAAGTTGCATTCAATTTGGAAAAAGTTTAATTTAATTTGGAAAAATGTGTAATCTGTTTGGAAAAAGTTTAATTTCATTTGGAAAAAGTTGAGTTCAATTTGGAAATAGTTTTGCTTATGTTGGAAAAAGTTTAGTTTAACTTAGAAAAAGTTCAATTTAATCTGGAAAAGCTATATTAAATCGGTTAAATGGATGAATAAGTAGATTTTGCTAATTTGAAAGACTTAACGTTAGTTTGGCCTAAACAAATAACTCGAAATCATTTGTTTTATTGCCAATCGTTGTTGCTATTTGATTGAATTCCAATTCATAAATTATTCAAATGTAAAGGGTGGGTCATTTAAAAGTTTAAATTTAAAAATGCAATAAAATAAAAACTGTTTATTTTGCCAAATTTATTTTTTTGTTGTGAAGAACAATTGTTTCGATTAGAGATGGAATATTATTTCATTCATATGGCTGCCGCGGCTGGCCTCACAGTACCCCATTCGATCGGACCAATTTTCGAGCACTTTATGGAGTGTATGGGGTTGTATCTCAGCGATGGCATCACGAATGATAAAAAATGTGTTGCAAATATGTCATAAAATTTAAAACAAAACTGTCTAAAAAATTGTTTGATATTCCAAAACTCAAAATTTTTAAAATTCAAATTCAAATTTAATTCAATTTTGTGGTCAAAAAATCCAAAATTTTTTTTGAAAAGTCCTTGAAACTTTAGCGTAAAATTCCGTTTGATTTTATGAAAATTATAAAAATTTGATCAATCGAATTAATTACCCAAAACCAATTCTCAAAATATTAATAATTCGAAATTTTGTTTTTCTAAAAAATTTGTCTTCGACTTAAATGTAAATGTAAATTTTTTGTTTTGTGATGGATGGACTGAAGAAATGAATATTTGGTAAACCAAATCTGATATTTTTAAAATAAATTTAGGAATGCAACAATTCAATTATTTCGGAGATTAGAAAATTTCTGGTTTAAGAATTAAAAAATTAAAAATTTAAGATAAAAATAGTTCTGATATATGATAAAATATATAACCTCGGAAGGTGTCACGAATAATTCAACTCATTTTTTGTTTATTTGCATAAGCCGTGACTTGAGTGGGGCTTTTAAAATTGTCTCTTTCTTGCTAAATTGGTTGTTGTATGTTATGAAGATCAACTCTGTTCAGTTTTTAGATTTGTCAATTTTCTATTGGATCTATTGGCTCTTTGTGAAATCAGTGAAGTTTTTTGTGATCAAGCATCTATATAATACACGCAGATACACACATAATTATTGTAAAGAATCTTGCCTGAGGTCACAATGTCTTAAATGGCACCACGCCACAAATATAGGATCGTGCCTTTACAATCTGTCTTTGAGTTTAGAGTCACCCTTGAACAGTTTCAAAATGTGATTAATTTTCACAGTCTTCAATTAGTTTTTCAATTTTGCTGTAGGCGGTAGACAGAGTTTCTTTATAGCAATTAAAAAATTCTTAATTTAAAACAATTAGTTAAACAGAGCTTTCACTCCATTTTAAGGACAAATATTTTTAATTTATCATACTTACAGACTTTTCAAATTGACTATTATTGGGAAATGTATGTGTGTCGGAAAATCAATCCTCCCTATAAGTCAAATGATGCTTACACCAGAATTGTTTGTGAAATATAAAGGTAAAAGGCTTTAACTCTATGGCATGAAATGCCGTCACAGAATAGAATGTTGATAATTAATTTCTTATCTTCCGATTACCTTCATAAATGGTAAAATTTCGGCAATTTCATCATATTTGGATATTAAATAAACTAATTCGAGCTTTTTGTAAACCCAGGCCCTCGCTCATCATGTTGAGGTAATATTTGTAACATAACTATATCTCGGTGGCGGTTTTAATGTTTTCAAATTTCACAATTATCCAAAAAATATCGAACTTTCAGAGCCGTTCTATCAACAAAGATCTTCATAAATAGCAGAAAGTTTAATTTTGGTACTTGAGTTCTGGGCTCAAAATACCCTCAAAAAAGCTACCAAATTGAGTTAATCGGTGAACATTTTAATTCCGGAATAATCCGAATTTAATTTTGTTTAGCGAATGAAATGTAACGCATTCGCGGACACTTTTCACCAGAAGTTTAGCAGAGTGACGTATACTGTATAAGATCTATGAAAGACAGAATTGTCGGATCAAATTTGCCAGAAGGTTTTTAAATAGATTTTCGGTTTTGATTTTCGAGAAGTGGTATATTTTCCATACAATGATTGGATGTTGCAAAAAAATTTGTTCGTGTGTTTCTGGAGCCAACATGAGCGGCCTGTTAATTTCTACAAAATCTTGTCCTTTTGTAACCGGTTAAGCTAGATGTATCATGGCCTTAATTAGTGCTTCGCGAAATTGTATAGAAAACTTTGATTTGATCCAGTGGTTTTCTTATACAAAAAGTAGGAGTTCCAAGTAGCAATATCTATTAAGTGAAACATCTTTTTTATACCAGCGAATGATTTTTTTTAGTATGAAGCCATCTGGTCTATACACTCCTGGCATATATTTGGTATAGGTGGGTATTTTTTCCGGTTATATGAACGCTGTTCCATTTCTTTTTCGAACTTCAATCAATTTGGAACGAATGGCTGTATAGTGATACAAAAAACGTCGCGTTTATCCGTCCATTTCGAAACGTATATATACTCGTACATACGTTTCTCTTACGTTTCCTAATAAATCTGATTCTTGTAAGATTTTTGCTTTTTACTTTTATAGGATTTCCCTTCCAGTGAAAAGTTCCACACTGTTATAATAGTTATTCATAAAAACCTGATGGGCTTTTTGTAAAAATGGGTCCATTAATCGATTTAATATGGAGTCAACTTTGGGACAATTAGAAATATCATTTTTATCCTGATAAATTTTAATATTTAACACGTAACCATCCACTGCCGGTTAGTTTGTAAAGTTTGTAAACTTCCAAACTAAGCTTTCTTTCCCTTGATATATTGTTTGAAACTCAGTCTATCTCGAAACAGTAAGGGCGATTTGAGTTTAAAGAGTTTTAACAGTAAACAATATTTTATAGTTTAACTTGATAATTGCTGTTGCCATACATTACAACTAAAGCAACGTAACAACTGTTAAAAACGACGTCCGGACATTGTTCTAGGCAACAATGGGTGATACATGATTGCAACGTATTGTAGTTTCAATACAAAGCTCCAAAAAGTTTTACCATAATCATTTGTGGAAAAAAATAAAAACAAACTTCAAAAACAATATACGGTGTTTCTTTAACGTCATCCATCAATTATAAGTCGGATCATGTTCAAATTCGCCATCATCATAAAAAGGATCGATATCTGAACTTAATCATCACTTCGGCTTGAGCAATTGTCGTATAATTTCCTTCACCTTTCTCTGGATGCTTCATATTCTTCTGTCATCTTGGATTTCCAATCGTGTATTCCACAATATTTTTACTACTGAAAACTATATGGAACATTGACGGTATACGCCGTTTTGATTTTCTTGTAATCTAAGAGACATGAAAAAAAACTTCGAGACATTTATTTATGAAGTTTCCCTATTTCTCTAAAAATTGCATTTTTAGTTTTTTTTTATATGGACACATATTTAACTGCGATACATTTGTTGTCGGTTAATCCCGTCTTCTCTCATCTCCTAAGAGATATTTATTGAACGTCGGTATATACAGCCTTGTTCTGCAGAATTTAGCTGATGTTGTCGATATTTACTGTCTTGTCCGCGAATGCGAACGTAGGTTTGTTAAATTTTTTAACTTCGAATGGTGCTGGCAACTATGTAATAGTCAAGAAACATTTTTGTTCTAAGTGGAACCAGCGTATAAATGCGTCATAGTTTTAGACGAATATATTTTATAATTAAATCATATAGTTGCCAAACGGGATATTTAAATACGCGAAATATCATTAAACTATGTATTAAAACATATGTTTTGATAATTGCATCCGGTAAATAGAAGAATTATGATTTACATTTATTTTGGCGTAACGCTCTTACTGATAAAAACTTGATATATAAACCATAGTTTTGCGAATTAGCAAACATAAATTTATTGATCACCAACATGAATCTATTGTTAGTGTTATTCGTATGCTGCGTTGCAACAAAGCAAATAAAAGCAGCCGATCTCTATCATATTGATGGCAGTAACTACTACTCCAGTTATCCAAACCGAGTAAGCAATTTATAACATTTATTTTTAATTATCAAATATTTAATTTTTTCCACATACATACGAGTAGTTAAATTGGTACCAGGCACTACGATTTTGCACCTACAATGCCATGTATCTCGTTGATGTGCGCACAGACTTTGAGAATAAACGAATTCTATCGGTGTTTGAGAAAATCTATGCGAAATACAATGTATCTGCGTTAAATTTTTGGACAAGTGGCACTGATTTGGGGAGCGAGGGTCAATATTATTGGGCGTCAACGGGACATCAAATATTGTATACCTATTGGGGTGGCGTTGAACCGAGTAATAGTACAGTGCATGAAAATTGTATTCATTATTGGGGAATACATAGTCATACGTGGAATGATGATCATTGTGGCAGCCAATTCTATTTCGTTTGTCGTGATACGTTTGATGTGCCTGTTTATAAAACTCCGGGATGTGATGTTGGTTTACGGTCAGCATTTTAAATTTTATTTAATAAATTATCGAAAGATATACATGTTAATATACACGTGCAGTGTTTTAATAAAAAACCTTGCTGTGCCCCATTTACAGGAATACATACATTTTTCATAAATCCACCAAATTTGTGAAGATGACTCTAGAATTCTAGAATCTAGCACAAATTATACAAACTTATTTTGCAATACGCAATTTGGAGTTTGAATCTTTTATTCTAGAAATATTCACAATTTATATTAAACAGAAATTTCCATATAAATGTTTAGAGTTTGAATTGTAACGTTTTCAGCTCCCAGTGATTCCTAAGTTATAAGTCCATGTGTATGGTTGATACAGAAGACTGATGTGAATATTTTATCAATATTAGTAGCCTGGAAGAGTTTAAAGAGTTTAAAACTAGCACTTGGCTGATTAATCATTTTTAAAACTTGTAATGCTATATCACAAAATTAGCGAATTCTATGAGAATCATTTGTTTATGCACTGGCTGCTGATTTAAAGAAACATTCCCGGGATCTTGTAATAAAGAACATTATTATCTACAAGACATGTTTATAACGTGAAAGGAACTAAGCCTGAGTATGAAACTATAAATTTCAATAAACGGCAAGCCTCTGGTATCAAATCAAGGTCATCTTTTTAGTATTGTTACATTACAAGCAACGGTGTAAACTGTAAAATATGTTTTTACCTTCAGACGGGCAAATTCCTTTTGCTGCTACAGCTTCCAACAACAAATGGTGGTATTTTTGAAGCCTTGAATTAGTTTTTGTATTTTAAATAACCCTACAAATCAGTTTAAATATAAGTAAAAATTTCTAATTCAAACGACTAATGCCCGGATGAACGAAAATATTTAATTAGAGGTTAGCTAATCAGCGGTTAAATGCTAAAATCGTTTTTCAATTCACAACCGAAATTCCATACAACTTAATTTATTTTCGTACATTTTTTGGAAATATTTACATTTTCTGTCGATACAATAAAAAGTCAAAATCAAAATATTAACAGCCGGTTAAATAGTAAACTCTTAAAAATCGCCCGGCCAACTTTAACTCGAGAAACGGTAGTTAAATATTTCGTGTAACTGACCATAAGTAGTCTATATCAAATATTCCAGCTAGAGGGTTGTAGTCTGGCCTAAAAAATAAAACAGGCCTTGGTTTGGATTACGAAAGAAATTTATATACTGGCAAATATAATTGGCAAATTTTGAGGGGCGACGCATTATGTTAATTAACTTATCACCTCGCAGAGATTTAAAATTTAATAGATCACTTTATCACGTTGGTTTGGTTGCTAAATTTTTTAAAATGATTAACACTGGGTTCAGTGTGGACAAATTTTTTACACTTCTTGATGTAGTTTAGGGCGACCGGTTTTTAAACTTTGGCTGCTTCAACTCCCTGGACCGTTTAATTACTAATAATAATAAACAGAGCTTAAAGGCCATAACTGGCCCATTAGGTTAGGTTAGGTTAGGTGGCCGCTTTTTACAGCACACTAAGACCGGCCACATTTCCATCACACACACATTCATTCAACTCATTCACACAAGTACAGTGTACCACCTGCGCAATGCATAGCTCTAAGTCACACTGTATATATAGTGACATGGAAGGTGGGTCGGCCCATGAGTTCTAAACTCCAACGGCTTAGATGCTCAGTTAAATTAATCATCTCCCCGTAATCGGCATTAGATGAAAAATCCTTTTTCGCATACCACCTTTCTTGGGATTCAAACCCTGTACCAGCCAATTCACACGTCGCAGCTGTAACCACTGCGCTATTTGCTCGATCTGGCCGCTTACTGCGTCAAAAACCCGAGCCTGAGTACTCTGAGATCTTATTCAAGGTACAATATGGGGGATCTGCTTCTCGATATCTCGATATTGTACAGAGGTCGGTATATGCCATCTACTTCGGGACGTAAATCACACTCATGACTCTTCTCTCAAATGTAAGGAGCCATCTCGCGCACTCATCGGTCAGCGCGCAACTTTCACATCCAAATATAACAACGAGCCTGATCAACGCTTTGTAAAGCTTCCGCTTCACAGCACTTGGTATAGGTGTTTAGATTTTAGCAGTGACCTTATAGAGGATACAAAGCTCGACTGCCGCACTTTAAAATCCTCACCCAGACTGTTATCGTGAGTGATAAGAGCGCCCAAATATGTGTACCTACTCACTCCCTCAAAGGTGTGGTGGCCTCTACAAAAATCTGGTGTGGCATTGTCCCTATAACTTCACTCCGTTGATATTCAGTCCAATCATGCATAAATGTCATATGCATATGCAAACACCTGATTGGAGTGGCGATATAAACTGTTGGTTGCGCTGAGCTGTTTCTGTTTAACGAAAGATGTACTCCAATATGAGATTAAAGAGTATCGGGGACATAGCATCTCCCTGTCGAACACACGAGTTAACTGCAAAACTTCTTGATATTCTGTTCTCAACTTTAACACAGCAATGGGACTCCAACACTGTCGTTCTTCACAATCGTACCAATTTTGTAGGTATACCTATAGGTATACCAGCGTAGACCACAAGCTCTCTCGGTTGATCGAGTCATAGGCCTGCTAAAAATCCAGGAACACTTTATGTACGGGGATGGAAGTCTCATAATATTTTGATAGAAAAATAAACAATGATCAGTGACTGATCGATTCGGACGAAATCCTCGATTGATAGCCACCAACCAGACCCTCGGCTACAGGGATGATTCTATCTAATAGAATGTAGGATAATAACTTGTATGCTGTGCAAAGGAGAGCTATGCCACAATAATATCACACTTCAAACGGTTTCCATTCTTAAAGATAGGGCACACTGAGGCCATTTTCGATTCGTCAGGCATTACAAAGTATCCCCTCCGAGTACCAAGAGCTCCGAATTAATGCAGTCCATGTGAGCGGTTTCGTTTTGGTCTCTGCATGGCCCTAGTAAATTCCTCATGGGATGGATCCTCATTGCACATCTTCACAGTCTGTATATTTGAGGTGACTAAACTACAGCCTGTGACACATGATGAACACCAAGCAGGTCGGTAAAGTATCCATTCCATGCGTCGAGTACTGCATCGAAGTTGACACAGAGGTTTCCATCCCGGTCCCGAATGGCAATTACCGCAAACCTGAAAGTATGGTGCAACTCAGAAATCCCTTTAAAGAAATTACGCGAACTGCGCTCATTGCTGAGTTGTTATACTTTCAGAACCTCGGCCTTTTATCATTCTCGCTTCTTCCGTTAACAAATTTGCTTCGCTGCCCTCCTAGTATAAGAGAAACTTTGGTTTTCCTCGTGATTGTGAGACGTTGTTGCACTTCACTATGGGCTATATTTTGTTACTCAACTAAAAGATGACACTCGTCATTAAATTAATCATTATTGGGTCTAACTTTCACTATACCTTAAGTCGGTTGAACAGCACTGACAAGCGAAGTTTTCAGTACCTCCCAGAGAGAGTTCACACGGTTAGACTGGTAATTAGCTTGTTCAATATTGTTGCTGACAAGATCCGTATATCGTTTCTTTTGATTTTGAATTGTCGGACCTTCACAGTCGAAACGTTCCATGCGTTTTGCTGTATTCCGTGGTGAAATGTATCTGTTTGTGAGGGAAAAATGTGCATCATTCTCTCACCATTATCGGTCGCAGGTTCGTGTCGGGAGTACGGACCTGTGTTTTCACACAAGTTTTCTGCCATCTCTAGCATTAAAGTCCCTATTACCAATCTAACATCGTGTTCGGGTATAGATCCCATCAGATCGTCCAAGTTATTGTATGTAAAATGAGTCTTCATCTTCGGGCTGTGGCTGACTTCTGTGTGCGCATGTACAAATTATCGGCACAAATTATCGGCGGGTTGACAGCCTTTTTACCTTCGACAGCTTTTTCGACGCCACAGATTTAATTACAGATTTCTTAATAAATTTGGTACAACCGATACTGAACTTTTCTTAAGAATGTGTTCGATACAAGAGGATAAAAATAATAATTCAAGATAAAAATTGATGAAGAATTATAACAATAAAAATGGTAATATAAATAAATACACACATTCATAGCTGAAACAATATATTGAAAAGTTAAATTAATTTTCTGTCTTAAAATATTTATTTCAAATTAATTTTTACTGATATTCGAAGATATGTTTCATTGTATATACGTATATTGTTTTAACATGAAATAAAACTAAATTAAAATTTCCCATACCCCATACAGACATACACACACATACACACATCGAGGCAATTCTAAGGAGATGATGAAAATTTAATATTGAAAATATTTTGGGAGGAAATCGATATAAAAGCTTTAACATTTCTATAAATGCTTATTTATAGCAATTTTTAATTAAAAATTCGACAGACACCATTTTCTGTTATTAAATTCCAAGCTTCCAATATTTGTAAGGATCATGAAATCAAAAATAACTCTTAACAACACAATAAATCGAAATTTTATTGTTTATCGTACAGACACACGCACACAGATTATTTTACTCTATATGCTTGAGATAATTTTGTGATTTTGTTTTGTGTATCCGAAATCACACATAAAAATCAAATGATAATCTTCACGCACGACATTAATGATTTAGCGCCATAAGATATGTATTTTAATGCCGTATATATAGTTTATACTATGTTCAAAATATTTTACCTCAAAGCTCAAATCGAAAACAAAAGCGAAATGGACCTATAATATTGAAGAGTATATAAGAAAAATAAGAAAAGCTTTTTACTGTGTTTATGGGGTATTGTCTTCATTATTCATCATCATTTCTAGAATTATTTATTCAATTCGTGTACAACTCAGCGTATGTACATATAAACGTATATATAAATAGAGAAATGTCTGGCTCGAGAAATAAGCATGTTGAATAAATAGTTTATGCAAATTTCTATATATAGAAAGCTTTTTTTGTTGTTTACGGTATTCGATACAAATTGTCTTCAATTGTAGATTTCAAAATATTTTATTTTAATTAGAAAACTATAGTTCGTTTAATTAATTCATCTGTTGCATTCAGTATAATTTATATGAATGTATATACCTACATTTTGTAGATTTTAATGCATACTCAAAACAGTTTCGCTTATATGTGTTAGAATATAAAATTTATCACGATGAATACATTATTTCCCAATATTCTTGGGAAACCCTAGGAAGATAACAACATATCAATGTATACAAAAAGGTGAACTTGGGTCTAAGCTATCTGAAAAGTATTTCAATTTTGATAAAAGTAGGGGATTAGGGGTTGTCTAGGAAAAACCAAAGCAGAAGTCTGAACCGTAATCGATCTCTTTTGAATTCTACAAGATTAAAACGTTGTTGGTACCATCGTCGTTTCGAGGGATGCGCTCAAAAGTGTGTACAGTTTTGCAATTTTGAAAGCAGTGCAAATAAAAACGGTCTAAAAGAACAAGCAAAGTAATTTTTCCTGATGTGCAAGTCAGGATTCACTCAATCGCCAACTACTTATTAAAGATCACCACAACAATTTAACTTTTCTAATTGACACTGGTGCCGATTTGTCTGTTATTCCGTCCCAAAATTATCGTGAAAACACATCTGCTAATATCGAATTCACACTTTCTGCTGCAAATGGCAGTGTTTAAACTGAATATTGGATTGCGACGTAATAAGTGAACCATTCAATCATCAGTGCCGTCTTATCGTCGATGTGAAAAACAAACAGCTATTGACTCAACCACGCAGCTGTCAATCAATGCTTTCATGGCTCGAGTTGATACACCCACTCTAGTCCACTTTACAATCGATAACGGGTATGGTGCTCTTCTAAGAGGAACTTCCAACACTAACTGAGCCACCGAATTATCATTTACCTATCAAACATAATGTCATGCATCACCTCGTTACTAAAGGCCAACCTCCATTTGCTCGACCACGTAGACTAGACACAATATGACATAAAGCAGCACACTTGGAGCTTCATAACACATGGTGGAACTAGGCATAAGTCAACCATCGTGCTTCAATGTGTCCAGTCCTTTATTTATGGTTAAGAAAAAAGAATTAGATTGGAGACCTTGTGGAGATTATAGGAGATTAAGCGCAGTCGCTATTCCTGATCGTTACCCTATATACCACACATATACAATTTTCTCTATGAATTAAAATGGCTGTAACATTTTCTCCAAAAGGAACTTAGTCCGAGCGTACCATTTAATTCATGTTGCGCGGCTGAAGATATATTCCAAAAACTGGAATCATCACTCCTTTTGGCTTATTCGAATTTACTCGAATGTCATTTGGTTTACGCAATGCTGGTCAGACGCTCCAATAATTCATGCACGAGGTAGTCAGAGGGTTGGATATCCTTGTGGCTTCCAAATCAGAAAAAGGGCACAAATCGCATTTGCAACTATACTCTTTTTACGGCTTGCTGATTTTGGTATTAACTTCAAATCGAGAAAATGCGTTTTTGGAGTTTACCAACATCCTTTCGGCAAATTAAACAGTTCATTGGGATGGTTAATAATAACCATCGCTTCGTACCCAACCTGAAACTAAATGTGCGCTCGCTACTGCGGTTGGAGCTGTTTTACAGCAAATCAATAAAGGTTGTAGAGAACCATTAGCATTTTTCTCCAAAGCCGACAATTCACAATTTTCACCGACGATGAACCTCTAACTTCAAAACGCAAAGAAGTCCACGACAAGCTCGACATTTAGATTAATTTCTCAGTTTACCATGGACATTCAACACATTGCAGGCAAACATAATGTTGTCGATGACATTTTGTCACGCGTATAAGCGAGAACGAACCTGCCTCTTAAATCTATTTCGAAATTACAGATGCCTGACGAGGAACTACAGAATTTATTTTCTGGTTCCACTCGCCTCACAAGTTCATCTTATAAACTTGAGCGCTTCGTATTTCCAGACATAGATATTTATTGTGAAACTGGAGAAGGGACAAACCAATCTTACCTTCCAGAACAACTACGCCGTAGAGCCTTTGACGCACTGCACAATATTTCACATCATATAGTGTCCGCGGAACTAGAAAGTTGATAAGTGATCGTTACTTTTGGTTCAACATGAATAAAAACGTTAACCCCTGAGCACAGTCCTGTCTTTCATGTTAAAAACCGAAAATACATTTATCTGGCCAAATGCATACAAATGGCCTGAAGCATACCTTATGGAAAATATGTGTGCCGCAACCGTTGCTAAAACTTTCATAGATAATTACATATCTAGACTTGGAGTGCCTATAAACATTACTACAGATCAAGGAAGCCAAATCCAATATTAGCTGTTGACTGAATTAACGAAGCTTCTACGAACACATCGAAAATCGACAACTCCTTATCACAAAAATGCAATAAAAAGTATCTCAAAACACGAGAGGCGATCAAAATGAAATAAACCACCTAGCGACAGGAAATCGTATAGTCGGATTTAATTGATCCCAACAATATCAAAAATTTTCGAAAAACTACTATCACTCAAACCAATAATAGAAAAAAGAAATCTTATTCCGCCTCACCAATTTGGCACTCTATTATAGAGCTAGTGTACAGAATCACAAATATAATTGAAAATGCACTTGAAAATAAAAAGATATGCTCGTAGCTCAAGCATTTGACAATGTACTGCCTCAAGGACTAGAATATAAACAACTACTACTCGATTTTAAAATCATACATCGCTGAGCGACATTTTCGAGTACGAAGAAGAATACTCTGAATAAAAGAAAATATCAGCAGGAATGCCACAAGATAGCGTTCTGGGACCAATTCTATAGTTTCTTTACACCAGAGATATACCAACTACTGCAATGATACTGCTATCTTAGCAAATTGATAACAATATAAATGAAGCAACAAGCAAACTGCAGAGCCCCGCTAAACAATGAGTAACTGAAGAGAAGATGGCGACATAAGCTTTACAAGCATTCAAACTAAAGCTTTACACGGCATAGTAAATACATGGTACATAAGAAATGACAACCTTCATAGGGACCTAACGATGGAATACGTCAATAATAATAATAACAGTGTTAAAGGCCATTACTGGCCCCTTACTGAATCAACAATCTGGCTCCAACGGTTTCGATCCTGAGCTTGGTCTTCATACTGTCTAAGACAATCAGAAGAGGCCAAGTCGTTCTCTACATCGTGGAGCCATCGTCGGAATACGTCAATGAAGAAATAACAAATCGTCTAAGTCAGCACTAAATTGCTTTCTTTCTTTCAAACCGTCTTACTGGGTTTGTAAGACGGTTTCAAAGAAAGAAATCACTATAGAGAGCTGGGTACGTAGGACTAGGACCCAAGATAAGGTTAAATAAATTTCAATGTAAATTTTACTGGGAGTAGCCAAGATGATTTGTAATTCAGTTGTAATGGAGTACAAAACTGGATCATCTAAAAAACTTCATATCTGAAACTCGAAATATAAAGTATAAAGTAACTGCTATTACTATTCAATAAACAAGCTGATAAATTCATACAATTAAATGTTAAATCAAATCCAATAAGATTTGTCATTGCGGAACCAAAGGAGACACAAAATACACGCAAATCGCCCCAATTGAAACTCCTGTAATGGATCCAAGAGCCACAAAAAATAATGGATGATTTATTTTGCAGCTTAACTCAGAAGAAGCTACGAAATAATTTGATCAAATGGTTAGGGAGAAGTTAGGAGACCTTAATAACATTAATGTTCGTGTTTAGTTGTTTCCTAGAATACATTTCTTCGTTTGCAAAAGAGGCGATAAATGTGGATGATATTATAAAAGTTAATAGATGGTCACCATTCTCACGAGCAAAAATACAAATTAATATGATGTAGTCTTGTTAACTTTCGTATAATAATCGAAACTGAGAAATTAAACCTTAAACTTGAAACTTACAGAATTCTAGTAGGCGTTAGTAATGATTTATGAGTTGCAAATGCAACGCGCATTTGCTAAAATGTGCAGGAAGTCATAAGTAAATAGACTGCAACAGTCAAGAGGAGAAATGTGTAAACTTCAAAACCGAGAATGAGAGGATTTCAAAAACTTTCTTGTTGAGTCATATTGCGGTGACGCACATACAACTTGTTCTTCCCTTATAAAGGTGGATATGTATATAGTTTCTCTTTATGTGTAAGGAGATTAGAGGCCATTTTGCTTAATTTTTGTAGCCTCTATGATATTTTTGAAAATAATCCGGCCAGTTAATTCAATTAAATCATTCCAACCATAGCTACTTCGTTCATATGTATATGTATGTCAAACCGTTCGATTGCTGTACTTAAGAACATTAGAAATCCGTGTGTCACAAATAATCCTTTTAATTTTAGTTTGCTTTCTATAAATGGGCACAGTCCATTCCTGAAATTTTTTGCAACTTTTTTTCTGAATTTCGTTGAAATTTCAAGTAATTTCTAGCAAACTTCCAAAATCTTCAGTACCCACAGCCTTCATTGTGGCTCTGCAAAGCTTTGTGAACAAATATTAATACAAGTATTAATCATTTCCACACCCTACAAACATACCATAAGAATTATTTGATCCTCTTTTTTTTGTTCATTGTCATTAAATTATTGTAAATGTAAAATTAAGAAAAAAAACTCTCTCTTGCAGCAGCCGTCGAACAGCAAACATTAAAAATTTCAATTGTGCGTTTTAGTGGAAATAAAAATATAAAAATAAATGTTCACTTTGTATGTATATGTTTTCAAGATTTACGTATTTTTTATAATTGAGTGTAAACTGTTACTGTTTAAAATTTAATTCACAAAATTTTAAGATTGGGTAGTAAAATCAAATTAAATTTAAAAATTTCAAACATTAAATTTTAATTAAAAATTAAAACTTAAAAACTTAAATTAACAGAAAAACTTCATAAAATTATTTAAATTACTGAAAGTTTTTTAAACTTATTGGAAAATGTAAATTATTAAAACTTGCAAGATCCTTTATAAATTTAAAAACCATATAATTCTAACTGGGTTTGATAAATTTTTAATTCGAGTATTTCAAATTTTTTTTTTACAATTAAAAAGTCGAATTAATAAAATAATTTTTTAAATTCTGAAACGTGTAAATTTATGAAATTGAATTTTTTTTTAATTTATGACTTCTAAATCTTAATTCTAATTGTTGCGCTCTCTAACTAGAAAAATTATTCTCGGTTTATAGAAAATTATCTCAAAACGAGTTGTGGTCGTGCTTTTGTGCTCAATGAGCATTCCCGTCTTAAAATTTAATTATATTTCTTTCTATAGAAATCGTAAAATATGTAAAAAAATTAAATTAAAATACAAAGTTAGAATTTAGTAAATAATGTGATGAGCAGAAGCACTCACACACATTTTTAAATTTAAAAAAAATTCACAGCCCCCTTTAAATGTCAAAAATTGTAGAATTCTAGCCTATACTGTAATTTGTATAAAAACAAAACTGGCATAAACCGCCAATTAATTAACAAAAAAATATTTTATCAAAAACATAGTCAAACAAGAAATATCAAATTGTAGTTCGTTAGTATTAAATTAAAAAATTAATTAACTAATATAACCGTTTCTAAAATCAGCGAAGCATATACTTAGACTATAATATACTTATATACAAAGAAAGCTTTCACCAGATAGATAAGATATCAATTATTTTATAAAAATACTCGTTTTTCATGAAATTCCACATAAAATGAAATTTAAATTAATTTAATTAAAACATAATTATTAACTGAAATATTTGATTATTTCAAAGAACAGCAAAGCATATTATTTTTAACTTTTTAATATTAATAATAACAGTACCTAATTGAAAAGTTTATTTTTTTATTTTTCCCCGAAAACAAAAGACAACAAAACTTATAAATGAAATACTCGAATAAGCTTTCAAATTTCATCAAGTCTGATGGTATATACATACATATGTATATATGTATGTATATGTATGCTTATGCTTCATCCAATATTTTAATTTATCATACATATATTTTTCTGTTTCGAAAAGTTATTAATGTATTTTTATGTTTTTATGGTTTTGATGCAAAAGAAATAAACATAAATTCTGAAAAATCCAATGATAACATAATTATACCACAGCATAGATACGTATCAGATTATGTTTATTTAATATTCAGTTCTATATTTTTTGTGTTTATGTTTATGACTTAATTTATGTTCAATTTTATGTTCTTTCATAAACTATATTCTACTGTGCTGGATAATTTGACAAATAACTCGATGTTGAGCAAACAATTTGAAATTTGAGACTAGTTATAGATTGCGCCAATTACACTTCAAAAGGACTAATTAATTGAAATAATACTAAGTTATAGATAAACTGGAATGATATCGGTACATCCCCGAATTGATAATTGCAAAAATATAGGGTTTACCGAACACTAGGAAAGTAAGTATTTGCACGCAGCGACGCCGCTTCAGCTCTTCTAAACAGCATCCATATACTACTACTAATAAGTAATTATTCCTAACCTTGGACTGAGGTTGTTATGCAAAGCGTTCTTCATTTCAGACTTGGGAATATCTAGGCTTCACCTCAGCGATATGTTCTAGGGTGTTCTCAATAGTCTGGCAATACTTATGTATACAACTATAATAATTGGATAGAGATCTAATTTCAGTTAGATTCATTAGAGGTTTCTGAAGAATAATTTTTCAGATCTTATTTTATCTAAGAAATCCTCACGTAACACTGTTTAAATTGTATAGGTAATGCTCTTGGCAAGGTTGTAAAAAAGGATATATGGTAATTTTTGTATCCATAAAAGGACAAGGAAGCATCTAATTTTGCAAATTTTAATAATTTACTTTTTCATTTAGTAAGTTTAATAAACTTTCAGTAATTTAAATAATTTTATGAAGTTCTTTCTTCATTTCCGTGCTTTAAAATTTTTAATTTTATTTTTTAAGTTTTAATTTTTAAATAAATTTAATGTTTGAAATTTCTAAATTTATTTGATTTTACTACCCAATCATAAAATTTTGTGAATTAAATTTTATTAAATTATTGTTGTATCGAAATATTAAATAATTTAACATTTTAATTACCGATAAATTTAAAGATTTATCGAATATTTGCAATTGTTAAAATAGAAAAATTTATTTTAGTAGCAAAGAATAGAATAAAATGTAAAATTTTTATTTATTTAGATTTAGGTTTTATTTTATAATATTCATAGATATTACAGTAAAGCGAGTTAAAATGTTAAAAAATATAAAAAATTTAAGATTTTTCGGAACTTTGACGGTCTGAAAATATTTATTTGTAAGGATCAGCCATGTTTTTTGTAGAGCTTTTTCTAGAGGAACTACTTTTTGCATTATCCCATAAGAATTAATGTAAAAATGGCCATTTTCGAATTACTTTTCATCAATGAAAAGTTAAATCTTTCACTTCGATAAACACTTTGTGGAAATGATTCTATATTGAAGCAGCACATATCTGAAAGTCAGAACCTTAAACCTTTAATTAATTTAATAAACATTAAATCAAAATTAAATATGAATTTATCATATTTATGTAAACATGAATTTATTTGAATGTGTAGGTAAAATAAATAAATAAAACATATATTGTCATCCTTTCGATCGATGATTTTGTCTCTTTTTTAAGAATTAAGTCTCACATTTTTTTTTTAATTCGCTATTTCTATTGCGATCGCAGCATGCTCGTATAAAGCATTATTCTATTTCCTTTTATACATTTCAAAATGTATCACCACATATTTCTATTTCATTACCTTGTAGCGAAATCGCGAAAAGGGATAGAGTGCAAAATTATTGTAATAGGCTGAGATCGCAATAGAAAACAATCAAAATTGAGTACACGAAACAGCGTACAATTTAAAAAGAGACCATAAACATCGATTGATAGAAAAAAAATAGTGATTGTTGACAACTTACAACATGTCATAGGGAGTTCCAATATCAGCTGCACAATTTGTTTAGAACCATAATTATGCACAAATGCGTAACAAAACTTTACCAAAATAAAATGGAACCGTGCCAGAAGAACTGTGATACTCATGGTGTTCCATTTATAATCTAAAATCCAAAATTTACGCTGAAATTGAAGTGAAATCAGTTTGATATTTATTCAAACAAAATCATGCAGCTTTTATTGAAATACCCTTTAAGTATTTGATTTTATTCACAAAAATATAATTCAAAAGGAAACACAATCACATTTTTATTGTGTTCTCTTTTCGTCTTGCAGTTTAATTTTATTGCGTTGGTATTTGTGTGTATTTATATCAATTCAATGGAGAAATGCTTTTTTTTTTCTATAAATTTTATTAATAAATATAACAAAAATTAAACAACTTCTTTGATCAGGCGTTTAATCAATTATAAAATGATAATTGTAGATTCTATTTCAATGTTAAAATACTTAATCCATCGATATTTTCATTGAAAAATATCGCACAAAAAAAAATTTAATTTTTCATATCTTTTGTATGGAAAAAATGTTTTTTTCGTCAATTTTAGTTCCTCTAGAAAAAGCTCAATTTTTAACCTTAGGATGCGTAACAAATTTAAACCACTTATAAATTTTTAATAATTCTGATTAAAAATTAAAAAAAAAAATTCAAATTGCACTTACCGAATTTATTTTGTTTTAATTTTAACAATTACAGAATTTCAAAAATATTCAAAAATACAAATTTTACAAATTTGCAGGTGGGGTCATAATATTATAAATATATTTTCGAACTTTAAATGTTGGAGTGAAAATTTACTTAATTCTAATATTACAAAATAAAATAAATTCTTAGAATTCAACAATTTTCAGATATGAACGGCTTGATTCTGAACTTATCGATTTATTCGAATTTTTATCTAATAAATTAATCCGGTTAATTTTAAATTCTAAATTCTAAAATTTACAATTACTAACAGATTTTCAATGATCGGTTCCGAATTTCAATATTATGATTTTAAGAACTGGAATAAATCTTTTTTGAAACCAGTTAGGATTAAACGTTTTTTTGAATTTAGTTTTAATAATTTTCATTTACAAGAATTTATAGATTTCTAATAAGGTTAAAATAAAATCAGTATTTTAAGCATTTGAGTCGCATTTCAACAAACTACGTTAGAATTTAAAATTTAATTTTAATATTAACAAAAGTTTTTAAAATTTATAGAACGTTAAATATTTTAGAGATTTATTTTTAATATTCACCTTTTTGAATATTTTATAATATGACTATAAAAACTACCAATACATTTAAAATTTTTAAATAAATTAATGTTTAGAATTTTTAATTTGTATGTCCAGTTTTAACTATTTAACATTTTATCGTAAATTAGTTTAAGTGATTATTTAAAAACACAGAGGGTTTTAGTAATTTTGTAGTTAAGAATACATAATTTTTATAAAAAATTGAATTAAAGTATTTCTCGGAAATTTAAAATACTTTTAAATTAAAAACTAACAGAAGATTAGGAATTAAATTTTATTTAAATGTTTTAAAAAATTTTAAGGGAAAAATGAAGAAATTTCAAATTTTTTGCAGACAAAAAATTCATCTAAACTATTATATTTCCACAATTATTATTATATTTCCACAATTTACGAAGAATAACGTCTAGAAAAATATTAGTTTTTAATTTTAAAATTCCTAATGTTAAAGATTTCAATTTTTTAATTTATTAATAATATTAATGTTAAATTTTTAGAATTTCCAAGTTTAACATTTGTAAAAATTTTTATATTTTTTATTATTTTCAGTCTTAATATATGTATATTGGAGTGGAATTTATTTTAATTTTAATGTTTCCTGCTAAAGATTTTAAAATATAGAAAAACTATATTAATTCTAAGATCCAACAATTTTCAGAAACGTTTTGTAAAACACTCAATCATACTTAATAAATATTGTTTATCTCAAAAATATGATTTATATAGATTTCGAATATTTATAAAAGTTTTAAGAATTTCAGGAGAGAAATTTAGTTGGACCTGTAAAATTAAATTTAAATTACAGAATTTCAAAAATATGCAAGAATATCAATTTTAAAAATTTGCAAGTGGGGGTCATATAATATTATAAATATATTTTCGAACTTTAAATGTTTATTGGAGTGAAAATTAACTTAATTCTAATATTACAAAATAAAATAAATTCTTAGAATTCAACAATTTTCAGATTTGAACGGCTTGATTCTGAACTTATCGATTTATTCGAATTTTTATCTAATAAATTAATCCGGTTAATTTCAAATTCTAAATTCTAAAATTTACAATTACTAACAGATTTTCAATGATCGGTTCCGAATTTCAATATTATGATTTTAAGAACTGGAATAAATCTTTTTTGAAACCAGTTAGGATTAAACGTTTTTTTGAATTTAGAATAATTTTCATTTACAAGAATTTATAGATTTCTAATAAGGTTAAAATAAAATCAGTATTTTAAATAAGAATTTGAGTCGCATTTCAACAAACTACGTTAAATTTCTAAATTTAATTTTAATATTAATTTTAATTAATTAAAATTTATAGAACGTTAAATATTTTAGAGATTTATTTTTAATATTCAACTTTTTGAATATTTTATAATTTGAATATAAAAACTTCCCATAAATTTAAAATTTTTAAATAAATTAATGTTTAGAATTTTTAATTTTTATGTCCAGTTTTAACCATTTAACATTTTATAAATTAGTTTAAATGATTATTTAAAAACACAGAGGGTTTTAGAAATTTTATAGTTACGAATACAGAATTTTAAAAAAAATTCAATTAAAGTATTTCTCGGAAATTTAAAATACCTTTAAATTAAAAACTAACAGAAGATTAGGAATTAAATTTTATTTAAATGTTTTTAAAATTTTAAGGGAAATATGAAGGAATTTCAAATTTTTTGCAAATAAAAAATTCGTCAAAACTATGTTAATGTTAATGTTAAATTTTTAAAAATTCCAAGATTAAAATTTTTGAAATTTGTATATTTTTTATTATTTTCAGTTTTAATATATGGGAGTGGAATTTATTTTAATTTTAATGTTTCCTGCTAAATAATTTAAAATATAAAAAAACTATATTAATTCTAAGATCCAACAATTTTCAGAAAAGTTTTGTAAAACACTCAATCAAACTTAATAAATGTTGTTTATCTCAAAAATATGATTTATATAGATTTCGAATATTTATAAAAGTTTTAAGAAATTCAGGAGAGAAATTTAGTTGGACCAGGATTATTAAATTTTCTGCTGTCATATTCTGTAAATTTCAAGATGCAATGTAAAGTAATTTTTAAAGTGATAACGACTTTTCATTTCATTTGGTTTTAAGTTCGATTTTAAAGAAGTTTAAAATTGTGGGAATTACATTAATTTAAAAATTGTTAAAGTTTGCTCAATATTTTTTATTGAAAATTCGAAGTATTTAAGAAATATTCAAATTAAAAATAAAAAGAAGATTGAGAGTTAAATTATATTTGATAATTCTTAAAATTGAAATTCAAAATTTTAACACACTTCGAGATTTTCACGCTAAATCTGAAATCTTAGATATATGTTTTTAGATAAAATTTCAAAAATTAAATAACTATTTAGAATTCAATTTTAAGGATAAATTAAATTTTTAATTTAAAATTAATTATATTACACCATTTTACAGTTTATGAGGTTTGATTTTAAAATTTACAGAATGATAAAAGTTTCAGAATTTTGTAAATTTCTAAATTTTCCACAATTTTTTTTAGTTATTTACAATTTTATTACTAATAAATTTAAACAGTTCTCGAGTATGACTCTCGAGATCACGAGTATGAGATCTTATTTTCTCTAAGATTGTTAGAACAGAAATAAAAATTTTAGGAATTCCATGGGTTTTATGGAATTTAGTAAAGGTTTTTCCCAAATTTCAATACTTTTCATATTTTACATACGTTCAAATTAATAATTAACAAAAGATTAGGAATTGAATTGTATTTTATAATTTTCAAAATTTTATTATATAAGTTTAAAATTTTAAGATGATTTATTTTAAAATTCTAAATTTTTATTTTTACACTTTCAAAATTTAGTAGAAAATTTAAACAAAGTTTTTTATAGTTTTGTGATAATTATTTGAATTTGGTTTTAAATTTAACATTTATAGAACTTTTATATAATTAAAATGCATTAATTTCAAAAATGTACAAGTGCCATTCTAATTTTTTTATTTTTTATAAATATTTTCCACTAAAATTTTTTAAAGTGAAATTTAATTTAATAAAAAGAACTCAAAATATTTCAGATTTGAAAGGTTTTGTAAAAAATTCTTAACAATCGTTTGACTTAAAAACATAATTTAAACATTTTTTAGAATATTTATAATTTTGAGAGTTTCATGTTAAAGAATTCTTCATTTTTTTAATATTCCAAAAACGGTTTAAATTTGCGGAATATTTTTAAATACGCGGAATTTCAGAATTTGAATATTTAAGATAACTTCAAATTAGGAATATTTAATAAGTTTTAAAATTATTAGAGAAATGCGACTTGGGATTTTAGGATTTCTTTACATAAATATTTTTGGAATTTCGAAGGCTTAAGTAAATTTAGAATTTTAAAAATCCAATATTTAAATAACAAATAAATATTTCGAATTCCATTTAAAGATTAGATTAAAAAAATTATAAATTATTTTAAATTAAAAATTTACAGTTTTTTTTATATGTTTAAGAATTTTCGAGAACTAAGAATACTCAAAATTATTTTGAATTTTGTTTAGTATTTTAGTATTTTCAAATAAAATTTAAAGATTTATTGAAGTGAAATTTAGTTTAATTTTAATATTCTAGCCTTATTGTTTCAGAATTTCGAAAATTAAATTTTTAAATATGTAAATTTTTAAATGTCAGGCGAAATAGAATTTTCATTTTTTGCTCATTTCACGAATTTCTTATGAATAGTCTATACTAGAGTCAACAATTTGTTATTGCTTGGTAGCGGAATTTTTTAAATATATAAAATTCAGATATAAAAACAAAACCTGATCTATTCTGACTGGAAAATCGCCTAATTAGAATTTCCATAGTAAAACACAGGAAAAATTGTCTTGCATTAGAGCATACCTACCTCTTTATACCAAATATGGCATATAGAAAATTTACTGTGCATGTTAGTCTAATGTTTGTTTGAATACAATGGGTTAGTGTTTCTCTAAAAAAATTATTTCTTGAATGTACGTCATAAACGTAGCTTATATTTCACTAATAATTTGTGATATTCACCTATTGACTGAATAATTCAAAATAATCCAAACCCATAACTATAACACAATATTGCTCCGATACCTATTCCAAAATTGAATGTCGATTCGTATAATTCGTGTAATGAAAATCCCATGACGTAAATATTATTAAATTCTATTTGTAAATTTCATGATCACTTTTATTAAGTTTTGCTATTCTATATAATATATGTAATTAAAAATAAGAATTTGCATGTTATTACATAATATAAAATAGCAACAACAAAAATTAGTTGTAATCATTTTTATGCTCATAAACATACATAATGCGGATAATGTAAAGATAGCGTGTTTATGAAACGTTTAGCACCACGATTTTTACCATTTTCTGTCTGCTCTGTCTGCTGATGTGAATTTTACAAAACAATTTTTATTTTTTTTTAAAATAAATATTCAATCGAGAATTATTTTATATTTTATGCATTAACATGCATCAACAGTGGGATATACTATAAATACGGTATGTACATGTACCACAAAAAAAAAATATATTCTGGAAAAAATTATATTTTCGAGATGAAAAATTTTCTACTGTGTCTAGAAAAATATAAAAATTATTGGTAAAATCAATAAATAAATTTTTAACACAATGATAAAATTTTCAATTTTTTTTTTGTTCCTGTAGCTGATATAATCGAACTCAAAAACAATAATTCGGTATAATATGTGTATAGATAGGTACTCGTACATATAGATGTAGATTATCATGATTATTATTACTATTTTTTTTTTTTAAATAACAAAAAGTTTATAAATAATAATTATTATTGTTATTACTGTACATAACTATTATTCTTGTGTGCTGAATGATATGTTTAAAAATTGAATTATTTTTTATGGTTGCTAACATTTTTCGAAAATGTTATTTCCAGGTTTTCGAAATATTTTGTAATTAAAATTGTTGATAATATTATTCTTTAAATACGATCATCATGATGATAAAATGGGTTAGCATAGAAGTGGTTGTTGCTTTATATGTATGTAGATAGATTTAATGGTTTAATAAATAAAAATTGATGAAATATAATGTTTCTCAGTAACAGGTGAAAATTCATATATTTTTATCAATTTATGTTGGCCTATCTGAATATTATCCAAATAAATATATCTGGTTTAAGCTCAGCACCACAAGTTCAAAATCTGATTATAAAATCAGGTCCCATAGCAACCTATCAATTTAGGTCCGTTTCAGATTTGACAGAATTAACAGAATTTTTTAGAATTTTGATAATTTTATATTTTATTGATTTGCAATTTATTTATTTCAAAATTAACTGTACATTAAAACCGAAATTTTACAACATTTAAGTTAACAATAATAATTACTGGAATTTAAAAAATTTATAATATTAATTGTTGAATTTTCCAAAATTAATCGTTCAACCCAGAAAATAATCACAAATAAAAAATCTCGTTCAGTGCTATAAAGCACTTCAAATCTGTACTACTTATATCAATATAAGATCCGTCAGATAATTAATAAATCTCGGTAGAATACCGATTCCCAATGACAGTGAAGTTCATTGTTAAATTTAAAAATCGTTTAAAATGAAATCGTTCACGTAACTTCTAAAGGTGTAAAATAAATAGTAAAGTTGATCAGAATTTCATTTTCTGGATCATACAGATTTGAAATTGCCCAAACCCAAATTGATAAACCAGTATATATCAAAATCAAGTCTAATATCAAAATCAACTTTTAAATTCCATAAACAAATAGAAAAATTCATCAGAATTTAATATGATACACCACAAAAATCCTAGGTGTCCTCGTGGACATCTCTAGGATAGGCAGTAAAAATTATTAAAATTGGTTTAAAATTATGAAATTTCAAAAATTTAATAAATAATTTAATGAATAATTGCCAAATTTAACAGTGTAATTTTTTGTTATTTTTTTTAGCATGAACTTCACTGTCATATATCCCAGTTACTCTCAATATGGTCTACTTGCATAATCGGACAAATGATACAAATAACAAGATTGAAGTAAGGTCACAAATGCAAATACTATTCACCGATTGAAAGAGATCAACTGTATTTATTAATACGAATTTATTAAGATGTAAGCTTAATGAGCTTTTGCAAATCAAGGTCCCACCCAATCATGGGATAACATTATTAAAATACGTATTGACAATTTTAAAAGGGAAAACCGATTTACAAAATTAAATATTTAAACAGGATTGTTAACAAGTTATTTAATTTTTTTTATATAAAAAATGCGAGGGGATGATATTTGATAACCATAAAAAACCTCTCTTTCAAACTTGAATCGGTTATAAATTATAAACGTTTTCGATAAAATATTTAAAAAGATTTTTATTTAAATTTGTTTAAAATCCTCTGAACTTATAAAAGTTAAAATTGGATAATCTATTTATCTCAAAATTTCTAATTTCCTATTATAGCATCTTATTACAAAATTAAAAATTTCTAATTACCAAAATTTTATAATTCAAAATTTGTAAAATAGTTAGTTGTTGGTAAATTTTAAACTTCTAAAAATGTTTGTTACTCTGTAAATTTAAAAATTTCTGAATTTCTAAAATATAAAATAATCTTTATAAATTTCAAATTTCAAATAAATTTCTCAATTTATTTTATTTTAATTTCTAAACTTTATAAGAAATATCATACTTTAAAATTTCAGAACTTTGATTATATAAATCAAAGTTGTCAATTTTTTAAGTGTATAAATTTAATTACAATTCAATTATAACAGTGAATGTTAAGTATTTATTAAGTGGAATACAGTGTTATTAAAGTGTAATAAAGTAATTGTTGTGAAGTTCAATAAGTGAAGTAATTAAATTAGTGTTAAGTGTTATTTATTCGGAAATAAATAAATTAAGTGTTATAAATTTACATCGTTTGTTTTATTCACAATCCAGTGATCGAACCTTGTTTGACAAGGATAAAACCTTTGTGTATTTATATATAGAGTGATTATCAATATAAAATAAAAGTTACAATGTTACCTCGCTCGAAATGTACAGCGCAACAATCGACTATAGAATTGTACATAGAATGACGCGAAAAAAAATGCAAAATAACAATACAAACAAATTTTTTATTTTCTGTTTTTTAATATTTTTCTACTTTTTTATTATGTACCGATTTTTTAAATGTACAATAAATTAACAAAATTAGTGAATATAATTGCGGCGCGGATAATATTCCGAATTAAATTTGATTTTATTAAAAAAAAAATGCAATATTTAAAAAAAATATGCCAAATTTTGATAAAATTTGGATACAAATTTGAGAATTCCCTCCATAATTTTAATTTCATCCCTTGATGTTGTACTGTTTGTGTTTTTGGTCCCACAAAGAGCGCCTTTCTTCCACAAGTTTAATATTTCAAAATCCATTTTTACTATAAATACGTAATTTGGTTAGCCTTTGTAGATGTTCTCCATCGAAAATGGGGCATAGCTTTTATAATTAGTGGGTTAATTCCTCTTTTTCCAGAATTTATTAAATAAATTGTTGACCTTTTTTTAGAAATTACCCCTTTTCCAGAATTCACAGTAGTCGATTTTGAATGGGACACGTCAGTGAAAAGTGTTCCGATAATCCAAACGAACGACTGATCAAAAAACAAAATATTTTATTGGTATTGAAATCCAGTTGAAATTCAGAGGGTTCCTACGAATTAGACGAGCTTTTAGTTTACTTTTGATGACTTCGTATACATCCTTCCAAATTTATACGAAATTTTCTTAAGAATTCATATCCAATGTAACCACAGCCTAATTATAAAAGGTATGTACTAGGGGAAGGGTATTTCGACACACTTGAGAATTCCCATGACCTTTTTAAAACTACAGCTTTTAATGTTAATGATTAGTTTAATGATGTAAAAATACACTAATTAATTAAAATAAAAAATAATTTAATAGATGACGAGTTAGAGTTTCATTTTAATAAATGACGCTTTCGAAATGTCATTCGAGGAGTCGGATATGCCTAATTTTTTCCAAATAAATTCATTTAGAAAGCAGGTAAATATGAAAACAGCATAAATTTTATTATTCCAGAATCGATCTCTATATATTTGCTTCAAAGTTAACGAAGCGCAGCAAACAGCAATATAATGAAAATATGAAAAATTATAATCTTAATGACTGTGATTTGAAGAAAGGAAACTAACTAAAGAATTAAGACGGGTACACGAATTAATTCTAAAACAAGAGCCTCTTGGTCTTTTTATCCGGAATGTCCAAGCCGACTTCACCTTAATTTCTTATTATAAACACGGCCTATAAATGTTTTTTCAATTGGGTTCAACATGGAAGAGTAGGGTGGTAGGGAGCTTAAATGACTTCCTGAGGTTCTTATTTTATTCATCAAATGCGCAGTTTTATAGATTTGGGCATTATCCGTTCCAAAAAAATTCAAACTCTGCCTCTAACTGAAACTCTAATTCAAGTAAATTTTGCAAATTGATTGAAGAACTCATTGCATAAATTACTGAACTGAGTTCTCTTTTGTAATGGATGATGCACAAATCCACAAAACTACGCAGATCAAGGTTATAATAGAAATCAGATCAAGGTTATAATGAACCCAATTGAACAAGCCTTTTCAAAAATAAAAGCAATTACAAGAAATTTATTAGCTTAAACGAGAGAACGGAATTTGGGTGAAAGTTAAAGGGCTAGTGTGAATTCTGTTCCATCTACGGACTTCGAGTTTCATAATGGACACGATGTCAACATCCTTGCTGCAGACGCCAGCGAAATATTGCATACATTTTTAGAGTTGATTTGCTATGTTTAACCTATACCTGTCGGTACGTTTTTATAGATAATTTTTGCAATAGGTCGAAGTGTTTATTATGGAGCAACTTGGTCATAATCATAACAGATTACGATGAAATTCATCATATACGATGAAAATGGGACTCTAATAATTAAATAATATAATGTGTACATGCAGTTCTGGAATACAGTCAGTAGGGATCATTTTAATTTCTTAATCGATTGTTGTGAAATTAGAAATGTACACTGAATCCTGAAAGGATTCTTAAATGATTTTTACATTGTTCTGGAATATGGTCAGTCAAATAGGAACTTAGTTATTTCATAACCGATTATGATGAAATTCGAAAAGTGAAATGGAAATGGGTTTCTAAAATGATATTTAGAAGAAGATGTGGAATAAAGAAAATTAGGAAGGAACTTGGCTTATTATTAACCGATTATGATGAAGACGATATGAAATCTTTTCAGAAACAGTCGAGTACCTTCGGACATACCGAATTTCATTATAACCGTATAATAATTTCATTATAGCCATATTCCAGAACTTGTAAAAATTATTTTAGAATACCATTTGCATCGTATTTGTTTAATGTTGTCATAATCGGCTAATAAATAATAAAGTTCCTTCCTAATTGGCCATATTCCAGAACATCATTTAACAATTATTTTAGAATCCCCTTTTCATCGTTCTTGATGAATTTCTCTCTATCGGTTAGCTCGTTTTGCCGACAAATTTTGAAAATTGTATCCTGATTGTATCAACAGTTTTTTGAGGTTCAAAAACAAAAACAATGATAACAAAATAACCAAAATTACAATAGACAACAGTTTTATTGTGTTTTTCATTACGAAAAATGTCTTGGTTTTATACATTTTATATAGTAAAAAACATCAGCAACTGAAAATCTGCAAATAGCGAAATAACAAATGAAAAAATGAGTCCTCCCATCACATCGATAAGAGTTAATCTTGTAGTGTTGATACTAATTAAAAATTAATTTTGTCGATTTTAAATTATTGAAAACAGCTGTTACTGTTTATTACAGATTATCCTATAGATTCAAAGGCGATCAACTTAATATAAAAGGTTTCATTGGATTTGTAATTAGTTTTAGGTCAATTTAGATCAATCAGTAGAAACAATTAAATCCTTAGTTATTGATCCTATGGAAGCTTTGGATCTTACGGGGGCACTATTAGGTGAAACCCACATTAATGGAGAATCCACTCAAAGCACCACGTCTACTCCAAAATCGGATTCAAAACCGACTGAAAATCCACGTGTCGTTGCAACCACTATTTCAAATTCTAATACGATAGAAACATCTCGTGATCCGGGAATACATTCAGTCACTCAGGCACATAATGTAGAACAAATCACTGACAATATACCTATACAACCTACAAATATTCCAATAGCTCCCACTCTAATTCCTTCTAATATTGTTCAACCCCCTAATTTTTTTCCATTTAATCCCTACGTACCCTATTACCAATCTGTACCACCACCAATAGTAATGCCTTCTACGGCTAACAAAAAATCAAACCACCCAGCGCACCAGCTTTCTGCTTTTCCACAAGCGGGAACATCAAACCAACCTAATATTATTTTTAAACCAACCAACTCCACTTTTACGACTCCTATTCACAAGTGGAAATTAAAATTTGATGGCTCCCCTTCTGGGATGTCTGAATCATTCTAATTGAAAAAAAATTCATTCCAATTGAAAAAGGTTTCATTCTATTTAGCAATGGTTTCGTTTTATTTGAAAAAGGTTTCTATTAATTAATAAAAGTATCATTCAATTTGATCTGAAAAACCTATAAACATTGGAATATGCGTGAAATCGTTTCACTTCCAAACTTCATTTAATTAACTACTTGTTTTATTTTTCTACAAGAACGTACATTTAAATGTATATTTCGGAAATCCTAGGTAAGAAGTTAAAATCCGAAAAATTTTAAAATCAAAATACATAACACTCTCACTGATGCAAGTATTTTGTACAACAACAAAACGCTATGTAAAACAAATATCGGGTGTTGTGTGATAAAAAAAACAAAATCTAATTCGTCTACCTTACTTTTAAATTTTTTGTTGTATACATAAGAGCGGAAATAAGTATAGTTCAAATGATATACTCAAAACATAACATTCCAGCGAAAAATCTTACTGAATAGTTCGATACATTGCAACCTAAATATACTATGCACAAAAAATTAAAAAAACATTCAACATCGTGTATGTAACGCTATCTATTGAGGTAACATTGTAATTGCGCATGATTTCTCTATTTATATATACTCAAAGGTAAAAAATAACAATATCTTTATGAGCAAGGCTATCGTTACCTAGTAGGCAATAGATTAACTATATAAATGTAGATAGCAATATTTAATCTAGATTTAAATTCATGTTAATTTTCAATAAACAGAAGGTAATTTTTCATGTTCGAAAAATTCACGACACGTTTTATGTAAACTCAATTGTTGATGTCAAAAAAGGAATCTCCCAGATGTCAAAATTTTTATGTAATCAACCTTTCGAATCCTAATACCAAAAATCATTTATTTTACTTCGTTTTTTAGTAATAAACAAAATTTTAGATTGATTAATAATTAAATTAAAATCTTTGGGTAATATTGGTTTTTAAGGAAAATTAAAAATTTTTAAAAACCACAAAAGAACTAAATAAAAAAAATTAAACTTTTTTTTTTTTGTTAAATATAATATTTGTATTTAATACCCCACAGGGGATTACTTCAATTAAAATTAATAATAATATATTTTCTTGTGGAAAACAGGAAACTTTAATAATACAAAAAAAAAAAAAATAATAATCTAAATTTATATTAAACTAGATGATTTATATAAAATCTTTTGAGACTATGAAATAATAAGAACAGAGCTTTTCCGCATTTTTTGTTTTTGTATCCACTAACTATACAACTGTAATATATCTAGTTATATGTACATATACATACATATATACCTATAAAACACAAAATATTGTTATATGTTTTTACTGAAGAGAGCAAAGTAAAAAAAAACAAAAAGGAAAATTAAAGAATAATAATTCGGAAAATGGGAAAAGAAAAGTTTTGCTTTCTTCTTTTTATTATTTTTTAAGAATATAAATCATAAAATGAATTATAACAATTCAAACTGTCGGATTATTTCATGAAAATGGAAAATCTTTTATTTTTCTCCTAAGCTAATATCTACGTATATTCTATATATGTATATTGTTTTTTTCCTATAACATAATATAATAATAAAAGCGGAAAAACTAAAGAAACGGGTTTTCCGTTCAACAATAAAAGAAAATTATTATTGATGAAGGAAATTAAAAAGAAATCTTTATTTAAAAATAATAATAAAAAATAAATTGAGATAATACAACAGGAGGCGCAATATGGTTAATTAATGGAAGCGATCTACGTCATAAAAAATATTTTTGGTTTCCTGACGTGACGGGTCCGGTGCGATGTGTTTATTAATCTTCCCACCATAAAGCGCATTGAATCGAAATAATAGGGAAAACAATTTTGATAGATGTAATGGACTGGAATTAATCATCATGTTAAATTATAAAAATGTAGGGTTTCTACTGAAATTAAGTTTTTTCACTAAAATGTTACCGTGGTGAACAATATCAAACAGACCTTACTGAAGTTTCAGCAGAAAAAAAATCTGCTTTATCGACATAGTATAACTTATAAAAATTAAATATATTTTTAAATTAAAATTATGTTTGTAAGTTCGGGTAGATGGCACTATTCATTTGGCGTTTCACCGAGCTATTACTTTAGGCTACCATCCTAATAGAAAACTACTCTGCTTCGTATTAGGTAATATTTTATGTGGGATCAGTTTCAAAATAATTAAAATCCCCACCAATCTTTTATTCATATGAAATGGCCCATATTCAAAAATTCGGGTAGCTGGCACTTTTGATTTGTCGTGCTACCTGGCTATTAGTATGGGTTACTATATCCTAATGGAGAATTGTTATGATTCGTATCAGGTCATATTTTATGTGAGATCAGGTTGAAAACAAATAAATCTCCCAATTTTTTGGGGGCGAGTGGCAGGGACAGTTAAGCGTTAGGCGATTTCATCACAGAAGTCAAGCAACATTGCGCAGGGTTAGTACTTGGATGGGTGACCGCTTGGGAACATCCCAGAAGAAAAGGAAAAATACACAAAGTATCAAAAACCTCCCCCCCCCCCCTGGTAGGCCAGTATGCCTTATCTAGCAGGATTCAATGGACCAATCATTCATTAATCTGAATTAAAAATGATTACAGAAACGAACACTAGAAGAAACACAAACCGCAAAACATAAATATCGACCCTTGGTAAATTGGAAATTTGAAATTGGAACATCAGAACTCTAACGGAAACATCAAGGCTTGGCACAAGTAGAGAAGGAAATGAAACGTTACAACATCGAAATTCCAGGACTTGAAGTTGAAGTTAGATGGAAAAATAGTGGCGAAATTAACACAAGTGAAGGGTTACCTGATATTCTCTGGACGAGATGATACACATGAACAAGGCGTGGGTATATTAACAACAGCGAAATCAAAGAAAGCCTTAATGGAATTGGATACCAGTCAATAAGTAGAACTAATTGTGTGTGGCAAGATTCCGCTCAAAAATAAGAAACACAACCATCATCCAGTGCTATGCCCCAACAGAAGATGCAGATGAAGCAAGAAAAAGCAAGTTTACGAACAACTTACAATCCACAATAGCAAGAACGCACAGAAATAACGTGAAAATTATTTAAAGAGGAGATTTTAACGCCAAAATTGGCACTGACAATACTGACCTGACAACCGTCATAGGTAAAGAAGCACTGAACTCTGTACGAAACAATAAGTCTGTACGAAACAATACACATACTCAGTATAGAAGACCGATGGAAGCAAATCGACAAAGAATACAGTCGCAAACCATGGATAAGCGACAGCACATGGCAGAAAATTGAAGAGGGAGAAAATTGAAGAACGTAAACTGCAAATGAACCACTAAAATACACCGGAGGTGAGAAGGAAATATGAAGAGACGGCAAGACAAGTAAAAAAGATGGCAAGAAATGATCGTAGAAAATACACTTAAAATATTCTCAAGGATGCCGAAGAGACGAGATGATACGAAATCACGATATAAATACGATTCGCATCATCATTGAACAGTATGCTAACATATAAATACACGGACATGCAGCAGAAAATAGAACAGCTATCGGACTTAGCGAAAGGAGTTGGTCTAAAAACATTACGAAAACCAAGACGATGAGGATAAATACTACGATAACCACACCAATAAGCGTCAACCAACAAAATATAGACGATGTAAAGGAATTTGTATACTTAGGTTGTACACTAGCAGAAACAGGCGGAATCGAGGAAGACATTTACAAGCGCATAAACAAAGCCAGAACGACATACAACATGTTACACAAAATCTGGAATGCATCTGTCCTCTCCCGTAACACCAAGATACGAATGTTTAACTCGTAAAATCAGTACTCCTATATAGCTGCGAAACGTGGAAGCAAAATCGGCAGATTATGAACAAACTACAATTATTTGTCAACAAATGTCTAAAAAGAATACTAAAGTGCTTCTGGCCCAATACCATATCAAATGCGGAACTCCATAGAGTAACTAATCAGGTAAATATGGAAAATCAAATAAAGAAACGTAAGTGGAGATGGATCGAACACACACTAATAAAACCAACAAGTGACGTAACACGCATGCGGTCTTAGAATGGAACCCTCAAGGGAAAAGGAAGGTTGGATGTCCACCTGTAACGTGGAAACGAACAGTGCTAGCGGAAGCGAAACATCTCGGTAAATCATGGAAGGAAATTAAAACAGTAGCAGCCAATAGAGTAAGATGGTCCCACCTAGTAGACGCCCTATGTTCCTAAATTGGAGATAAAGGTTAAAAAAAAAAAATTCCAGGGTATTTTACATTCATACCATCCCAGACAATGACGTTATTTAAAAAATATACAGTTGGTACCAATATACTCATCCCATACCCAAACTTTTTAATATGTTAAACTAATTTGGTTCTATAGAAAAAAATTCTTATGACCAAGTCGCTGAAACGACGGCTATTTTCTCATAGCGGTCCAGTTAAGTACCCTGTTGACCAACACACTATGCCAGTGTCGATAATTTTTTGGCCATTGGAATTGCCGGTATATAAAAATAAATGGGTCGTCCTTCCGAACTATCCAAAAAAAATTACAATCGTAAAAGAATCGAATGACCAAGCATTTGTAGAGCCACTTTTGGTATAAGGACTCGAGCGAAAAAAAAAAATTCTTCTTTTCATTCCAGATACAAAATTTGGTTAGAGTCGGAACCAATAAACAAATTCTTTAAATTACGACTACGATGGTCATTGTGTTGAAATAAAGACATCGACAATGACAGCCGAATATTACAAAAAATGATAGTTGCGGGGAAGCGACTATAGACATTGGAAGAATCATTCATATATAGAAGTATAAGTTTTTGGCAATTGCTATACACTATATACGCACCAAATTTAATAAATAATATAAGTAACAGGCAGCTAGAAATCATTACGATTATACTGACTCAAATATTCCACACGTGGGTTGTGGTGATTTTCCTTGAAATTAGTATATCGTGTTGGGTTATTGGTGTCGGGTTCGTTGACGTATTAAAATTAATTCTTACCCAATGCCAATGAATTTTTATTATACTCCTGGCTGTTAAAGTAATGATGAAGAATATAATCACTTTCACATGTTACCTTCCGATACCTCGAACAGAACCCCTCCTACAACTATCTACAATTACAATTATTATTGCTTTTTAAATAAAACTTTATTATCTACCCAAAAACTAACGGTAACAAAAACCCGAAATAAAAACTATTTTTTTTAGTTTCTTCCACTACTAATATTTTATTCACAACTCAGCTTATCATTACACATATATAGGTACGTTCGTATAATATGGGAAGTGACATGATAAGGGTATCAAAAAAAAAATGTAACTTTCATTTTAATTATTTGTTATGGTGTGTTGTACATTTTGGAAAAGGTACCACACACACACACTGCACACACTACATATATAATATTAGAAGTGAGTGAGTGCGGAACTTTTAAATTAACGGTTACACATTACACACAGTGACCTAGATCAAATTTGAAAAATTAGGTAAACCCATTTATAATTGCGGTGTATTCACGTAATATACATACAAAAAAAAAACCCCCACTCGAGAAAAGATTTACCCTTCAGTGCGTTGTGTGACTCATTAAATAATATAAATGACAAATTAATACAATACACATGTGGAAATCTTTTTAAATTGCTAGCAGTGATATGCAAAAATTTATTATGTTTGAAATTGCTTATATACATGTATATGTATATGTGTGGTTTGTCATCAATGATGAGGTTGTTAAAAAAAATGTTGACAACTGATTAATAACCATTACAATATGGAGTAACATAAATTATGGTATTACGAGTATGTTTATATATGTAGATCTTGAACTGATTACTGAAAAACTAAATATTCACTCAATCTTAAAAAGAGGCCAACCCTTGTCGTATACATAATTATGTCAAAGAAACATTTAGTTTTAAAATCACGAATGTAGTTTAACATTTATTTCGAAAGGGCTTTTTTATTAAACTCGAACCAAATCCAACGAAAACTATTTGAATAGAAAATTTCTACACAAAGTTTTCAACTACATTATAAAAATACCATTCCAGGACCAGTACCCCAAATAATTTATTGAAGAAATTTTGAAAGAATATCTGAAAATATGTATAATTTTAGAGTTATGTGTATTCCAAAGGTATTCTAAGATGAACTGGCTTATTGGAAAACAACAATAAAGCAATACAGCAAAAAGAACCAGTCAAAATACAACAACATCCCAACATATGAGCCAGGGAGTTGCTTGGAAGGCCGAGATTCTCCAAAAAAATATTCGATGGATCTAGATATTTAATTAGAGTAACAAGAAGTAACATAGGTAAAGTCTTAATGATTTATCTTTAAGTTATAAGTTTTGAAAACTTAGTGGTTCAACTAGTGCCGGTCCTAATCAGCCTTTGTGATAAACGGCTACCTTTGTGATAAACGGTATATGTATATCCAGATTAGATTTGATACATAAGCCACTTGTTGAGGTTCAGTTGTTTTTGTGGTAAACGAATTGAAAAATTCAGCAAACATGTTAACGATACACTGCTGATCACTTGACTGTTTATTATTGTAATACATTATGGTGGGATAGCCTTTTGTCTGGCGTTTTGTATTAAAAAAGTTCCAAAAATACTTTAGATCGTTCTTGATATTGTCTTATGGTGTTAAAGAAACATAATTCTCGAACGTTTGAGCTGATAAAAAATTTCCATCTTCCCGTCTAGGTCATGTTTAGATATTTCATTCTGCCAGATGATATTATTTACTGAGATTTTCAATTCTGTAAGGTTAGCTTTCTTGAATGGTGAGGGTACTGCCGAATTCAACGATATTTCCATTGATTTATGGTGATCGTCATTTATAACGAATGGTACCAGGAATTCTTTTACATCAAAAATTTCAGGATCATTGGAGAGGATAAGGTCCAGATAACTGCCGTGCATGTTGGGAATATTGCTAATTTGATTAAGGTTAAAATTGAAGATTGAATTATATTAATAAAATATATTTCAGAATAAGATTTTACATCGAAATGAATATTACAGTTGATTTCGGGATCAAAACACCCAATCATACACTACTGTATGATTGTGAGACAATAACAATTTGATTCGGGATGATGCTTTGACTGCAAGAACAACTCTTCCTCCTGATTTTTAGTGCTGGTATATATATGGATCTGTCACATCTATATACAATGTAACCGTTGGGGAAAAATTCTGTGCTTTGGATGTTTCAATTATGGATGCTTCACAGACGCGTCAAAATTTGTTTTAAATAAAATTGAAAAGTAATGTTCTGGTAGAAAATGTGAAGATCCTCTTAGCGGAACTGTTTTGAGGGATGAAATGAAAGAAAAGTTTTTGGCTGTGCAAATATTCCGAAAATTTTGACGACGTGTTCTCTATACAAATTCTTTGACCAGAAGTCCAGGTGGCCACATGTTGGAATATAGGATATTGCTAACCTGTTCCTCCGACACACTAATTCGAAGGTATAATTGTATTTTAGGTCATTATCTCGGCTTGGAGACAATTCAACACAGGCTGCTCCATCCAATTTCATTCCCGATTTGAGAAAATCTTCGAAATGTGGTTCGATGTGGTTTCTGCCATCCTGCTCATAACTTTGTTCAAATTTTCCGTAATATCTTCTTTAGTTAGCACCTGTGTTGAGGCTATCGGAACATGTGGTATTACATTTGTTGTAACATGCTCTTGCGCATCTGGTACTGGTTGTTACACGTTCTTGGAAGCAGCATACGATAAAACCTTTAGGTGTTAAAATTCCTATATATTGAAGATCCATAAAGTTTTTAATTCTATAAAAATGTATTGATTCATATATTTTAATTTAAGATACCAATCTACAAATCCAAGAATATTAATTATTTGAAAAAATTTGTTATTAGCTCGCACAAGAATGATGTTTATGAAATAAAATCGCAAATCGTAAATTCTCATCCTCTCGCCAATTAATAAACGCATGATGCTTTGGAAAATTATGGTTAACTAATAAAACTGGGAATCGTGGGCCAATCTAATACGAAAAGTTAACATGAGCTTTTTTTAACGTAAAAATTGAAAAGTTTCATCGTAGAATTCGAACTAGCTAAAAAATTACTCAGGAATATCTGCCCAACAATTTCGAATTTTTCTATTACCTCCAGTCTGATCGTAACCGTAATTTAGGAGCGTTTCCTGTTCTTCTTCACAATATATTAGTAGTCGAACCATCAAAAGGCGTATTTTAATTAATTAAACTCATTTCTTCAACTATATTTAGTATAAGTATAAACGAGCCACAAACAGTGTCAAAAAACATCTGATCATAATTAAAAATTAAATTATTATCATAGGGCCATGACACTACATATTTTTCAAAAATCTCCTATAATCCCCGTCTAAAGTGATTATAAACTAAACGGCAAAAAATTAATTTATTATAAACTACATTAATTTTAATATATACACACAAAAGCATGTCGTAAGTATTTAAGAAAAAAAAAAAAATACAAAATATAAAATTTGAATAAATTAAAAAATTAAACGAAATAACTTAATTCCACGTTTTCTTATGTTCATCGTCTTATCGTCATCGTCTATTTTCCGTCTAAAATTCAAATTATAATCCATAATTTTTCTTCCTTATGATTTTATTGTAGCCGTTGTTGTTATATGAATATATATAAACGTAATATTTAATATAAATTTATTATAATTATAATTATTACCTGATTTAAGTATTCAATCCTCTCTCCAAGCTATATACATACATATAATTTATTATAATTCCGCGATATACATAAATACACTATTACCTATATATAATGAAGTTAAACAAAATATAATATTTATTATACCGTATTACGAAACATAAAACTTTAAATAAGACGTGAGAAAAACATTAATTTTCTTATTTTCGTACACCTACACACACACACACATACAAGAGAAAGTCAAAAGCTTTTCCCTTTTTATAATCACTGTAATTAACGCAATATTACATGACAACATGAAAACGAATATAAAACGGCTGCAAGAAGAAAAAAATATGAAAAAGTTGGCGTTCTGGTGGTGCTGGTGCAAAAAAAACAAAAAGCAGGGAAGGAAAATCAAATTAACATAAATATTTTTATCACACCTAAACATTTAACTATTTTTTATTTTTTCCAAAATGTCTATTTGAATAAAAATTGTGAGCTTTTTTTTTTTACATCTTTTCTGTTATATAATATAATTTTATGGTTAAATACTTTAAGAACTTACTTAAAGTTTATTTTTTTTACCCCGACTATTTTATTTTGTGTGCGCTGGTTTTTCAAAAAGGAATTGGAATTCACGAACAACTTTTTTTTTTTTTGTATAACTTTAATCTTGAATTTTACCTTATTAAGACGACCTAATTCACTTTAATGTTTTTTAATGTTTAATCTATTTGACAAAGAAGGTTAATGTTGTGCATATAAATTAATGTTAATGTATCATGGCGAGGAATAAGACACGGCGAAGAGAAAACAAAAAATTATAAAAGTTTTGTATTGATTTTGTAAAATCTTAAAAGTACTGTGATTCACACGTACAATGGCGCTTTTCCATGGTGGACAGAGAATTCTTACGGTGAACCTGCAAGCTAGAAACAATAAAGTGATAGAGAAATGCTACGTTCTTTCAGGAAACATCGGTCAACTTTCTGCCGCGCACTTCTTACCCTGTAAGTTAGTATCATAAATCAACGAATTCGATCTGTCACTAAAATATTTTAAAACTATATTTGTGACGTAGTGGACGTACTTCTCCAAATAATTTTTAATTTTAATGCGGCGTCTGTTTGTTAAAACAAAACAACAATTAATTAGTTCACACCATGTATTGGAGAAAGCTCTCGCATTTACTTTTTTAAATAATTTAATTTATATACACGTGGTTTTACAATATGCAAGTATTTCATTAAACATAAAATTCATAATAGCTTGGGATACAAGTTAATTTAAAAACTTCGAATACCTGGAAATGTCTAACCAAGATATTTCGATTTCAAGCTGATAATTATTAAATCTTTCTGAGAGGTTTTACGAAAATGCTGATTTAAAAGCTTTTATGGTGTCAGAACGATAGAGCTTTCCAGTTTTTAGAGTGTAACCCAATTGTTTGTACTCTAAAGAATAGATCAATATTTCAATAGAAGTAGAGGCTGGTCACTGTGTGAAGGTATGGGTGGGGAATTTTGAACACATTTTTGATATTCCAAGATAAACTTAGTAACGATTAGTAATTGAAATCGAAAAATTTATGTTGAAACTTTTTAGAAACACGTGAACTATGAAATTCAATTGATTACAACGAAATTTACTAAAATATCCAACAAAATTTAAACGTCATTTCGTTTGATGTGTTAAGAATTTTTATTTTTAAAATTAAAGCTTTATGAGCTTCATTAATGAGATAGATAATATTACTGGAAAGTGGATTGTTCTACAATACTGTCGTTATAATGTGTAAAAATTTAGTTGAAATGCTGTGAACCTTGTATGAATAAGGTTAACTTCCTGTATTGTAAAAGCTCTCGAATGGTTTGGCAAAATTGTTAACTTTTTCGCAAAGAAACCAAATCACATGTGTTGAATTTTTTAAAAATACTGTCCAAAAGCTCTAATTAAATTATATATGAACTTTTGACAAGTTCTAATTAAGCTTTTAATATTTCAAAGTATTTAATTTTTTTGCGTTTATCTACAATTGGTAGGGTTACCATTTGTAATTGAAATATAAAATTACTTCATAAAGTTGGGGTTGGGATTTACTTTAAAAATTTTAAAACTCCATTTTTATTATCCTGACTTACGACAACACGAGGTTCGGAATTTCGGTCTAATCCCAAAATGAAATTCGCGTTAACTATTTTGTATAAAGAATATTAGACTGAACAAGGCCTGAAAAGGACACCCAAAGTAAAAGGAGTTTTGGTCTAAACAAAATTAGACTTAAACTAATTTTTTATATGCAGTCCTGGCGATAGCCGTACCTATTCGCACATTTTACATAACATATGTAAACAAAAGAAGTTGCGTTGGAAATCTTATCGCACCTGCCAATTTTATAACCAAAATTTCCCTCGACATTTTTATTGAGAAAATATAATCAATATTTTAATGTGGAAATTGCATTTTATCATGAAATTCTTTAACTTTACTAGCTTTAAACACCTAGAAACGTCGAACCAAGATATTTCGATTTCTAGCGGATTAATAATTAATTAATTGAAGGAGTATTTACGAGAAACCACCGATTTAAAAGCGTTTGTGGTGTCAGAACGATATAGAGTGTAACCCAGATTTGTTACACTCTGAAGAATATACCGGTCAATATTTAGATAGAAGTAGAGGATGATCACTGTGATCATTTTGTGTGAAAGTATTTTTATTTCCGACAATTTGATATATTTCAGGATATACTTAATACCGATTAGTAATTGAAATGGAAAAGTTTGTGTTGAAAGCTTTAAGGAATACGTGAACTATGAAATTTAATTGATTACCACCAAATTTAATAAAATATTCAACAAAATTTAAATTTTGTTTGATGTGTTAAAAGCTTTTATTTTAAAATTAAAACTTTATAAATCTTTATTAATGAGATACGAGTAGATGTTGATATCACTAAAATGTGGACTTTTGATATAAAGATATATGCTGTAGGGTGTTTCACCGCAAAGTTTGATAATTGTGCTTTTAAAAGCGCTCATATAAATTTTAAAATTCTGTTAAAAATTAATTTTGGCAAAAATTCAACGTTTACATCATGT
The DNA here is from genome assembly GCA_951394425.1 of Tipula unca. Classification (NCBI taxonomy): domain Eukaryota; kingdom Metazoa; phylum Arthropoda; class Insecta; order Diptera; family Tipulidae; genus Tipula; species Tipula unca. The sequence goes on from OX596381.1 coordinate 22,056,191, forward strand.
ATTGTAAAAGCTCTCGAATGATTTGGTAAAATTGTTAACATTTTTACAAAGAAACCAATTCGTGTGTACATTTTTAAATCGAAGATCGTTGAGTGCTAAATATGAACTTAAAAAAACTGGTCAAAAGCTCTAATAAAATTATAGACAATATTTCAAATTTTCTAACTTAGCTTTTAATCTTTCAAAGGATTTTATTTCTTCGCGCTTATTTACAATTGGTAGGGTTCCCAATATAAAATTACTTCAAAAAGTTTGCAACGAAATTAAAGTTTCTTGAAAGCTTGTGATTTAATTTAATCAACATTTTAACTATTTTTTTATTGCCCTGACATTTGAAAACACGAGGTCCGGAATTTCGGCCTGATTCCAAAAATTACAAAATTTGTATAGAAAATATGAGATTGAACAAGATCTGAAAAGGACACCCAAAATACAAGGCATTTCAGTCTAACAAAACTTGACTTAAATTATTTTGTATATCCAGTCACGGATATAACCGTACCTATTCGCATATTTTACATAACATATGTAAACAAAAGAAGTAGCGTTGAACGTTTTATCGCATTAGAAAATAGAATAAATTTTTTATTGTGAAAATTGCTCAGCATTATTGATATTTTATCATGGTATTTCATTAATCTTAACATTCTTAAAAGCTTGGGTTAAAAGTTTAAAATTTAAAAACTTCGAACACCCGGAAACTTCTAACCGAGATATTTCGATTTCAAGCTGATAAATAATTATTTGTTCGGAGAGCTTTTATGAAAATACTGATTTAAAAGCTTTTGAGATGTCAGAATGATAGAGCTTTCCGGTATTTTTTAGAGTGTAACTAGAGTTTATTACACTCTGAAGAATGTACCGATCAATATTTTATTCGAAGTAGAGAATGATAATTGTGCGAAAGTCTGGCGCTGGAAAATCTTTCATATTTCAAGATAAACTTAGTACTGATTAGTAATTGAAAAGGAAAAGTTTGTATTTAAATCATTTAGAACGGCGTGAACTATGAAATTTAATTGATTACATTTAGTTAATTTTGGCAAAAATTCAACGTTCACTTCTTGTATTGTAAAAACTCTCGAATGCTTTGGTAAAATTGTTAACATTTTTACAAAGGAACCAAATCGGGTGCACATTTTTAAATTTAAGAACGTTGAGTGTTAAATATGAACTTAAAAATACTAGTCAGAAACGCAAATAAAATTATAGATAAGATTTGAAAAGTTTTAACTAAGCTTTTAATATTTCAAAGGATTTAAATTTTTTATAAGATTCAGAAGAAATTTAGAATATTTTCAGCTAGAGAATTTTTTTTTTCAGCAAATATAAAATTTAATAAAGAAAAAGCTCTCTCAATAGAAACTTGTGTTCCTATGGAATTGCAAAAATTACTTGAGCAGTTTTGTACAAATCAAGATATTTGTGACTAGACCAATGTTCCAAAATATTCGATTTTACAGGAAGACGTTTCATATTGCCAAATTATTGAACGACGTTTTTAACCAATTGGTATTTATCTAAGGCCTGTGATCGTGTTGATAAAATTTGTTTATTTTGTTCATAGCATACACTTTTTTCTCTTTGAGCTAATGCCATTTCAATATCATCTTCAGGTTGTTCATTAAGTTCAGGTAAATTCATTTGCTTCGACAGTAGTAGAATCTAATTCTGAAGTAGAATTATTGTCAGTTTTGGTTATGCCATCTTCAATTTTTTTAAATTACAATAAACACATCCAATAAATGCTGTTTGGCTTATTGTTTTTGATAATATGAAAACTAGGATCTTAATAAAGGCTTCCAAGCATTAGACCAGTCATTAAACATTCCTCTTTTTCTAATATAGCGTTCAATAAAATTGTCGAATAAAAGTTATTTATTTTAGTTAGATTTAGTTTACATTTAATCCATTTCTGAAAGCTGAAGCTCTCTCTCGTTCATTACATCACAAAACTCGTTTATTTCCATAAGTCTTTCTAGCATAAGAAACGTTGAACTCCATCTGATGGTATAATCTAGTAACGCTCTAGCTTTTTGAATTAAGTGGTCGATACTTTTCACATCCGTCAATTTTTTAATGGCTTAAAGAAATATATGTGCTACGCACCGTATTGATGTACAAGTAAGCGAAACAAATGCAGGAATGTTCCTAATCTCGAAATTTTGTTCGTCATCGAATTCCAATTCGATACCCGATTCAGAATCAATTATTTAAATTAACCTTAGGAATTTCAAAACTCGTTGCTCATCTGATATTGTTTTAATTTCAATCATTGACATTGTAATTATTTTGATTACAGAGTCTTCTAAAATTTGCACATTGCTTCCTAAGACTGGATTTCAAGGTATTATCAATTTGGGTGAAATATCTTTTCTTTAAGATTGTGCTTCATTTTTAGTTAGATTTCGATATTAAACCTGTTTAAAGTAATTGAAGTTGAAAATCCATCTAAAATAGGGTTTATAATCTTTCGAAATCCGGAGTTTTCGAAAAACTTTTCATAAACGACGTTTGTGTTTAGTTTACTCATTTTATTCTTCTTTATCCTATACTGTCAACTTTTTAAAGTGGCGTTGTGATGTTGTTGTTGTACTGAATATACGAGTTATGGAACAAAGTTTGTTGCATAATTTGTTGTGGCGAAAATTCAACGTTTACTTCATGTATTGTAAAAGCTCTAGATTGTTTTGGTGAAATTGTTAACATTTTTACATAGAAACCAAATCAGATTTACATTTTTATATTTAACAACGTTGAGTGTTAAATATGAACATAAAAATACTGGTCAAAAACTCTAATAAAATTATAGATAAGATTTGAAAACTTCTAACTCCAGCTTTGCAAATTTTATCGTGCTTGTCATTTTTGTAATCGAATTTTGCAACTTCACGTCCCATTTTTATTGAGCAAATAGAATCAATTTTTTATTGTGTAAATTGCTCGAAACTATTGATATTTATCATGGTATTACATTAAGCATAACATTCTTAAAAGCTTGGGTTAAAAGTTTAAAATTTAAAAACTTCGAACACCTGGAATAGATCAATATTTAGTCAAAGTAGAGGATGATCACTGTGTGAAAGTCTGGCGGTGGTAAATCAATTACAGAAAAATAATTTAATTAATTACGCCAATTTTTATATTTCAAGATAAACTTAGTACCGATTAGTAATTGTAATGGAAAAGTTTGTATTTGAACCAATTAGAACCGCGTGAACTATGAAATTTAATTGATTACAACCAAATTGAATAAAATATTCATCAAAATTTAAACTTAATTTTGTTTGATGTGTTAAAAGCTTTTATTTTAAAATTAAAACTTCATAAAATTTCATTAATGAGATACTGAAATGTGGAGCTTTGTTAAAAGGCATATGGTGTAGGGTATTTCACTGAAAGCTTTGCTATTTGTGTTTTTAAAAGCGCTCGTTTAGAATTTTAAAATTCCGGTGAAATCTTGTAAGTCTTGTAAAAAAGGTAAAAAACTCTCGAATGTTTTGGCAAACCTGTTAACTTTTTAACAAAGAAACTAAATCGTGTGTTCTTTTTTATTTTTAAGAGTGTCGAGTAGCAAGGGAATTTAAAACTAAACATAAGCTTTTTTAAAGTTCTAACTAAAATGTATACTGTACAAAGGATTTAGTTATTCGAGCTTACCTGCAATTGGTAGGCTTCACTTTATATAAGTACTTCAAAGAGTTTGCAATGAAATTAAAGCTTTTTGAAAGAATGGGATGAAACCTAAAATTTCAGCCTAATTCTAAAATATAATTCGCGATAGCTATTTTGTATAGAGAATAATAGATTGAACAAGGTCTAAATAGGACATTTTTGGAATAGAATCAATTTTTTATGGTGGACATTATTTATATTTTAACTTGATATGCTATTGATATTTTAGATTGATGAGCATGCAGCTCTCTAATAAATTTAATGACATCCGGAATTAAGACATTTGGTTTAGTTTTTCATTAATATTTTTAATTCCAAAAATATGAATTATGATGACCGACCAAAAACTAAATCATATTGTACACATAATAAATGTATAACGTCATTAAGAAAATGGTATTATTCAGTAACAATAATAACTGAGCATAATAACCAAAGTAATTATTATATGTATACACATTTAAAGAGGAAGATAAATGATTCCCGGCTGAAATGTATAAGCCAACCTTTCATTTCATTATACTTTTCTTTCTTCTGCGTATATATTATATAGTCTCCGAGATACACAATACAAGAAAAAAAAAACTTAAATGAAAATCTACATTAAAAATATAATTTATAACAATTTTCTTGTGTACATATACATATATATTGATATACACACAAACAAATATTTTCCTTTCAATTTTCACAGATTAATTTTATTTTTTTCACTTTTCATTATAACAAAAAAAAAATACAAAATAAAAGTGAAATCTATCCAATTTTTCATAATCAAAATAAAATAATAAAAGCCCAAGAAATGGAAAATCCCCTTTAAGATGAAATAAATATAGCACACACACACACATTCATATAACAGAAAAATAAAATCTAAAATGAAAATGAAGAGGATAAATTCGAAAAAAAAACAAAAAAAAATAAATTTTGATTTATTTTCTAATTGATAATTCGAATTTATCGTAAATTTTAATAAATTTTTATTTAATTTTTTTTTAAATAAAAAAGTTTAATTCATCCTCCCCTATATAAATTATCCCGCCCAAGTATGAATACGGAGAGAGAGAGATAACAAAAATATCTAATCGAACTTAAAATATTCTACGAATTTTTGATTTAAAGTATTTTTTATTTAATTTAATTTTTATTTTATATTTGGATGAATTAAAATGGAAAAATATAAAACCGAATATAATTTTATTAATTTATTTAAAAAAAATATTTAAGCGAAATTATTGGCGGAGAACTTTTTGTTTCGATGTTATTTATAGCCGCGGGAATTTGGTATTCATTTCAATTTGTTGTAACATTTGTTAAAAATTTATTGATTCAATTATAAATCGTTATAAAGTGCCAGAAAATTGGACTGAAAATTCAACTTAATTTAATTTTTTTTTTGATTATTTTTCGAATAAGTATGCCCTCTCATCATATTGAGCAAGGTAGGCTGTGCCCAATACATTAATTAAGTATCCAATGTGTCCACACTGATTATTTCACTAACCAAAAAATATTTATTTATAAAAACTATTGACACCAACAAATATTAGTCTAAGTTGAACTGAAATGTTTTTAGTCTTGCGAGCTTAACCCGTTGGGCCACGATCCATTTTATTTTGTTATTATTAATTAATTATACTAAATAGAATTATACAAAAAAATAAAATCTCGAGACCAAATTCTATTTGACCTTCACAAGCATGAGACCAAATTCTATTTGACCTTCACAAACAGTAAAACACACAAAAAAGTGTCATCACTTTTGCAAGACAATTATTAGTGTGCATTACTATGCAAGTGCTATAAAGCTCGCCTGGAATTTAGTATCGAGGACTTTTTTTATTTTGTTTATTGATAAATAAAAATAAATGGAATTTTACAAAAATCTAAACTATAAATATTACTTGACCTTGCCAAGCACTCACATAGCGATACACACAAAAATGTACCTAACAATGGATGCATGACAATTTTTTGTGAGTTTTACTATTGTGCGTTTTTTTAAAATTTTTATTTTTATATTACGACTTTATATTTCTGTTATAATTTAAAAATTAATTTTTGAATATTTGTATTACAATGGATTTAGCAAATTTATGCCTCGCTATATGTATGTTAATTCTGTTAATTTAAATGATTTGAAACTGATATTTTAATTCATATTATAGAGAGAGACATAATACCTCATTGTTAATTTTTTAATAGTAAAATGCTTCCATAATTTCACGTTTTAAATAATCACAACATTTGAATTGATCGTAAAAGTTTCTTTAATTTTCAATTTTTTTTAAAGAGTTTAAGAAACAATATTTTAAAATGTTTGTCGGAATTTTATAATAATATTTAATTAATAAAAGTATCAAAAAAATTATTAAATATTTAATTTTTACTGGTAAAACAGAAACACAAAATAAAATATTAATCAAAACAAGATTTATTAAAAAACTTTAAAATTTAATTTTGAAATGTTTACATTTAACTTTTTGGAGTTATTAAAATCAATACAAAATATAAAATATTAAAAATGTTAAATTGTTTAACATTTTAAAAATTATTTTAAATTATTATTTCGGATTATTACATTTAAATTTAAACTTAACTAATTAAATTTTTGCAATTACTGCTCTCCGTAATGTAAATACAAAACTAAATTAAAAAAATGTTAAGTTTTAAAAAAACGTTTTAAAATATTATTTATTTATACAAACATAAATTATAAAATGTTTAAGTTGTTTTTTGTTTAAACAGTTTAATAAAAATATGTTTTATAAAATATAAATAATTTACCGTCATTAATGAAAATACAAAAGAAGAAAATGTTAAATTTTTATCTTGTTTTAACAATTAAGAAACAGATTTTGCAATTTTCGACAATACAAAAAAATATTGATTTTTTTACCGAAAATGAAAAAATAGCATTTTATACTTTTTTTAAATCTATAATGTTTTTTTATTATGAACAATACAGATATATACTAAAATATAAAATATTAATCATAATTGAAATTAATTGTGGTCACTAATAAAATAAAAAGATAATTTTTTAAATTTTAAAATTTAGTTTAACAGTTAATAGACAACATTTTTAAATGTTTCTCTTGATTCTTGCATTTAAATTTTTGTAATTACTTTTATTAAATTAAAGAATAAATTTTTTAAAATGTTATTACTAATTTAAAATTTATATCATGAAATTTTATACAACAATTTTCTTAATTTTAAGTTTAATAGAAATTATGTATGAATAAAATATAAATTGTTTATACAACAATTTTAAAACGTTAAGTTTTGCAATTTTAGCTTTAATTTATAAATACAAAACAAAACTTTCTTTAATTAAATAATCCTTTAATTATTTTATTTTAAACAGATTATTAAAAATATTGATATTAAAACTCGAATTACACATTAATAAAAATACAACACAAATCATTGTTAAGTTTTGAATTTTTTACCAATCACAAAAAAATGTTTGGTATTTTAACTTCTTAATATTTTATTTTACACAGTTTAATAGAAATGTGTATAATAAAATATAAATATCCAATCAAATGAATTGCGGTTATTAAATAAAATACAAAACTATAAATGGTTTTTATATATTATATGTTATATAGATTGTTACACTTAAATTGTTATACATATTGGTTTTATTAAAAAACAAAACTAAATTATCAAAATTGTTAAACAATTAACAAAATATTTTAAAATGTAATTTTTAAAATTTTACAAAATTATGTATAATAAAAAATTATAATCAAATGAAATTGTTTAAACTTTAATTTTTTTTAACAATTAAATAAAAATGTTTTAAAATGATATTTCTAAATGTTTCATTTACATTTTTGTATTTAATGAAATTAAAATCAAATTTTTTTAACAGTTTAATATAAAATGATTGTAATAATGATTGTAACTGAAATAATGGCTTCCGAATCTAACGTTTAAAGTAATTTTAAAAAAAATATTTCACAAACATACAAAACAGAAATTTATAAAACACTTTACAGTTTTAAGCAAAAATATTTAAAAATATTACATAAAATATTTTCAGTTATTGCTTTCATTAATAAAACCACAAAATTAAATATTCTTAATTATTTTTAATTTGAACAACACAGAAAGAAAATAAAATAAAATTTTTAAATTTAATTATACATTTTTAAATTTGTTTTTAACAATTTAAAAAAGATGTATATTTGAATGTTATTTATTTAATTTAATATAATTTATATTATTTATTAATTATTATTAATTATTTAATTTATATTTATTTAAATTTTTAAATATTTTTTTTATTGTTAAAGGTATTTTAAAATATTATTATTTTCTTTTATTTTTTTATTTTTTTTATATTACGACTGAGTCTACCAGATTTTGATGCTGGTGCAGACGTTGTAGGTGTTTTGTTGCATGATGCTTAATTTCATCCGCAACAGGCTCAATCTTGAGATCTCGATGGAGGTTGTTGTCTCGAATGTACCCCGGTGCATTAACAATACATCGTAGGATTTTATTTTGAACTGTTTGTATGATTTTGATATTTGTCTTCTTGGGATATCCCCAGAGTTGGCTACCATATGTCCATACAGGCTTCAGAATTTGTTTGTATAACAGCAGTTTGTTATGGATCGCTAGTCTCCCTAGGAGCGAATGCATTTTTCTAAATTTTATGTTTAGTTCTTCTCTCTTCTTTTTTATGTGTTCCTTCCATCTAAGCTTAGCATCTAAAGTCATACCAAGATATTTGGCAGTGTTTGCATGGGGTACTACTATTGAGTTTATCATTATTGGTATATGGTTAACTTTTTGATTTGTAAAGTTCACTTGGATTGATTTTGCTTCATTTAATTTAATTCGCCATTTCTTTGTCCAATTACATATCAGGTTAGTACCCCTCTGTAATTTACTAGTGGAGTCATTGATGTTCTTTGCTGTTGCAAGTATTGCCGTATCATTGGCAAAAATCGCCATTGTTTCTTCTGTAATTGGTATATCTCTAGTATATAGGAGATATATAGGATTGGCCCAAGAACACTTCCTTGTGGTACTCCGGCTGTTATTCTTTTTAGTTGGGAGTATTCATTCTCATACTTTACTCGGAAGTGCCTCTTTGATATGTATGATTATAAAATTTGAAAAAATTGCTCCGGAAGATCTCGATGAAATTTGAATTTTAGCCCCTGGTGCCATACTTTGTCAAATGCTTGCGCTACATCAAGGAATATAGTTGAGCATATTTGTTTGCTTTCTAGTGATTTCTCGATTACATCAATAATTCGATGTACTTGTTCTATCGTAGAATGTTTTTCCCTAAATCCAAACTGATGTGAAGGGATAAGATTCCTTTCTTCGATAATTGGTTTTAGTCTTTTAAGAAGAACCTTTTCAAATAGTTTCGATAATGTTGGTAGCAGAGAAATTGGCCGATATGAAACTTTATCATGCGGAGGTTTGTTCGGTTTAAGTATCATAATTACTTCTGCAATGGTTGTCGAAGGTTAGCATGAAAAGTGGGAGACCTCTTCTCATGATTTCAACATTTCCGCCCCTGTTTTCTCTTCTCTCTTTTCTGATGAAGTTGACTGCATCGATTATTTTCAGGCCTTTGTTTGGCAGGTCCTCAATAATTTCATCTTTTAGGCAAGTTGGATGGAGACCTCTTGCCATTACTTTAATTGATCGATCATTTTTTCCTCGTAGGTATACCACTGGTGACCATCAGCAGCATTTAGTTTGTTAGCTAGAGCTTTATAATCTTCAGGCTTTGTTGTATTTATTTTCCAAATATTATTGCTGAGCGATATTACTTTGTAGTCATTTCGTACTACTTCTTTCAACAGTGTCTGAATACTACCGTGGTTTGTTATTCCTAGAATATTGATTGGAGGTGGTACCTGTTTTTTCTTTTCTATCTCATGCACTTTTGATCCAGAAAATGCTTTACCAGTTTGTGATGATTCAGCTTTCCTCTTGCTATGGTTGGTTTCTTTTCTAGGTTTCTTATTTGCCCTCTTGGATTTCTATAGTCTCCAATTTGTTTCTTTTTCAAGCTCATCTTCATCAGTTTGATGTTCGGCTTGATATGCGACTACTTGAAATTGGTTGTTCAATATTGCTAAGTTTTCTGCGTTGGTAATTTTATTTACGGTTTCCTTTACCATAAGGTTTTCTTACTTTCGCACGGCAACTTCATTGTTCAGCTGCCCGATTAGAGAATGATTTATATAATCTTAATTTCATAAAATCTCCATTCAACGCCGGCCTGTCATCGTTACGTTTTTCTCTGTTTAATCGGTATTATGCGTCACCTGAGTTTCCTCGGGGTATATGTCATTTTCATTAGTCACTTTCATTGAAGTATCTATCCACTTTCTAGTGCGATGTCTTATTTTTTGTAATTCTTTAGCTACGAGTACCTCACAGCCACGGTAATTAGCTGGAACTTGGCCCTTGCAATCAATGCATTTTGCAGCTGAGTTTCTATCTATTAAGCCAAATTTATATAGGGACATCCGACAACGGGCGAAAATGTTAAAAGCGGTGAAACTGCTAAAAACAAATTGGATATTCCTGAGGTGGATCAAGATGAAGACGAAGATTGTAATTCCGACCTTAGGCAAGACAATGGAGAGGAAAAGCTAAAAATGCTGACTAATTTACATTAAAATCAGGAAAACATTTTAAATGCGTGGCTCATACTTGTTAGGTGGCAGTATCGAATACTCTTAGTTCAGTTCCGCATTCTTTAAAAAGTCTATAGATAAATGCAGAATGGTATCAATAATAATACCGAACCCGTATCAGAGCTATATTAACAAAAAACCTGGGGTTAAAAAAACCTATGCTTGACTGTTCAACTCGGAGTAGCTTTGAATTAAGTGTGAAACAGGAGTTTGCGGGTTATAAAACCCTTCCACGAGTCCCTAAGGTAAACAATATTTTGGAGTGGTGGGAAAACCATAAAATGGAATTCCCATTTTTAGATGAACCTGTCCTAATTGTGTTAGTGGTCCATGTGACAAAAGTAAGTGTTGAACGCGGGCATTTTTTTCACTAAAATAAAATATGTACCCAAATCTACCTAATATGACCGTTCTTTTTGAAATAAAATGCAATTGAAGGAAATTTTATAAAATTGTCACCACCCGTATCGCATTGATCCTAACGATATTTGATCACCGTGGTTTAAAATCAATTTACAGAATCATTCTAGGAATTGTCGACATTAGTGACGTTGACTACGTTGTCGACGTCGTCTACGGGTTATCGACACGTCGACGTAGAAAATATTTGAGGACGCGTAAACGTCCTCTCCTGGCTACTACGCTATGCTGGTATACTTTAACAAACAGAAATTAAATAAATCTAACATATAATCGATTTAGTTCCAAAATCATCTTTAAATAAATTATCATTGTCACATAATTCCACCAACATATATACAAAATATAAATCTTTTTCACAAACAATCTCAATAAAATTGACTTATATATGGATCAAGTATTTCAATCATAACACAAATAAATTCATTGAATATGAATAAAACGATTTTTATTGTTGTTGTTGTTGTTTGTTATACTGAACACAATAAGATTATCAAATTTAGTAATTTAAGACGCACCCAAGTGAATTTAAATTGAAGATATATTCAAAAGTGAAACGAAAAAAATATTTTCAGATGAAATCCCCCAAAAAAGTGTCGCACATGTTCGGAATATTAAATTTTTTTTGAATGGTATAAAAAGCCGACCGTAGAAAATAAAATTAAGGCTACTCTGCTTCATATAAGTATATGTACATATACCTATCCATAAATAAATGTATTCCCTCCCCCCGTCCCCATCAATTAGTGTAACATACGGATAGGAACTAAATTTATATATTTAAATATTTTATTTCGTCTTAAAATTTGTCATCATGATTTGGAATTTTCGAACCCATCACTCTACTATACGAGTATATAGAACTCCATTAAATCGTACTTAACGCAACACGCAAACCAATTTCTTTCGTTTTCCAGTTGTTTTTTGGGTATTTAATTTTTGATTTGTGCACTGTTGTGCGGTGTTATAATTTCCCTATCACAGCCAAACGAAATAAACAAACGTACCAAAAAAAAAAATTGTCTCAAGAGGAAGATTAGTTCAGACACATTATTATCATAAATCATTCAAGCGTATCTTTTCTGTTTATTTCATTTGTTATTATTTTATTTAAGCTTTTTTGCTGGTATTCCCATTTTTTCGGTTATTAATACAAAAAAAAAAGAAAAAAAAAGAAAAGCTTTTATAGATGATAATAAAAAATAATAAAATAAAAATAGAAATAATAAATGAAAATGAATAAACATGTAGCCCCAGTATATACACAATACGCAGTCAGTTCAGTACAGACAGCGGGACAAAATAAATAATTTTTGCTATGTAGGACGGAAAATTTTTTATGCCATCAAAAAGCTAATGACTTAAATGTAACTCACACATAAATAAATAAACTTTTCTGAAGTTTTCTTGTTGTTGCTATGTTGTATTTATGTATATGGAACGGACATATAATGTGTACCCCGCCCTTGAAATTGGATTAAATAAAGCATAATAACCGATGACAATGAAAAATGATGGGAAATATAAATAAAATGGAATTAAAAATGATGAGAGAGGTTATTTATGTTTGGAAAATGTTATATTTAAGTATTGTGTATGTGTGTGTGCGCGCTTTGTATTTCCTTTCCTTATGTATATGAATTTATATACATATACAACACAGTTGAATTAAAATTAATAATAAAAGTTCAAAACACAGATTTATTTTGGGAAATTCGCTAATTTATGAGTTTATGACGTTTAAGCTACTATACAAAACCAAATCTGAGATTAGATTAGATAATTAACTATATGAAGTAGAGGCGTTAAATTTTGACATTTGTAAGGTTTCAAAATAAAATTGTAACATTGGTAAGTTTCAATTAATTGTTCAACTAAATTTTAGTACATAATATAAAATGTGATCTCTGTGATCGGCGACACGTGTGCTTGCCGTACGAAATGACGACCCACATCCGAAAAAAAAACAACAGTTTGTAATGTTATACCAAAAGGAAAAATGGATACCGCCAAAAAAACACCGGACACCCGCTCAAGTACTCAGTCACTTAGGAAGCCAAATTCGTTAGAAGGCCTAATTACATAATCTCGAAGTTATTGGGGCTGGACTTCTTCTGAGGCGCAGGTAAGGAAGGCTGGATTTCCAAGCAGTCAAAAACCGATTGTGTAAGATTTGCTTACTTATGAAGTTAGCCAACCTGTCTATAATTCTCAACACGAAATTGAGACCGACAATTGTGTGAAAATGATTTAATTTGCAATTGTTTAGGACATTAGAGTAGCAAGTATACATTCTCCCCACACAAGCAGATGCATTTGGAAACATGGACACATCCTAGCAAAATTTGCGTGTCGGGCTCAGGTTGTGCATGACGAGAGAATTTATCGGTCAGCAACTAAACGTCGGCAGTGAAGGTCTGATAAATGAAGATCAAAAGAAATGATTTCAGGATCTTGTCATCAGTAACATTGAGGAAGCTTATGGAGTCTGGCTATGTGAACTCTGTCTGGGGGAAGTACTAAAACTTCGACTGCTCAAAAGACTCTAGGTATGGAGAAAGTCAGACCCAAGAATGAATGGTTTGATGACGAGTGTCGCCTTGTAGTCAAGCAAAAACATATAGCCCACTATGAAGTGCAAGAAGGTCTCATGCCGAGATTAAATCGAAACGAAATGGTATTCGAAGAGGATACTTTGTGGAACTGTCTTTTTGACCTTATTCAATTAGTATAGCGAACCGATTTTTTTTATTTTTTTTTTTTTATTAAATTAAATACCAACACATACATACTTTAATTAGAGACTATTCAGCTAATAGAATTATTGTCCTTTGAAAGCTGAACAGTATCCCTATTTTGTACACGGTTACAGGTCCGCACACTGCATTGCTCCATGCTAGCATGTACTAACAAGAACGATGATTCGGCCCATAAGTCCTACATTCCAACAGAGGGTCTTAGATGTTTGCAATTTAATCACCAATCGTAATCGGGAGATGAAAAATCCCTTTTGCATCCCGCCTCTGTTGAGATTTGAATCCGGTGCCTCCCAATCCAAACGTCGTTCCCTATTTTTAAGAAGGGGGACCGGTCGACTACATTATATTGAATATAATCACCCCTATTGCAAAGGGCCTGGTTGGTGATTTATCAAGTAGGATTTCGTCCGAATCGATTAGTCACTGATCATGTCTTTTCGCTGTGGATGATTCTATCTAAATATTGGGACGTCCATCGATTTTAGTAGTGGCCACTACTCACGATAACAGTGTCGGTGAGGATATTAAAGTGCGACTGGCAGCAGGCAGTCGTGCTTTGTATCCTCTAAAGCCACTGCTAAAATCTAAACACGGATCAAGTGCCGTGAAGAATGATTGATTTTCAGTAATTGTTTGAAGTGTATCGAGTACCAAGGTAAGTATGAACTTGATAGACAAGTTTGACGAACCGTTTAATACAATTCACAGTGATGATCCCACCTTGTGGTTGTGGTGGATGGTTTTACAAAATTCACTCCCCAGTTTGCAACACGTATACGGTAAACTTATCAATTTATTTTGATGAATATAGCGTTCTATTAAGAATAGTGTCCGCCCATGGTATTTGCTTTACGTCTCATAAGTTTTCCCAATTTAGTTTGGAAAGTAAAAGCATTCTTCACGTTTTCGTGATTGTTATGGCAAAGTTGGTTTTCAGAGGATAACTTATGAAAGCGTCCCAAAATAAACAAAATTACTCGGACTTAGATACAACTCGCCTGTGAATAGCTCTAACGTATGAGACTATCTTATCGATACAAAATAATCGATATTACGATAGGAAACGTATCCCAGCTCATAAATATAAAACAAGTGACTATATGTTGCATTAAAACACGTTGTTATATAACGACTATAAGGGACCATATTTGGTGGCCAAGGTTTTATTCGGTCGATAGGAAGTTGGGATTATTACTGGTTGCAGTAATCATGCGTTCAAGAGCGTATATGCCGCATTTAATATGAAACCATATCTTTCAGGCAAACGGGGCGATTGTGAAAGTCTAGATAGTAGAATGGATTTAAATCCAAACATATGTCAGTTGTTTCACAATAACCAAGAATGTAGATTCGGCTAAATCATACGAAAAAACTATATCATAAAAATTAGTTTACTAGTTGCAATTGCAAATAATCAAGTTCCGTTTTATAGAGATAATATCACTAATACATACATAGAACAACTGTAGTCCAACAACTTTCGTTTTACTTCAATTCAACCAAATCGAGAAAAAATTAGTAGAAACTTCTCGGACATAAAAAGGTAAGAAATTCATAAATTAAATTTAAATATAAATTAATTCTAAATTATTATTTTGTGCTTTTAATTATTTCAGGACATAAAATATTTGTGATGGTACATACATATATGTATGTCAGTATTTAGTAGTAAGTTTTAATTTTAATTGGGATAGACAAAAGGTTTACAAAGACATTATTTTTATATAAATAATATGTAAGACTTTAGGTTATGATTTATGTATGTATATGACAACAAAAATGGGATACAAATTCAAATATTTAAAGATAAGTAATTTAAATAATTTTATAAGATTAATTGTATTTTATATATTTTCTTTGCAGCTGTTCCTGCTGGTGGCTTTACAGAAAGAAAGAAAGCCACGCAAGGATATATTTTTTTAACCGAAATTAAAATTTTATGCTACTAAATATATAAATAAGACTTAGTGAAGTCAATTTTATTGAGGTTAAGGCGAAGATGTCCAAAAAATTTGGTGGAGTTACATAAACAGTAATTTGCAAAAGTATTTGTAAAGCAGTACGAAATGTGGAATTTCATTCATTTTTTAGTAATTCATTTGTTTATTACTTTACTCGAGATTTGGACACCTGGTGCTATTGCCCGATAAAACTGACTTCTTTCATGTTCGA
Organism: Tipula unca; assembly: GCA_951394425.1. NCBI lineage: Eukaryota > Metazoa > Arthropoda > Insecta > Diptera > Tipulidae > Tipula > Tipula unca. The sequence continues at coordinate 22,071,903 of OX596381.1, forward strand.
AATGCACCTAGTCCTCCAACAATTTACCGATTGGTTCAGTATTTTCTACAATAAGGCGTTGTCTGCGGCTCCCGATTTTTTTCTTTGGGGTACCTAAAGGGTAAGGTATGTGCCAATAAGGCAAGAACCATCCAACAGCTTAAGGCCAATATCCGAGAAGAAGTGGGGGCTTTGGGGCCTGAAATTCTAAGGAAAGTTATGGAAAAGGCTCTTTTGAAAGATATTATCTTCCAAACATAATGAGAGCATATTTCTAACCTATAATCTAAATTTTAATAAATGCCAACGTTAAATAAAATCAGAAAAATAAATCATAAATAATTCATAAAATAAATCATTTGGTAACACGTTACAGGGTTACGTAAACTCTTTGTTTAAGATATTTAGACGAAATGAAAATCTGTACTGTATAGTCCTTATGTTTGCTATGGTTGCTAGGCGATCACTTTTTGTCCTGGGCCTAGGGTTGGATATACCTTATCCAGAAAAAATCTAATTATAAACAGACAATCCAACGTTCTCTGTAAAATATTGAAATAGTCGACATTTTCCAATGAGGCTAAATTGAATAAAGCGTATTCGACATGTATTCTCCCCGTTTCCTAAAAATAGTTTTAATCCATAGTTAGCTGGTAGTTTCATACTTACATTTAACTGGACTGGCGATTATATGTATTTCCATGAAATCGCATTTTTCTAGCATTTGTGCAGTTTCAATGACTTATCATAAAATATCTAAAGCAGGCCAATTTTGATTGCTAATGGGATATAATATAGCTATAATTAGCTATATAATTTCATTCTTCTTCCTCCCGTTTTGGGCTAGTCCTTCTCAAATGGGCAAAGAGAATAAGGGTCGAGAAATTATAATGTTCAGAAATCCTTAAAAATAAATGGCAGATTCACCAAATATGGTAATATACAAATAGACCTTTAAATGATCTAACACTAGATTGGTTTTGAGATAATCCGGCTGTTTTGCGTTCGTTGGATTATACTTTGAGACAAAAATTTTTTTCTGGTTTTTAAATATGTAGTTGGTTCTGTTTTCTTTCTGAATACTAGTTTTTACTGGATTTTGAACTTTATAAATATTTTGATTTTCGGGTGGAATAATTCTTCGAGCTCCCTTAATTTTTTCTTACATCCGCATAAAAACTAATGTATATGGCACTTACAACAAACATAGTCGGTATTCGGAAAATTCGTGAATTCTCGTGTGGTCGAGAATATTAATAAATTTTAAAGTAGCTCATCAGTTAAACGGGTTCGATATAAGAGCTTTCACAATTCAATTCTCGCTTCTCTAGAATTATTGAATGCGGTTCGGGTTTTGTAAATCACACAGTCAATCACTGAAATTTATTGTTTGCTTTTATTTTATTTGAATTCAACAAAATTATCGAGCGAATTTAACATGAACACATATCTCAGTTTGAGCATAGTGAGGAACTCAATCGGACGTTTTCAGAAAAATGGCGCTATGTCAAATCATCGTGTGCAAGAAGGTGTGTCTGTTTCTACTCGTATAAGTATACTACCTAAATAAACATCTCTAGAACAAATAATAAAATTATTAATTTGATAATCCTAACTCCTGGTTCTAGTAGGATTCGGCTAGGCCATCCCGTTCACACCTGACTTGATACCTCCTGAATTTTTCTTGTGTCATATTCCACAGTGGAGGAGGCGGACAAAGCTATTGGTAGGTTAAAAAATTGGCAAGGCTGCTGGCTTCGACAGAATCCCCGCAGAACTACTAAGACATATAGAGAAGCAACTCATGCATCTAATCTGTATAACCTCGTCGTGATGATCTAGGACCCGGAAGAATTGCCTGAGGATTGGAAGACCGTACTCATATATCCGCTCCATAACCGTCTGAAATGTGAAAATTACCGTGGCATAGCTCTGTTAAAAATAGAATCATCCCACACGCCGAAAATATCATCGGCAACTACCGACTGTGTTTTTCGCCCCAACCGGTAAACCACTGATCAATGTTTCACACTAGATGATCTTGGCAAAATGTTGGAAGTACAACATAACCATTCACCAACTTAACATAGGCTTTCAACAGGCCTATTATAGCATAAATCGCGAAAACATTTGGGTCGCGCTCATATGTGTATATAGGGATTCCAGAGACACTTGTCTTCCTGTGTAGGCTAACAAAATCTGGCTCGCTGTGTAAAATCGTAGTGGAGGTAACAGTTTGTGATCCCTTTGAAATAACATCTAATGTGCGACAGGGAGTTGAAACTTCGCAGTACATATTCAATAAGTCAGGCCAAATTCTGGGATATGCAGATGATATTGCGCTCCTTGGCCGATGACCCAACGATCTCAACGACTGTTTGGTATACCACTTGATCGAAACGCGAAACGACTTGGTTTGAGAATCAAAAGCAAGAAAACAAAATGGTTATCAACACCTAGGAGCATCTCTATGGTTAATCTCGGTGAAAACGACTACAGCTTCGAAAACGTGGATGTCTCTACATATCTCGGGTCTATTGTAACTCATCCACAAACGATATTCAGGCAGATATAAAAACCTACTTGAACACATCGTTCCCTCTATGCCCAATCGAGGTTGCTGCGATGCAAAATGCAGTCGTGTTAAATCGCACTTTATAAAGCACTTATAAAAGCTGTGCTAACTTACGAAAGTGAAAGTTGGACCTTAATAACCAATGACTGTAGATTATTATCAAATGTAGATTGAAAGATCCCATTAAACCGTATGATAAAAAAAACGTTCTATCACCCAGTCGGCGTTCGTCATATGGGAATCCCTCGACTACACTTGCGAGACGACGTCCAGCAAGATCTAAGAGTAATAATTTCGATATCGAAATTGGAGAGATGGGAGCAAGCGATGAACCGTGATAATTGGTGGACCACTATGCAGGCGGTAAAATCCCGCCATGGGATGTGAAAGCCAGAGAGAGTGAGAGAGCTACTTGAGGGTCTGAGGATATGCCAACAAATCAGTAACGTTCAATACCTTAAGATGAACAGCCAAGCTGAAATTAGAAATTTGACGTCAGAAACTGTGAAATCAGTTATGCAAAATTCGCTAGAAAGAACCATAAATGCAAAAATTATTCGCGTTTGCCATCATGTCGTCGTCATTAGTTCACCTGGTACAATGGTCGCGGAATCGCTAAATATTCAAATTTTATAAACCTTAGATATGTTTCCACCGTTGAAGGAGTATCGGCTGGAACTCGTTGCTCTTCAAGAAACTCACTGGCCTAAATGTGGAGACCATGTGTCCCAGGGCTATACATTGTTCTACAGTGGAGATGACCTCGGAAATCTTGGAGCTGGATTTCTTCTTGGCCGCAGGTAAAGAACGCTGTTTTGGATTTCCAAGCAGTCAATAACCGATTGTGTAAGCTTCGCTTTTGCATGAAGTTAGCTAACCTGTCGATAATTTGTGTACATGCGCCCGCTGAAGTCAGCCAGCCCCATGATAAAGACTCATTTTACAAAGACTTGGACGATCTGATGGGATTTATACCCGAACAATTGGGGACTTTAATGCTAGAGCTGGCAGAAATCAGACCGAGTTGTGTGAAAACATAGGTCCGTACTCCCGACACGAAACTGCGATCGATAATGGTGAGAGAATGTTGTACTTTGCGGTTGCTCATGATCTTAGAATAGCAAGCACATTCTTCCCTCACAAACACATACATCTTGAGACATGGACACATCCTCGCGGAACTTCCCGCAGCCAAATTGACCATGTGTTAGTTTCTAAAGGACGGACTCAGGTTGTGCAGGATGTGAGAACTTATCGGTCAGCAACCAAATACGTAGGCAGCGATCATTATTTGGTCGCTGCAAAGCTACGATGGAAGTTTTTGTACAAGTCTGGAAACACAGCGAAACGCATGGTACGTTTCGATTGTGAAGGTCTGATAAATGAAGATCAAAAGAAACGATATCAGGATCTTGTCAGCGACAACATTAATGAAGCTAATTACCAGTCTGACTGCGTGAACTCTGTCTGGGAGGTACTGAAAACTTCGGTTGTCAGTGCTGCTCAACAGACTTTAGGTATAGTGAAAGTCAGACCCAAGAATGATTGGTTTGATAACGAGTGTCGTCTTGCAGTTGAGCAACAAAATATAGCCCATAATGAAGTGCAACAACGTCTCACAATCGCGAGGAAAAACAAAGCTGTTCTTGCAAGAAGGGCAGCTAAGCGGATTTGTAGACGGAAGAAGCGAGAATGGTGGAAGGCCGAGGTTCTGAAAGTACAACAACTCAGGAATGAGCGCAGTTCGCGTAATTTCTTTAAAGGAATTACTGGACTGCACCATACTTTCAGGCCTACGTGAACCGCCATTCGGGACCGGAATGGAAACCTCTGTGTCAACATCGACGCAGTACTTGACGCATGGAGTGGACACTTTACTGACCTGCTTGATGTCCATCATGCGTCACAGACTGTTGTTGAGCCACCTCTAATACAGACTGCGGAGATAAGCCATGCAGAGATTGAAACGAAACCGTGCACCTGGAGTGGACTGCATTAATTCGGAGCTCTTGATATTCGGAGGGGATACTTTGTTGAACTGCCTTTTCGACCTTATTCGATTAGTATGGCGAACCGAAGTTATTCCTGACGAATGGAAAATGGCCGCGATATGCCCCATCTTCAAGAAGGGAGACCGCTTGAAGTGTGAGAATTATCGCGGTATAGCTCTCCTTTGCACAGCGTACAAGTTACTGTCATACATTGTATTGGATAGAATCACTCCTCTGTGACTATCAAGGAGGATTGCGTCCGAATCGATCAGTCACCGATCAGGTCTTTACGCTGCAGATGATTCTATCTAAATATTATGAGACATCTATCCCCGCACATCAGGTGTTCCTGGATTTCCAGCAGGCCTATGACTCGATCAATCGAGAGAGTTTATGGTCTGCCCTGGAATACCTAGGAATGCCAACAAAACTGGTACGACTATGTAGGATGACAGTGACGCAGTCCCAATGCTGTGTTAAAGTTGAGAACAGGCTATCGACAAGTTTTGTAGTTAACTCGGGTGTTCGGCAGAGAAATGCTCTGTCCCCGATACTCTTTAATCTCATGTTGGAGTACATCTTTCGTAAAACTGAAACACCGCAGCGTAACATCTTATATCGCCAGTCCAATCAGATGACATATGCGTGATTGGACTGAATAGCATCGGAGTGAAAGAAATACTTGATCCGCTTGTAGAGTTTTCAGCTTCAGTTGGACTTCAGATCAATGAGTCCAAAACGAAATACCTGATCTCTGGTTTTAGAGACAATGGCACACCAGATGATTTTAGTAGTGGCCACCACACGTTTGAGGGAGTGAGGAGGTTCAAATATTTGGGTTCTCTTATCACTCACGAAAACAGTGTGGGTGAGGATATTAAAGTGCGGCTGGCAGCTGGCAGTCGTTCTTTGTATCCTCTAAGGCCACTGCTAAAATCTAAACACTTATCAAGTGCCGTGAAGCTGAAGCTTTACAAAGCGTTGATCAGGCCCGTTGTTATGTTTGGATGTGAAAGTTGGGCGCTGACGGATGAGTACGAGAGATGGCTCCTAACATTTGAGAGAAGAATCATGCGTGTGATTTACGGCCCTAAACGCGAAATAGATGGTACCTACCGAGCTCTGTACAATATCAAGATCAGAGATCTGATGAAGATCCCTGATATTATACATGAAATAAGATCTCAGCGAGTATGCTGGCTCGGGCACGCTCTGCGTGCTGATCCGGAACGAATTGTGCAGCGATCTCTGAAAGGAGAGCCACCATATGGTAGGTGCAGAGGTCGTTGCAGGCGACGATGACTCCATGGTGTAGAGAACGACTTGGCCTCTTCAGATTGTCTTAGACAGTATCAAGACCATGCTCGGGATCGAAACCGCTGGAGCCGAATTGTTGACTCAGTAAGGGGCCAGTAATGGCCTTTAAAACTGTTTTAATTAATTTTTAATAATTATATATTATAGTTACGTCCATTTACTACAAACTTCATACTTATAATTTCAGTTGCTTTTTGTATCAAAAATTTTATTTTTGTCGTTTTATGATCAATTTAATAGTACAAAATTCATGCGAATTAGAAATCAAGTTGAAATATATTTTGAATAAAGTTGAGATAGGTTTTGAAGTATATGGTCCTTTACTATCAAAATACGATGAACTTTTGCGAAAGTATTTAAACCCGTAAAATATTTTTAAAGTAATTCCGTTTTTGGAAGGGCACCTTGAAGTTCGATGTTGGTTAGTTGGGACTATGTGCTCAGATAACTTTGATTAAAATTGATTGGGACTCTGTGATAGCCCTCGATTATAAGCCTTCTGATCAAGATGGCCTGCCACAGTAGTACTTGGGCACAGTCACTTACAGTTGTTTTCAGAAGTCACTTTCTTTAATGGTTTTACAATAGGTTTAAATGGATTTAAACAAATGATAAGTGTCCTGCGAATTTCAAATTTATTTGAAAGACAATAACATTTGTCGTTGCATGGCACATCGCTGTTTTCATCTATTATAGTTTATTAGACGTACGGGTATTTTAGTCAATAGTCAACGTTCAATAACCACATGTGAGATCATATTATTAAAGTTTCGAGTCCTTGGATGCAAACATATATATATATATATATATATATATATATATATATATATATATATATATATATATATATATATATATATATATATATATATATATATATATATATATATATATATATATATATATATATATATATATATATATATATATATATATATATATATATATATATATATATATATATATATATATATATATATATATATATATATTGATTTTCGTTTTATGGAGTTACGACGTCACGTTATTGTTTTGTAGATTTACAGCTTTAATGGTTTAAATTTCAACCGATTGAACAAATTAGGACGGTTAATAGCTAATGTATAACGAAAGTAAAATTTCATCTCACAATTGAATTTTTTTTTGTCAAATCATGTAGTCAAATGAATTGTTCCTATAGGACATTAATTAAATCGGAATTTAAGTATCGTGTTGAAAAAATTGGAATACCACCATCATTTTGATATAAAAAATAAAAAACGCCCTAATTTTTTTCTCTTTTGTTCCGGATGCCCATTTACGATTTACCATGTTATCTGATTTTAGATATTTTCCAAAAACTAGGCAATCGGTGTATTTCCAAGTCGATTAGCATTGCAGCTGTAGAAAAAATATGAGGACTATCACCTTTAAAATTAATAATCCTGGATGGAAAGCATATCAATGTAATTCGTCGCATACCACAATACCCATATAATTATTAATTTTGATAATTTATTCATTTACATTTTTATATTCAAACATTAATTAATATTGATGAAAAAAAAAATGTCTATTCAAAATCCAACCAGCACAATTCAAATTAAATGAATAATTTTATTTAAGATACAAAAATTAATTTAAATAATTTTTCCATAAAATTTATTACATTAATTAAATACACACACAAATAATTATAATATATAATAAAAATAAATACAATAAATAAATAATTAAATTTATTATTTGTTTATATTATAGAAACGGACATTAATAAATAAAAAGGATTACAATAATTCATTTTTTTTTGTTGTGCGCCATAATTTGTTTTTAAAAGTTTTTAATGGATTTACTAATGCACAAAATAATAATAATAAAAATTATTAATTTTATTATTAGTCAATAAATACTATGAGTATTTTTGTGTGCATGCAAAGTATGAAAATTCCTATAAATAATTAATTCGATTTTTAAAAGTTCACGGTGTACGTAATTTTTTTTTAGGAGGCGGAAATAGGGTGAGGTCAAATTATTAATGGTTTGATTATATATACGGATTTTTTTAAATTTACATTTCGTTTACCACGATTATAATTAAATTAAATTTGACTGTGGTGAAACCTCTTCTATCGTATGTATATACATATATGGTTGTGAGGTTAATATTCATTTGTATTTGGTACAATGTTTTTACAATATTTCATAATTTTTTTGGAGTAAGTACATGTCAACAACGGGTTGTGAAATGTGGTTGAATTCTCTTCAATGAATGTAATAGTACAGATAAGAAATGTTGCATAGGTTGTATATTATGATCCATACAAGACTATAAACCAAACGAACTCAATAAAGCCCATAAGGGTTCCGATTTACACTTTATGTACACAACTTCAAAAACTAAACATTTATATGAAATTAATTTCAGTGACACGAGTGTTTTTCTCGTGGAATTGTATTTTCTGGGTGGCAATCAACCATTTGGCAATTATTCATGTGGACGACGCTCAAAAGCATTTATCGAAAGTTCAGTTTTTGCAACGGAAATGTTATGCTTTCATAAAAGAGACTATGCGCCGTTTTGCTCGAAACTAATGGAATACGTGCAACAAATGAAGGATCAAATATTTTAATGTTAATTCGAATGTATGTATTCATTTTCTTATAGTGCATACATAGAATACGCCAACGCAAAAATATCGGAGCAAGTGCAACAAAGTAGAAAATCACGTGTGGAAGTGAGTGAGTGCACTAAGTAACTGAATTGGCGCTTTCGATGTCGTCATATGACGTTTGGGTTTAGAGCATAGAGGCCATACGAAATCGACCCGATTGGCGTTAAAACTGTATGGAGATTTAATTTACTGTATATAGCGCAACCATTCCGAATATAAAGCCTATTTAAGACGCGATGCGATATTTACGAATAGCAACCATAATAATTTTCTGTAGCAAATTCAAAAATCATATGAACGCAACTTACATCAAATAACGAAAGGGAATTTGCCAACAATAAATTAGTGGCAATTTATGTGGAAATGCGAATTCATCATCAGTGGCAAAGTAAGCAGCCGCGTTTATTCGAGAAAAATTTGCAAAAGTCATGTTTGAATTGTAATATGTGGATCTAGATCCTTTTGACTTTTCGCCACGTACATCATCATTACGCCATGTAATCTACGGGGTTGTCGACATATAAAATATTACGTAGATTACTTGGCAATATTTTTTGTTGACGTCGACAGTTAAGACAATGTCAACAATCACCATATATTAGAGATTTGATATCAAATACGCCAGTTTGCAGTTGTGTTTTGTAACAGACACACTATAATTTTGGAATGTATGTTGAAATAAAATCAACAATAGCTTTAATTAGAGAATATACATTGCACTAAACGTTCGGATTGATCTAAATTTCAAATTTTGTTATTACAGATAATGTTAAGCAAATGTGGTTCGAAGTTCGCCGTGAGATCCAATACAACTTCCGATGCGACTTTGGCAGGAATATTAGTCCATTCAGAACGCACATTTACAGCAATCTTATATAGTACCTGACACTCTTCTTTTCACTAATGCCAAATATTTTTGGATAAGTTGAAAACCGGTCGGCTTAGATCCTTTGAAATAACATTGATTTGGATTAGTCTCGTACCAATTTATTGCGTCTTTAGAGTAGTAAGAAAAACTTAATCAGGCCAAAGTTTTACTGTTGAGCCGTGTCAACGAACACAAAACGTCACTGTGGAGGATGACAAAAAATTTAGTGTCAAGAATTCTTAATTTTCTTATAAAATCAAAATTTCGATACCAAATTTTAGTCGATGTTACTCACCTTTCACAAAGTAAACTACACGAAAAATTGTATGGCACCGATACAAAATAATTTTTCGAACGTTTTACTATGTGTGAGTGCTTGAAAAGGTTGAATAAAATTTCGTATATATCGGGAAATTTTTGTTTTGTATCATTTTGGCTATTGTGTATTGCTTACTCTGGTTTAAAACCCACATGCCTCTACTGAATTTTATCACTATATCTAAATAAACTATATTTTACGAAAAGCTCTGTCAATTAATATTTACTCTAGGCTAAGAATCAACATCGATGGTAGCACTTTGTGGTGAACAATAAATATCTTGGACCTATAGAAGTTGGCACCTATTAAGAGTGAAAAATAAGAAGAATTAAAAGGTGTGCTGGTGAGTGATAAGGTTTAATATTTTCTATCGTCATCCATTTATTAACTGTGGGTGGTGGGAGTGCCGAGCTACACTACTGCGTTCAACACAACCTATCGAAAAATTACTTTATCTGACAGCAACTACAATTACATTGTTAATTAATTACTTTACGTGTTTTGCAATATTCTTCGGCACAATTTTAATACTGTACGTTTCGTCAAACCCATCAAAACATAAATGTTGTCAAAACTTAGTCATACAGCAGTCTAGCACGTTAAGCGGATAAGTTCTGGTTAACTGAACGATTTGGTTTTTTAGAAACTCGGTTACTCTTTTGACCTTCCTGAACTAGAATTCGTCTCATCATGGAATGGGATGTATTTACTAGATTTTATAGCACAATCATAGTCAGAGGTCCCTGGATTATTTTTAATGGAAGTTATAATCTTATTGTCTAGCGTTTTATCGTGGTAGTAGCATGTTTCCGAATTTTGTGATCTGCTTTTCTAGGCTAAGATTATAACTCAAACAATTCCAAACAATGTATACTTAAAAGTTATGGTATATTTGATTCCCGTTTTTATTTGAACTATTCTTTAGCTTACAAACTAGTTATCTTAAATAAAACAGAAAATAAAATGCACTGAAGCAAATTATTTTAAATTCTTTCCACCCGTATCTCTTTGTTTCTAGAAAAATTTGGTCACCTTAGTTTCGGACTAATTCACAAAATCATTCCAGGAATTTTCTACATTATCGACGCTGTTTACAAGTTGTCGAGACGTCGACGTAGAAAATAATAGATGATGCGTAAACGTCCCTGATCATTTGGATTTAAAAAAAAATTCAATACATTTTTATGCAATGAAGTTTTCGTTTCTAAGCAACTAATCTAAGTAACCCAAACCGTAAATTGGCGTGCCTAGAACTACCTAATTTCCAATTTAAAATTACCCAATATTCTAAAAACCTGTTTTTTTAAGCCCGAACAAAATTGACACTAAAGTAGTTAAACCTATCTCATCCTGTACATACCCTAACATTTGATGTGAACTACAGTATCTTGCAAAACTGGAACACCAACAAATTCAATAAAATTGTTTAAGGCCATAAAAAATATAACTTTCTCAAAATACAAAAAAAAGCAGGGCACATAATTGTACATACATACAGAGAAACCTTTAAAAGATTTCGCATCCATTCTTGTAACTCATAAAATTCTGTCTATTATATCTTCTAAATTCTGTGCTCTGTAAGATAAAAAGCAAAAAATATATATTTCTGTCTAACAAAATAAAAAGCAAAAATATTAAATCAATTTAATCATGATTTATTAGCATTATATAGAAAATAAAGAAGAATATTTGTTATACTCTGTGTGTACAGGCATAACACAAGACACATACGTATATCCAGATTCCAGAGAAAAATGCGACACACACAAACATACATATACCAAAACTATAATAATCGTATATAGAACAAAAAAAAGTTTGGGACACATTAATTTTCCTAGACGAAAACTTAAATATCGAATAAAAAGGATAAATTTATATCTTTCCATTTTTTTGAACAAATAATTCTAAAGTTTTCTTCCTCGTTTCGTTTACATTAAGCCCGAACGGAAATGTAAACAAGTAGAGTAGTTTGAAAGTAAAAGAAAAAAAACAAACAAAAAATCTTGAAACACATTCGACAGTAAACAGGAGGAATCAAGGGGAACTTAAAAGGAGACATATATAAGTTTAATACGCCGAATCGGGCTTCCAGCGGGGAAAACCCCTTCTAGGGACACCCCTACTGGAACAAACAAATTATTTAATTGTTCGGATCCGAATATTCGGGCGGGGAAGTAATTTTGGGGAAAATTTTCGGTTTTTATTCTCCTGAAATCCATTTATTTACGTTTTATATCCGCTTTTCATTTCACATTTTGTGTTTGTTGTTGTTATTTTCCCTTTTTAGTTTAACGCATATTATAGGTTAGTAAACCACAAATATGTATGTTTGTATACATTTTTATATCCGACTGACTAAATTATGTGTCAAAATAAATTGAATGGGAATTGGGAAAATGTTACGACATTTGCGAATAAAATTTGGTGAAAACTATTTACCATAGTTATGATGGCTTTTATATAGTTGGTTATACAATTTAAAATGAGGGTGACTAATTTAAGATAATGTGTGTGGGTCTTTGTTAACAAAAACGTTGTTAAGTATGGTTAGTCACTATATAGTTTGAAATTAACTAATATAGTTGTTATTTTTATTTTATTTTATTTTATTTTTTTTTTTTGACAATCTTATTTATTCACATAAAATTTTACAATGTACCTAGTCTATAGACTAACAACATTTATTTTTTGACCTAAATTGCTAAATTGTGTTTAATTAAGGTATCCCCATTGGTTTTCCTTATGTTCTATTTACTGGTGTTACTGCCTTACGCTGACTAGAGTGCTAACTCAAAAGGTTTTACTCTTTTAAGTCTTCTCACTGCTTCCCTGTGGTCGAGTAGTTGGTTGGCCTCAACGTTCGGGTGATTCTGGAGCCTCACTTCATGCTTCTGTGCAGCATTGTTTGCTTCTCTGGTGACAGTTTCCACTCTAAGGTCCCTGTGGAGATCGCTATTACGTATGTACCAGGGGGCATTTACAATATCCCTTAGCACTCTGTTTTGGAATCTTTGAACGATATCCATGTTGCTTGGTTTAGTACAACCCCACAGCTGAATTCCATACATCCAAATGGGCTTTAACATCTGCTTATATATAGCATCAATTTATTGTTTATTGATAGATTGGAGTTTCTTCCCATCAGCCAATACATCTTTCTATATTTGAGTCTGAGTTCTTCACTTTTCTTCTTGACATGGACCTTCCATCTAAGTTTGGTATCTAGATTCATCCCTAGATATTTTGCTGAGTTGGCATGTGGTAATGGGATATTATTTAATACCACAGGCAAATGATTTATTTTTCTGTTGGTGTAGTCAACACGTATGGATTTTGTTTCATTTAACCTGACACGCCATTGCTTCGTCCATCGATAAATTTTGTTCATCGCACTTTGAAACTTATTGGTAGCTCCTTCTATGGTATCATCTACTACCAAAATAGCAGTGTCGTCTGCAAATGTGCCAATTGTGGTATTCTGAGATAATGGAATATCGCTTGTGAATAATAAATATAGAATGGGTCCTAAGACACTTCCTTGTGGTACTCCAGCTTTGATCTTTTTAATTTCTGAGTATGATTGTTCCTGTTTAACACGAAAGTGTCGCTCTGTAATGTAGGATTTTAATATTTGGCAGAATTGTGAAGGTAGAATGTTCTGGAGTTTGTGCAGAAGACCTTCGTGCCAAACTTTGTCAAACGCCTGGGCCACGTCAAGGAAGACTGCTGAGCAGACTTTCTTTTCTTCGAGTGATCTTTCTATGATATCTGTTATTCTATGAATTTGATCGATTGTAGAGTGTCTATCTCGAAATCCAAATTGATGTGTGGGGATTAATTCCTGCCTTTCAATTATTGGTTTCAACCTTATTAAGAGAAGTCTTTCAAATAGTTTTGACATAATAGGCAGTAACGAAATCGGTCTATGGGATATTATTTCGTTTGGTGGTTTTCCAGGCTTAGGTATCTACTTCCATACATTTGGTACATATTTCATCCTGAAAGCTGCATTGATTAGAGTTGTTAATTTTTTAATGCTCTTCTTCGATAGCTGTTTTACGATTTTTCCTGTTATCAGGTCATAGCCTGGTGCTTTGTTCGGATTTACATTTTTTTTTATTTCATTAGTCAATTCCGCAGGGGTGGTCAGAGCGATTTCTTGATCAATAGTTTCCTCTACTTCTTGGAATTCTTCTCTCTCTTGTACCTCATTAGGCTGAAAAATACTTTCTAGATGGTCAGCGAAAGCTTTTGCCTTTTCTTCATTGCTTCTGGCCCAATTCCCATTGCTTGTTCTTATGGGTGGTATTTGAGTTATTGGTCTTTTCATTCGTTTGGTTGTCTTCCACAAAGAATAGTCAGTATCCTTTTCATATGTTACTGACTGTAAATATGAGTTTATTGTATCATTTTTAATGTACTGGATTTCCCTCCTGAGTCGCTGTGTCAGGTTATTCAGTTTGTTTTTATCTGCAGGCATCCTGGTGTATTGCCATTTCTTCCTGGCTCTCCTTTTTTCTTCGACCAGTTCCCTGATTTCTTTTGGATAATTTGTACCTATTGTTCTTCTTTTGAACTCCGGCGTATTATTCCATGCTGACTGTTGTACGTCATTTATGAATTTTACGATTTCTTCATCTAGTTGTTCTTCTGTTTTTAACGGTACATTAAGTTTTATTCTACTATTCAGCTCTTCTTTGAATCCCTCCCAGTCTGTATATTTATTTGTCAGAGTTGGGTTACATTTTTAGAGATTATTTTTTCACTGAGAGTAAGTAGTATCGAAGAGTGATCATTCAAGAGCTCGAATCATACTCCTCTTCGATTTTAACATAAGTTGCTGGAAGTTTTCTAGTTATAAAGAAATCTAGTAGATCAAGTATTTTGTTATTATCTGTTGGCCAGTATGTCGGTTTGGCAGTAGAATGCCAATTACATCCAACTTCTGTCATTGCTCCAAGAAGTTCTTTACCTCTAGTAGTGATTATTCTTGATCCCCAATGAGTATGTTTCGCATAGAAGTCTCCGCCAATGATGTACTTATCGCCTAAGCTTTCCAGGAAGTCTATGTAGTGTAATTTTTTAGGATTATATCGCGGTGGGCAATAAATTGCCGTTACGGCTAATGACTGATTTTTAGTTTTAATGCTGACGGTAGTTGCTTGTATTTCTTTTGTTTCATATTTTGTCTCTTCGTAATGTTGTATACTACTTTTTATTATTATCGCACTTCCTCCTCTGGCTGTATTTTCTGGGTGTATTGTATTGTATGGTATACTTGATAACTCCTGATGCGGTTTTCTAGTTTCGTTAGTCTTTGAATGATTGATCCAATAGCTTTTTCTTGCTTTTGTTCTTGCTCATCCATTCGGTTTAGAATTGTTACTATAATTGTTCACTATAACGGTCAAAATCGTTTTTCAATTCTGCTCCCCCTTTAGCAACTTCAGCATATGAGATACCTGGAGCTTGAGTTATTTGATAAGCAGGTTTTCTTATCTTTTCTATTTGATTTCTTGGCTCCTTTAATTTGCCTTTTGGTATGTCCTTTTTGTTGTTATTATTATTTCTCATCTTCTGTAGTTCTCTGGCAACTATACATCCTCTATAATTTGCAGGGTGTGACTCTCCACAATTTACACAGTTGGCCGGAGTTTCTCTGGTTTTTGTACATTCTTTGGAGGAATGCTTAGCTGCGCACTGAACGCATCTTGGGTCTCTATTGCAGTAGTTCTGAGTGTGCCCGAATGATTGGCACTTTTTGCATTGCGGGAGCAATCTTGATTTTCGTAAAGCTTCAATCTCAACTTTCATGTTGAGGATATACCTTATTTGATAAATATTTTGTATGTCTTCATCTTTATCAAAAGTTATCATGTTTTATCCTTTCTCTTCAATATTTGTGTAACCTCTTTTATTTTCAAATTTTTAGAAAGTAATTCTTCCTTTATTTCTTCTGGCTTGCAGGATGGGTGCAGCTTTTCTAAGTTCCTCATTTTCTTTTTTAAGTATCATGTAATCATTACTTAGCTTAGTTGTGATCTTTTCAAATTCGCATAACTTTCTGCGTAGTTCAAAATTTTCCTTTTCATATTCGTTACCGTATCTTGTTGGTGTTCTTGTCAATTTGGAACTCTTTCCAAAAGGGTTAGTAACGGGGTTTTCTTCGGTAAAGTTCTCCGATCGTGATCTTTCCTTTAGCAATGGTTGGTTCCCCCTTCGAGAAGGGTGGAGTTTCCAAGTTAAAGCCTGGATTACCACCTGGGATAATATTTGTTTCCTTTGCTGCCATTGCATTTTCCTTTATGTTTGGTTCGCGGGGAGTATTTTATTTTCTCCCTACCCTTCGCTACTCGTAGATACTGATGAGCACTCATCTATCCGCCACCTGAGGACGAGCTCTCTAGCGGTTTACAGACTCCGCCAAGAGATTTTTAATATGACCTTGATTTTGATATCAACTCAAAACACTGAAGACGCATTTGAGAAGTGGTTTACGAGAATCTTACATGAGGTTATGGCACCAAAAAGAAAAAAAACGTAATTTTAAGAATGAAACTGAAAATATATTTCAAAGTTTAGAAAAATAATTTGATGCTATGTAGGAATTCTGAGGCCCACAAGTAAAATTATCTGAAATTGTGGAATAATGATAATAAATTGACAGTTTTGAATAAAGTAATTTTGAAGCCAGCATTATACGAATGTAAATTTTGAGGATGAATATTTTGAATCTAGGAGTTGCGAGACTAGAAAATTTCTTCAGGTATCATTAAGGGTATACGTTACAGTCTCAGTGCCATAACGTAAATGATATTCATTCGGTTAGCTCATGTCTCTTACTTTGTTTGTACTAACCAGTTGTTGTACGGCCTCAACGTTGGTGAGGATGAGAAGCCTCTTTTCATGTTTGATGGCACATCCGCCGATGACGTCATTGTATTTGTAAATCATTGTGTATTTCTCTGTTAGTCACAAATCGGTAAGCGTTGGTGACCATTCGAAGAGATTTATTTTGGCTATGTTGGATAATGTCTCTATTAGATTTATGAGTAGAACCCCATAGCTGCAAAACAATACATCCATATTGGTTTGAAGATAGTCTGGTAAATTATTCTTTTGCAATACAGGCTCATTTTGGAATGATGCCCAATTAACCAGTGCATTTGACGTTGTTTTAATCATATCTGCCTTGAGTCTAAATGCAAACTAAGGAATTTGGCCGATTCAGCCTGCCCTTTTGAAGCATTTGGGTACATACTCCAATCTCATACAGCCATTAAATAAGTATGTGATCATGATGGTTAAGATTTTTGTCGATTTCTTCGGAAATCAGCATTGGCGTGACCCTTTTCAAATCCTAACTTGGTTGATAAACAGTTGTTACGTCGATGTTGGATTGAATGTTATGGGGTTGAAATACTGTTGCTGGGTGTTGAGCAACGAGGTCCGCGTTTTCTTTGTCTTGTCGACCCCAAGTACATTGAGCATTTCTTATGGGTGGTATCCGAGCTACAGGTCGTTTACATTTTCTGGTGGCTTTCCATAACAAATAGTTCTTATCCATTTCTGGACCTAGCCCGCTTAAGAAGTTGTCGAAGCAATATTGTTTAAAGATTTTGATTAGTCTATTGACTTTGTTACTTATACGATTGAAGGCCGTTTCATCAATGGGATTTCTGGTGAGATTCTCCTTGCCTTCTGTATGTTTTATATTGTAGTCCCCTTCAATGGTAAATCTTGAACTGAGTTTATTGAAGACGTTATGAAATTGTAACTTCGTTTGATTCTTTTGTGGTGATAAAAACTGAAAAAAAAGTTTTATTTTCCGATTTGGTTTAAACTTGGCACAAATATGCTATAGACCCTCCAATTTACTACCGTCGTATTAGTTTTGCTCATTGTTAACAGAAAATACCATTTTTGGTCGTTTTTAATCCGCTTCTTACACGTTTCAACCGCTTTCATTAAATTATTGTATTAATTCAAAGATGAGCCCTATAGTTTTAAAAGTTCGTACGGACATTAAAAACATCTTGATAAATGTAACACAAAAAACCGCATTTAAATTCATTAATTGGAACGAAAGTTATGATTGTTCTAGTGTAAAAGTCTACTCGTAGTTGGCAAATAAAATTCGAAAAACACTGAATAATGTGTCGTGGGGAGAAAAAATAAGAAAAACATTTTTTTTTCCGATTTGGCTTAAACTTGGCACAAATATGCTATAGACCCTCCAATTTACTACCGTCGTATTAGTTTTGCTCATTGTTAACAGAAAATACCATTTTTGGTCGTTTTTAATCCGCTTCTTACACGTTTCAACCGCTTTCATTAAATTATTGTATTAATTCAAAGATGAGCCCTATAGTTTTAAAAGTTCGTACGGACATTAAAAACATCTTGATAAATGTAACACAAAAAACCGCATTTAAATTCATTAATTGGAACGAAAGTTATGATTGTTCTAGTGTAAAAGTATAGTTGGCAAATAAAATTCAAAAAACACTGGATAGTGTGTCGTGGGGAGAAAAAATAAGAAAAACATTTTTTTTTCCGATTTGGCTTAAACTTGGCACAAATATGCTATAGACCCTCCAATTTACTACCGTCGTATTAGTTTTGCTCATTGTTAACAGAAAATACCATTTTTGGTCGTTTTTAATCCGCTTCTTACACGTTTCAACCGCTTTCATTAAATTAGTGTAATAATTCACTGGTGGGCCCTATAGTTTTAAAAGTTCGTACGGACATTAAAAACATCTTGATAAATGTAACATAAAAAACCGCATTTAAATTCATTAATTGGAACGAAAGTTATGATTGTTCTAGTGTAAAAGTATAGTTGGCAAATAAAATTCAAAAAACACTGGATAGTGTGTCGTGGGGAGAAAAAATAAGAAAAACATTTTTTTTTTCGATTTGGCTTAAACTTGGCACAAATATGCTATAGACCCTCCAATTTAGTACCGTCGTATTAGTTTTGCTCATTGTTCACAGAAAATACCATTTTTGGTCGTTTTTAATCCGCTTCTTACACGTTTCAACCGCTTTCATTAAATTAGTGTATTAATTCACTGGTGAGCCCATCTTGATAAATGTAACATAAAAAATCGCATTTAAATTCATTAATTGGAACGAAAGTTATGATTGTTCTAGTGTAAAAGTTTAGTTGGCAAATAAAATTCAAAAAACACTGGATAATGTGTCGTGGGGAGAAAAAATAAGAAAAACATTTTTTTTTCGATTTGGCTTAAACTTGGCACAAATATGCTATAGACCCTCCAATTTAGTACCGTCGTATTAGTTTTGCTCATTGTTAACAGAAAATACCATTTTTGGTGGTTTTTAATCCGCTTCTTACACGTTTCAACCGCTTTCATTAAATTATTGTATAAACTCACTGGTGAGTCCTTGAATTTTGTACAGGCATAAAGGACAATCAAATAAATGTAACACAAAAAACCGCATTAAGATTAATTAATTGGAATGATAAATGTTCTAGTGCAGATTACTAGTTGGCTGACACATTACAATCCTACATAGGTTTCAATAGCATAAAATCACTACTTACGCTGTTGGTTCTAAAAGAATATTTCAAAATAATTCATGAGGCTTGAATGGAACTGACTTTACTTAAAATCATATAGTTAAATGTCTGACCAAAGCACTAAAAGTGGTTTAGTAAATGCAAACATTGAATACTAACTAACCATTCAATTTTACCTTTGAAGAATATAATTTGGTTTATATATAATAATTCAATTATAACGGTTTGTTTTCAATGTGCACTGCATTTTTTTTTATAATATTCACACTAATACATATACATGTTGTTATTTCTAGCAAAAAATTCTAAATTCTATATTGTTCCGTGAAATTTTATCTAAATCTTTCCAAAAAATTGTTTTTTCTTTTTAGGATTGCTTTAAGGAAAAGTTCACGCACATACCACCTATTCCTAAAAAATATTTAGTTTAAAATTACCTTAAATGTTAACATATCTCCAATTTTCCAATTTTTGACCAAAATAAAATTTTCTATAGAATCCATGGTATTAAAACTTTTAAATACTTAAATCAAGCAATTTATTTTTGTTGCAACATCAATTTTTACTACAGGTAAATAATTAATTTTTAGAATATTCCAAATTGGATAGTCTTTGTATGTATGTACATATATACATATTTAGGATATCCCTAAAGTAAAAGATTTCTAACTAAATACCATTACAGTCAGGCATATAGATATATAGAGAAGTAAATATCTCAAATTGTTGATAAAACTATACAAGAGGAATGGAAAAACTTAAATTACAACATAATACTTGTGCAGACATGCATATATGTACGTACAACATACGTATGTACATATATGGTATAATGTACAAAGGTTATACTTTTAATTTTCATTGCTACATTCATCTATCATTTAATCACTATTGCCATTTACAAAAACATTCTAAATTTAACAAATTGAATGCTGCTGATAAAATAAAAACACAACTTTTAGTCAGTTGTTCGATGTAACATGCATTTATGTCGAATGTCTATATAGTCTATATAGATAAATATACATACACTGTATTTATATGTGTATGTATATAGTTAAGATTCGATTTCCTTGCTGTTAAATTTTGAACAACAGAGAGTACTGTTGTATGCCAGTCACTATACACAAGTACACATGGAGTAATAGTTTTTAGATAAACATTATCTCGTATATAACAAAACAGAAGAAAAAATTAAATTCTTTCGATTCTTTTGCGAAAAAGCTCAATCGAATAACTTCACTGTGTATATGGAAGCTTTCTATATGTTTGTTTGTTTATTTTTTTTATGCTTTTGTTGTATTTTATGTTTTGTTTAGTAAAAATCATGATAAAAATAACAATGGAATCATGTCAATATATTATTTATTTTATGTTAGCATTTTAGTTGTACCATACACTATTTCTATACTAAGTTTATGTATTTATTTATTTAAAATAAAAAATAATCCGATACGTTTTGCTTTCTTTGGGATATTTTTTTTTCGTTCTTACAAATGGAATTTTAGATTTTTTTTATTTTTATTTCTCTAAGCAAACCTTTTTGTCATATTTATCTATTGGATTGTTTTATTTTAGTTTACATTTTTATCTTAACCTATTTTAATAGCTCGAGATATGGAGAACGGTGTCAGCCAAAGTTGTGTTTTCTATCAAAATTTGGAAGAAACCAAAATTTAAAAAAAAATTGTTACATATAACAACGCCTTATAATTTTTCTGGAATTGCACTGGATGCGGAGCATTAATATTTGATCTGGATTTATTGCCGCTTGAATAATTGGACCAAACTTTCTCGAAATGTCTCTAACCATTGATACATTTTCCAAATTTTTACGAAAAACATTTAACTCGCAAACTTCCTATGAGAGACGGATTGATTAAATGAAGCTACAATTGGAGATGGAAAACCAGCATAATTTACTTTCAATCATAAATCCCAAATATTTAAAATGATTAACGAACAAAATTTTTAAACAGTTACGTTACCCTACATTGAACACCATACAACAACATTTGTTGGAAAAGCGGAAAATTCGCATCCGATGGCACCAAAATCACCGTTGATAAAATGGAAATTAAATCGAGCTATTAAGACTCTATGATTTGCATTGCAGGAAGAAGAAAACCAGAGCGTCCAGAATTAATTAATGAACTCTCGGCAACCGATTATTCTTTGTGGAAAGGCAACAAAAAAGTTAAAAAGGCCAACACACTCGAATCACCCGTTTAGATTACCAGCTTTACATTGCGGGCGAGAAGCGATGAAGAAAAAGCCAATGCTTTTTCTACTCATATAAATGTAATTGGAAGAAACTTAAGAATACAATTAAAAATTTTATTATATTTTATTATTTTAAATCCAAAAAAGCCACCAGTATATTATCTTATTACTGTAAAAATGATAATGGAATTTCCAGACAAATGCATAAAACTAGTAACATATCATATTCAACGAAATCATGCGGACTGGTTATATTCCTCAAAAATGGAAGATATCTTTGATCACAATGTATCATGTAAAGCTGGAAAAATTAAACACAGATTTCATCATATTGTCCAATAAGCATGCTGCCTACAATCTCGAAGTTATTTGAAGAAATGCTACTAACGGAGTTGAAACCAGTATTAGTAGAACGGCATATTATTCCAGACCAACAATTTGGGTTCCGAAACCAACATGGTACCACAGAACAAGTACACAGAATTGTAAATACAATAAAAAACACCTTTGAGGAAAAGAAATATTGTTCTGCTGCCTGCTTGAACATTGCACAAGCCTTTGATAAAATTTGGCATGATGGGCTAATATACAAAATTAAAGGACTTCTGGAAAACTATCTCCTTCAAAGGTCATGGTTAAACAAAATAATTCAACTACTTGTTTAAATGATATCAACGCAGGTGTTCCACAAGGCAGCGTTCTCGGTCCAATATTATACCTGCTGTACACAGCTTACTTACCTGTAACCAACAAGGTAGTCATATCAACCTTTGTCGATGATACGACGGCCTGGTGTCACACAGTAATCCCGAAACTGCCTCAAAGGAATTACAGAATCATCTAAACAACATCCAATAATAAAGTATACGAAAACAAATCAACTCACGTCACATTCACGCTAAACAAACGCACTTGCCCACCAGTGGAATTAAACGATATAAATATTCCTCAACAAGCCAAGGTCAAATACTTAGGCATGCACCTGGATAGAAGGCTAACGTGGAAAAATCATATCCAAGCAAAGCGCAAAGAAATAAAAATAAAATTTTCCAAAATGTATTGGTTGATGGGAAGGAAATCTCAGCTGTCATTAACCAATAAAGTTTTATTGTACAAAGTGATAATCAAACCCATATGGACATATGGTATTAAATTATGGTGATCCACCAGCGCGTCAAACAGAGAACTCCTGCAACGATCCCAAGCAAAAGTATGTGTTTCATTCGAAATAGTAACATACACAATGATCTTGGAATTAAAACTATTAAAGAAACCATTAAAGAATTCAGTTCGAAATATTACTCAATACTAGAGACACATCCCAATGAATTGGCCAGGGATATATTAAAACAGATCCACTTGGACTGATGAAACTTTAAATATATTAAATGTTTAGGTTTTACATATAAATGTAATCTAAATTAATTAAATAGTGAACACTAATAACAAGTGTTAACATTGGTTAAAACTTAAAATATGTAATAATTTTAGCTTAAGATTTGAATACTTCTTGTTAGTTTCTTTTGTAGAAAGATTCAAGAATAAAGCCATTGGCAGCATTTAAAAAAAAAAAAAAAATTTGTTAAACCAGATCCTTGAGGAACGCCATCTCCAATCTGAAATCTAAATTTAAACCATTCGTAGATAAACCCTCTAAATCCAATAGTCCATATAAATAGGTTGTTAACTATAGTACCGCTTGCTTGGTCATTTGTAAATAGCTATTAAAACTATTCCTATTTATGTTCAATGCACACCTTTTGCTGATTAGAATTTAGCGGTCCTCTAATTATATTGCAGGTTATTTTATTGTTTTCTTTTTTGCACGACTAATTTTTCAAATTGAGCAAAGGACATACAAGGAGCATTTTAATAAAAACTTCCCCCGGAGCATAGCAAATAGAACACTCAATAGGTTAGTATGACAAATTGGCAAGAAGTTTTAATTAAAATTACCTCGACTACTTCTAATATTGAAATTAATAAAACTGATCTTAAAAGTCTCGGCACTCCTGTTGAAAAAAGTTTTAGATCACTGCCAAAACAGAGAAATTAAAATAAAAACTTAAAATCCATCAAGGCCAGATAGTGATTTTATCAATATCTTTGGGTAACCGTCAGATTTCCTATAACCAACCGCTTCCATTACGAATCGATAAATATTTAAGTTAATGGAATTATTTTAGGTTCGTAGCATCGGTGAGAAAATGACTCGATATTCGACCGAATATAAATAGATCAACCGGATTTTTATTTGTGGGGCTAGTCAAGGCGTCAACTTATATTGAACATAGCATACAACCTGAGAAGCCACGCTAATGTGTATTTGAATTTTTGTCTCTTAACAAAATATTAATATTTTTGGAATACTGGCTTTTTAAAAATCTTCACATTAAAAAAATATTCATCTGTACCTAACAATCCAAGGTCATTAAAGGTCATACATCGTTTGCATGAAACAAATACTCACTCTTGCTCTTATGACTTGTATCTAAAGTTTTTCTCCTAACTATCATAGTTTTCGAGAAAAACGCACTGATCATCGTTTTAAGTGGCGCACCCTATCTATACGTCATTTAAATAGTGGACCGACTTTGACATTAACTTTCGTAGACTACGATTTTTTTTAAAGTTGCATGATTCGATTATTTTTTGCTTATTTTTTGTAATATTATTTATGAGAAAAGCTAACCTGACAAATTTTTTTTCTGCACAAAATCTATGTAATGGTAGATTGGTAGTATAGTAGCGCTGATGTAGTGGTGGCTACCATCGAGATGGGTGCGCAAAATCTCTGGATTATATCGGCCTACCTACCATATGAGGAGGAAAATATACCACCAGGTAAGTTGGGTAGTGCAATAACAGAGGCTCAAAGACGAAAAGTTGGAGTCATCATGGGCAGTGATGCTAATGCGCATCACTCAATCTGGGGTGTACAAATATCAACAGGCGAGATGAGTTACTCCTTCATTTTATTTTAATTACTAACCTAAATATATGTAATATCGCGCGCAAGCCAACCTTTATTACTAAAAATAGGCAAGAAGTGTTAGACATCACACTATTGAACTGGAAAGTGTTCAAAGATCATTCCTTTTCTGACCATTGTTATCTCCAGTACGAAATGGATACAAAACCCACTAAAAAACCATCCTTCAGAAATAGGAAGAAAACTGATTGAGATTGCTTTAGAACCGGGAGCTATTACTAGAAACGCATTTCCCGGAGTGCTCGGTACTAGCTCCGGGGAGACCCATGATAAATAGGGGTGTAGACTCCGTAAGTCATATAGTAAATAGGCGGAATATCCTATGGGCAATAAACAGTTGCAAACCATATACAAGTCGGCAGGACCTGATGGCATTACCCCTGCGTATATCCAGCGTACTATTGACTTAACCCTACCATGGCTGGATGCTACCTTCAAAGGCAGCCTAGAACTCTGTCACATTCCTAGCAAATGGACTGAAGTAAAAGTTATATTTATAACTAAGGCGGGAAAAAGCTCTCACTGCTATCCCAAAGACTTTAGGCCTATAAGCTTATCTTCTTTTCTGTTGAAAGCACTGGAAAGACAAAAAGAGGCTTACATTAGAGGCTCAATCAAGCCGGGCGAGCTGTCGGGATCTCAACACGCATACTGTAAGGGACGATCGGTGGAAACAGGTCTCCACTCCCTTATAGGCCCGATTGAGAAATCACCTGAATATAAGGAATATTCAATGGTAACCTTCTTGGATATAGAGGGGGCCTTTAGCAACGTCAGACCGGGAGCAATCAATCGGGCCCTTGCGTGTCTGGGGGTTGACGGGTCACTCAGAAGCTGGATAGATCATTTGCTTAGAGGCAGGATCGTGACATCTTATCTGGGTAGGACGTCTGCCGGCAGATACGTGAGCAGAGGGACACCTCAAGGTGGGGTTCTATCCCCCACTTCTTTGGATTTTAGTTATAAATGACCTGTTACTAAACCTGGAAGGGCATGGCTTCAAGGTGGTTGCTTACGCGGATGACGTTGCTATTACGGTCTTTGGTAAATATCCTAATATGCAGAGTGAGCGCATGCAGTGCACGCTCGGCTACCTCTCTGAGTGGGCACGCGGCTGCGAACTGAACGCAAACCCACACAAAACGAAGCTGGTCCTCTTTACCAGGAGGCACAAGCTTCCTCAGTGTGACCCTCCAACATTAAATGGTACTCGCTTGATCTTTACGGATAGAGCAAAATACCTCGGACTTCTTTTGAACAGCAAGCTACGGTGGAAACCAAACATCGTAGAGAGAGTAATGAAAGCTAATTTAGCGCTCTACTCCTGCAAAAATGCCATTGGAAAGAGATGGCGTATGGAGCCCCACATAGTACACTGGCTCTACGTCTCAGTGGTCAAACCTATACTGCTGTATGGGGTTGTCGTCTGGTGGCCAGCGTTATAAATTATGGCCAACCTTAAACTATTGATGAAAGTCCATAGAACGGCCTGCTTGTGATAAGTGGGGCTCTCAGGAGCACACCTACTCAAGTTCTGGAGATTCTCTTTCATCTAACTCTCTTGGATATTGCGGCAGAGCAGCTTGCATCTTTCCCAGCCATTCGGTTCAAATCCATATCTATTTGGACCTGTAACAAAGCAGGGCACTCAGAGAGGACTGGACCAAAGGAACGAAACGAATTTTTGTGTGTGCTCACTTTTTTATTTGGCGGATAGAAATTAATTTCCAGTTGACTTTTAATTATGTTCAGATATACAGGGCATCCTTAAAACTAGTTGGTTCTTTAGTGGTTTTTATTATTTTTTGTCGAAAAAATTCGAAATTGTGGATGTTGTTCACGTTAATGGGTGGAGGGAGAGGTATTCTATTGTTTTTCTGTTCAGTGTTATTGTTCACATTTTGTGTAGTATGTTTTTGAGGCGTTCTCGTATTTGTTCCTACGTTTTTTTGGTATTTCTGTTATCAGCACTGCCAATATTGTTTTTCAGCTCTCTCTTATCTGTACAATATCAATTCTGACTCAGAGCATTGAACCTATTATTCTGTTGAAAAACTGGAAATTGCCGCAACCACCAGCTGGAATTATTTGAATGATCATGTTGAATGGTTGATGGCTGAATATGGTTAGAAGATAGATTTTTAACTCGTGCTGAATCCTTAGCGTTGTTATTTTTAACCTTTTCTTTTAGTGTACAGTATTCTCTTTTAAGCTCAGCAACTTCGGTGATCAGCTGCGCGATTTGTTTCTCTATTTTTTGAAATTTATTCAACAGCCCCTCGCTGTTTGTAATATTTACTGATGTAGAGTTTTTTTTTCAGTAGAGACTGCGTTTTTTGCAAATAAGAATTTTTCTTTATTGGAGATTTGAGCGTCATAGAGCTCCTTTGAAATGAAAATTGTTCCTCATTACTCATTTGAGCGTTGATATCCTTTAGCTTATTTTGGATATCATAAGAATGCTTTACCAATGTTTGGACCCCCGTAAAATCGATGGGACCGACCACCGAAGAGAGTGGGTTTTCCTGCACATCAGGTCTGCCACCATCAGGTCTGGGTTTTCCTGCACATCAGGTCTGCCTGGGATATTACATTCCTTGCTTGTTTGTGCGGCGAATGTGACAAAACCGATTCTTGAGTCTACAACTGCAAATCGCTTGCTAAATCATAATTCTTTAATAAATGTTTACTATTAAAACCGATTTTAACGATGCTTTTCAGACAATGCAGATTAAAAATAATTTTTTTTAAAAGTGCAGATTAAAATGCATTGAAGGTGCTATAAACTTGTCGCTCCACGTATCACATTGATCCTAATGAAATTTGATCACCGTAGTTTCGAATTAATTAATAAAATCACTGTAGGAACACGTTCCCATGCCTGGTTGTGATACAGTCTGATTAATCCGAAAGATTATTGAAAATTCAAGTATTTCTGTCAACAGATAAAATACGTTTTGTGATAACAAGTTTCTATTATACTATTCATAAGCTTCCATGCATGCTTTTAAGCTTTAAAACATTTAGTTCAAAATATTATAAAGTGAACATTAAATTTATTTAATTAAAAACTTTAAGCTTCACCGAGCTATTTAAAATAACTTTTTTTTTTTTCTATTTTCACAACCCAATCGAATCAAGTCATCACTTTATGGAAATTTAATTAAAAAAGTTTGTGGCAGTGTACAGTTTAGCTAAAACTTAATTTAACAACTTTTCAACAGCAAACAAATTACTCCTCAAACCTTTCCGTGAATTAAATCGGAAACTTTTCAAAACATATGAAACAACAACTTTTCTTTTTTATTTATCGAGCTTTCTTTCAAAAAAAAAAAAAAAGCTCGATGTAGTAAATATATTGTATATAACTTGATTAAATATTATTGAATTTTATATATTTTGTGTTGTATATGTCTGTTTACTTATAACAATATTTTGTTATTGTAAGCTGTCAATTTCCTGTCTTATCAACAAATAAAAAAAAATAAACAAAACGAATGGAATTTCTTCTCCGTTTGTTTTCATCCGTATGTGCGCTAACTCAATTAATCGAATAGAAGAAAATTAAATGGAAATCAAAGTGTTTTTTTCCCGTTTATATAATATTTTCGATAAGTCCAATCAATAGTTAATATCTATGTATGTATGTTGCTATCATGCTTTAATGAGATTAAATGTGTGACACGATAATTCAATTTGGAAAATGTAGATATACAAAATCGAGTTTCCGGAAGAACTCTTTATTTAAATCAACTATTTGGACTTATTCCAAAATTTCTAATTTTAGTTAGTTTTAACAATAATATATATACAAAACAACTTTTATTCCCATTGTGGGGAGAGACGAGAGACAGTGTTGTGAAATGTTAGAAAACTATATCAATTCGTCTTCGCCATAACCAAAACTATGTATATATACTTTCTTGTCTCTTGTAAACTAAAAAGTTATAAAATTTGTACACTTATACATGGAATTAATATAAATTGATTAAGTTGAAGAGTTCGTCGTTGACAAAAATTAAATTGTTCTTGTTTGTAACAACAACAACAACAAAAACTTAGTTTTTTGATATAATGTATACGAGTATATGCATTGTTGATGTTTCTGAAACTGTTCCTCCCCGTAATTTTTTTTTGTATGTTTGACACAGACGACTTATATACAGTAGACGCTGAGAGAAAAATAAGATGTCAGCTTATAGGTATATCATTACAAAAACTTTGTATTCTATATCTCCAGCTATAATATTTAAGTTTCCAAAAGTTTTTCTTAAGTTTTTCGAATATTGTTTGCCCTGAAAGATGATTGTTTGTTTTCGAGAAATGGATGTTATCGATGCACAAAATATTATGTTTTTACTTGGTACTGCGTTGAAACAGTTTTGTTGATTTTGGATCAAAACTACATTTTTTTTTACTGTATTCTTCCATATAGATATACTGCAGTAGCAAGTATAATACTTTCGTTTAGACAAAGCGACTTCTCGTAGCCAAATTGACAACGTATTAATTAATTGACTTTGAAGTGTTAAAGATATTATCAAAATATGAATTTTTTACCACAAATTAAAGTTAATAAAAAGCTATACGATGCTTTGTTTTTGTACAACCGCAGCAATTACAGGGCTGCAAACCTTCTAACAAACAAATAGCAAGTCAATGTGGTCTATTTAGGTGTTACTAAAGGTAGAACGATTCACATTTCACATAACGTCTACCATCGCAATCTATATTATCGCTGTTTCGACAGACAAGTGAATAAAATTTCAGTTAGCCGATCTATTGGTATTGCAGATATTTTAATCAAATCGGATTATATTTTAACAGATTTACTTTGCGGAAGAAAACGCGCAGCTTAACCGAGATTTTTATTTTTTAGCGGCAGATACATAGATGTCACTGCAAAACGTGTCACATAAGTCCATTAATTGTAAATGTATAGAGACCTATCACGACAAGGATTAGGCTCGGTTATTCAACCAGCCTCATCTTACCAAGAATCGTTGAAAATGTCTGACATCGATCTTACTGAGATCTATCTCGTGGTCCACATGGAGTGTTCCCTTAAATTTACATTCTGGAGTGCACAAGATAAGGACAGTTGCAGAGCAGGTGGAGCACTCCTTTCTCCTCCAACTCATCAACATAGTAAAACGATATTTTCAAAATTAGGAGCAACATTAACAAAATTAGGAGCAACATTAAAATCATCCAAGTATGCAACCACGCTGAGGCCTGGCCTTTCCAGGTTTAGTGACAAGTAATAAATAACCAAATTCCAAAGAATAGGGAATAACACCTCACCTTACGGTATACTTCTACTCAAAAATCTACGACGCTCCTCCTAGATGAGTTGTCATCTATAGGATTCGATCTATCCCGTCTTTCATTTGATCTATCCAGTCTCCCACTAACCCGTTTACCACCAGATATGTAACCGCCCGAGTCATTGCCACCAGTCTGAATAAAGTTACCTTAGACTATTCCATATATTCAAGAGATATTCAAATAGAACCTATAATGGGATGGAGAGCAGTTTCCATCGATCGTCCTTTAGAGTACGTGTGTTGAGATTTCGACAGTTCGTCCGGCTTGATTGAGTCTCTGATGCTTGAGTTTCTATTTGCTTTTCTGATGATAGAAAAGAGGATAGTCTTATAGGCCTTCAGTTTTTGGGATAGCAATAAGAGCTTGTTCAGGGCTTAGGTATATAAATATTACTTTTACTCAGGTTGATTTACTAGGAATGTGACAAAGTTCTAAGTTATACCATTGAAAATAACAACGTATAGCGTTAAGTCAATATTCTTCTGAACATCAAGTCCTGCCGAGTTATGTATATGGCTTAAAGCTGTTTATTGCTTATTTACTATATGACTTGCTGAGCTCACACCACTATTTATCTTGAATCTCTTCGCAGCTAGTACCAAACACCTTAATGCGGATCTAAAAGTAGTTCCAGGGATTCCCCACTACACGTAATCCATGACCCATCCGGTCGCTGGAGGTAATTCGGAATGGACCCCTGTAAATTATCACAATAGAGCCTCCAGACCTTTGTTTCGGCTCCTCTTAATTCGATCTTGTAAGTTTTAAGGACTTCATTTAAGTAGTCCTAATCCGCAGCAGCATCAATATTCCTCGCCTTCTTGAACGGTGTTGAAGTTATGTTATATGTAGCAACTAGCAACACTATGATTACTCCACTCGCTTGTCAAGCTAGCACCAAGTAAATATATTTCTGCATAGACTTTGGAATTTTAGCTTTGCTTTAAATGAGTGTTAGTGTTAGGGAAATTTATTAGGAAAAGTAAACTGTTTTAACAAGATTACCTATGCCTAATCCGTCATAAAATGTTGAAAAATGCGCACACATAGAAAGTTTGGAAGGAGAGACTTGAAAGTTTGGAAGTAGTATTCAAACCGTACAACAACTATTTGGTGCCTGTACCATAGTGCAAGAGACAGTAAGAAATGTGTTGTATGTCCAACTGCACCGATCCAAATAAAGAGCCACTTACCAAATACCAGCCCCCCGAGTAGAATTGGAGTATGAATTTTATAATAAGGATGTCAATAAAGCCGCACCTTTTTCAATTCATTTATAGTGAAGAGACAACGAGTGTGTTGATGTGCATACATATTGTTATATTTATTTGCCTGAGTTACTATTAGAACTGGTAGAAGCTCTCGCCAGTAATCTACCATCGCAGCTCTTAAGTGATTTGTCATTGCAAAAATTTTTTAATTGAAATAGAGTTCTGCTGAGGCGGGACGCTGCGTAGACTATTAAACAGGATACAGTACGTACATCAATAGGTATGAAAAAGCCTATTTCAAAACCAAAATTTTTCAAAATACTACTTATCTGGGTGGAATGGAACTATACCTAGGGCCTAGACTATTTCTTAATCGATTATGATCAAATGCAACATGTTCCGATGGAAATTACATTTTAAAATAATGTTCGTATGAAGTTCAGGAATATCGCCAACAGGAACGAATCCAGGCCATATTCCTTGGCCGATTTTGTTAAACCTTGGGACCTAGACCATCACATACTTTCTGGATAACATTCTGGAACGTTTTTGGCGATGTATGATAAAATTCTTTAACTTAGTAGTTTCGTTATTTTCTTGATAAATTTAATAAACTCAAGAAACTTCCTCCTATAAAGAACGTAAAGTAACATTTATTTGGCGGTATAGATTCTAGAAGCTCTGATGATGCCAATAGCTTGATCCTCTTTATATAAATTTTCAGTCTTTCAACTTTCTTTAGATTTACTTTCTTTTCTCTAACGACCTGGTTAGTTTTAAAATATTTTGATGAGGATGAAAACTGTTTCTTTATATTGGTTGTTGTATTACCGGTAGCTTCCTTAATGTGTATTTCTATTTGTAGAGTACTCTTTTGGAGATCGTGACAGGAGGCAGGTTTGGACATCATCGAAGCTGTAATCGTTTCGGCCAGCATTTCCTTTAAATTCGGCCTTTCTATGTGTTGTCGGTATACTTTTACTCATCTTCTGCTACTGTTTCCAAATACTCAATTGCTGTATAACTTGAGTCCGATTTCGATGTATCATCTACAATAAATAATCTGTTCATAACATTGCTGTTCCGTTTCGATGCTCTTTGATTCGCTTTAATAAAGCTTCTAAAAGCTCATTTAAATTTCGATTTTATTCGATTTCAGCGACTTCAACAAAAATTTCAGGATAGCGTCCGCAGTGAGCAAGTTCATCATCACGTCTTCCCAGCATTTCAATTGCCAATTTGAAGGGGTTCCAAATATCTCAAATCAATTAATACCGCGCATGAATAGCGTCAATGGTGTTCAAAACCCGTTCTAGCATTGCGTCTGTACTATTCCATCTGGGTTTGCTATCCAAGAGCAAATTCAACTCTTTTCCATGTTTCTATTTGACCTTTTTGTGATACTTTAAGGTTTCAATTGTTTTCTTTTATACAAAATCATAAAACTCATATATAAGATTCATAACACCATGCTTGCCCTTCGGCAAAGTATAGTACCGAGCACTTAATAATTAACGAATAAATTCCCTTTTACAATAGACCTGGGTCTGTACGGCTGTTGTACGGCTGTACAAATTTACCAAATTTTGTTACACTACCGCAATTTGGAGATTCCAAAATACGACTGTACAGCCTGCAATACTGTATTAAACTTTCAAGATGCCGTCTCAATCAGCTTGTAGAAGATTCTTTGCAACTTAAAATATTATTAGAGCATAGCAGACATTAGGCATTTTCTCCATTCCTATCTTTAATTAATTGTTTCCAGATTTCGGCAAACATGGTTTTTCTTAGTGATGGGAATCGCTTTTAGGGAAATAGAAAACCAATCAAATTCCCTCGAATTCCCGCGAGTGTCCCTTTCACAAGTATGAGTTTGAACATTGAATAGTCGATTGTACAGTTTTAAAGCTCGATTTGAGTCAGTTGAACTATCAATTAATTCATCCTGCAGCTCTGCAATTTATTTATTTTACATTAATTGAGAGTAACAATTTAAAAAAAATTTAATTAGAAGTCAGGTCTTTGAATCTGCATTTGAACATAAAATGTGAAGTTAGGATTTTAAAAGGATCAGTATTATTGCAGAATAAAAATGGTAATTATGTGCATTGATCAGAAGTTGAAAATTTTAATTTAGACCAACTCAGAAAAAAGTTTTTGTTTAGAATCGAACTAATGACTCATGACTCATGAAATTTGACCAAATCGAATAGTACATGATCTTAGATCCTTGTTGTATGGTACCACTCATGAGCATTATTGACATGAGGCACCAAGTAGTACGCTAGAAACGAGGCCAATCTTTCAATTTTGTGTCAAATATAATTTGAGACCCCTAGGCAAGAATGAAAATTCCCATATCCAGATAAGTATATATGGCCGAGACTTGATGCACGCATAATTAATATCGTTACGATAATGCGATGATAGATAGTTTGCTAAGTTGAATGGATAGAACGCAGTTCAATTGGATAGCACGATAACCTAATGCCAATTGATGCATCTTCATGCTCTTCCAATCATAAAATGGCACTTTCGATTGGTCGCTAAATATTGGGTCCTCAGAAAAATAAATTGACTAGTGACTACAAATTTAACTTTTGTTCATAAACTCAGTTAAGCTAACTTTGTTCGAGTTGATCTGTGCCAGCTTAACTGGTGCACTGTTCTTTAAAAATTAAAAAGAACAGTCATTTAGAAGATATTGTATTCCATTCAACTACTAAAAAAAAATATGAAATGATATTTTTTACTGCGCGACCCATTTTTACACAGCGACCATTTTGTCCTTTCTATAAGTAATCAATCAAAACCAGAGTGAAAAAAACACGTTAATTTAAAGAAACACTGACAGTAAAATATTACAGATAAAATAAAATTCTTATCAAAACACTTCGTACAATATTATTTGTCTTTATGTTGTTCTGTATATTCTTCTCCAAATATTATAACATTTGGTTTCATTTTTGGGTAATTTGCTAATTTTCCTTTTCCATGATAATAATCATTTTCATCCCATTTCATTCTCTTTTATAAACA
Source organism: Tipula unca (assembly GCA_951394425.1). Taxonomy (NCBI): domain Eukaryota; kingdom Metazoa; phylum Arthropoda; class Insecta; order Diptera; family Tipulidae; genus Tipula; species Tipula unca. The sequence goes on from OX596381.1 coordinate 22,105,952, forward strand.
TATACATCAACACAGACCTTTCTTTAATATTTTGTGTGTGTATGTATCTATACGAAATTATAAAAATAAATAATATTTTCTAAATGATTTATAATAGAAACCAAAGTTAATTTTTTTTTTGTTCTTATGCTTGTATTTTTACTTATAACAGAAATACAAAAAAAAATACTAATATTTTAATCTTTATTATTCGGAAAAATGGAAAATTATAAAGCAGCACCAGAAAGAGCAGAACACAAAAGGCAAAAAAAAAACGAAAATTCTAATTAAAATGTTACAACATAAATCAAAATTATCAGAAATAATTAACTTTTTATTATTTTCCATAAAATAATACAAAAAATAATAATTTGGAAATACCCACACACACCCACACACACAATAAAAATAGGAAGAACTCTGTCCGTTCTTCAGTGTTATATATATATAAAAAGGATATGGGCACATAGGGAAGCTTATTTATGTACAGTGATTTTAACCCTTAAAAATTTCACTTGAATTTGATGTTGTTTTATATACAGATTTTATATAATTAAATTAGCTACATAATAGAGACGTCTTAGAAGGCCTCTAGAAATATCCTAATTAACGGGTTAAAAAGAAAATATCGATTTCGAGTGATGATGATAAAAATGACGCTTTATACCGTGTATACAGTAAATTACATTATCCCTAAAACAACATCTTGTAGATTTTGTATCAAAATCCTTTCTTTTGTTTTGTCTATGCCTCCTAAAGTCCTAAGTAAATATGTATACATATTATTATTCTGTGTTATCTGAAAATAATAACAATATGCATGATAAGATATTCAATAGGAAATTCCAACAATTCTACTATACAAAAAGACTTAGTATGTGTGTACATAATATATGCGAAGATAATCAGATAAGATTTGTGTTTATTCTGTACTTATTTTATTTGGTTTCTCTTGTTTCAAAACACAAAAATACTTACACACAAATTAATTAGAAATTCTAAATAATATCAATTTTTAATTAGTTATTTTCTCTTCAATAATTTCTGTATTTGCCATATGTTATGTAATCAGGTTCTATATGGTAGGTTCAATTGATTTTATTTTCTTATTTATAATAATTGAGTTAATTAGTTCAGATTATAAATTATTGCACATTGACAATGCTGGAAGGGATTATATCGGAACCATAATTGTGTATTTGTTCAATAAAATAATGAAAGTAAACATTCTCGTGCCACAAAACCCATCATCCACCCTCGCTACTAAATCAATTGGTCCATAGTAATAAACCTCCGAAGGACACGCACCGAAATTCATAAAATAATAATGACAACACAAAATTTTAGTCGGCCTTGCAATGCATTCACATAGTAAGACACACGAAAAATTATCTAGCACAAATATAAGACAATTTTTCGTGTGTTTTACTACGGGAGTGCTTGGAAAGGTTGATTAAAATTTGGTAGCGAGTATATTTTTTTTTTAAATTATAGCAAATGTAATTTTATATAAAAAATAAATTTCGACACCAAATTCTAGTTGACCTTGCCTTGATTTACGTGGTAAAACGAACAAAAGATTGTGTAGCACTGACTCAACAAAACTTTTTGTGTATTTCACTATGTGAGTATCTAGAAATTTTAATATTTTTGAATATTTGGCTACGCAAGCAATACCACAGTTTTTTATATATGAATTATTTTTGTCATTTGTCAGCAATTGCTATGTAGACAAGTTGAAGTTGGCATTATGAAAGAGGTTTTTCATCACGTTGGATTACCGGTGAACCCTCCAAATTTTTGAAGTCAACTCCAGTCGAAACTCATTTATTTTATGCTGAAACGTCTGCCGATTCCTACTACAAGAATTCATTAATTGAACTACAGTTTTACATAAAGTACTCTGAAAGTATCATTAAGAGCCACCTACAAAACTACTACAATCTCAACAATAAATACCTTGAGGAGCCTCCAAATTTTATCCGACAACACGTAAATACATTTTTTGCTCGGCGGGCACTGAACTTATGCTCGATCACCCAACGTACAACCATTTAAATACCGTTTTTTTCTAAGGACAGCATCAAGCGGCCTACACTTATTTCCGTTCAAGGTGTTCTAGGTGTTTTCTAGGTAGCTGCTTTATTATATCTCCGGTAATCAGGTCAAACCCTGGTGCTTTCTATAAGCTCTAATTGTTTATAATTTCGTTTGCTACTTGAGTAGGCGATGTAGGTGTGACATCTTCGAGCATTTGTATTTTGTTTTCATCCAATGTTTCTCCTAATTGATATTATTCATGAGGTTGAAATATACTTTGAAGATGATTAGCAAATCTTTCAGCTTTTTCATTGTTTTTCCTTGCCCATGTCTCATCCATTTTCCCGATAGGTTGTATTGGAATTATTGGCCTTTGCAGACTTTTAGTTACTTTCCAGAGCGAATAATCCGCATTACTGTCAATCGTCAACTTACTTCAGTAGAAATTAACTGACTCATTTTTTAATTTGTGAATTTGGCTTGTTAACTGTTGTGTAAGATTGTTTAGTCTTTTTTTGTCTTGTGGAGCTTGAGTTTGATGCCACGTTTTTATGGATTTGAGTTTATCCCTAAAGAAATTTCTAATTTTTAGCCTTGATATAATTTAAAAGATCTTTTAAAAGTATTCTTTGGTCAAGGTGTACTTTGAATATTCATATGTTTTCATAATTTTGGTTATAAAAAAAAAATCGATCTGGTCAGGTATTTTTCCTAAGTCAGTTGGCCAATGTGTTGGTTTTTCTGTTGAAATGAATTCCCATCCATTTTCTGTAATGGCAGTTAATCTGGAACCCCAGTGAGTATTCTTCGCATTGAAGCCACCACCTATTATGAAACTTTTTCCCAGACGCTTGAAGAATTCTGAGTATTGTTTTGTTTTAATAGAATGTCTTGATGGCCAGTACAATCCTGCCACATAAATAGAAAAGTTGTTGGTTTTTATATTAACTGCTGTGGCCTTAATTTCTTTTTCATACTTCTTCAAAATGTTGGGTATGTTTTTTTATGATGACTGCTCTTCCTCCTCTGGCTGAATTACCTGCATGAATAATGTGATATACGCAAATGTTGTGTATACTATTCGATTTTGAGTTTTACTCATCTTTTGGATTTTAATTTTCTGAATTTCCTTTGCAACAATACATCCTCGATAATTAGCAGGATGACCTTGTCACTTTAGATGAACTTTAGGATTGTCGCATTCTCCAGTTAGGTGGTGTCCCTGAATGTTAGTACAAATATGTCTAGCTTCTTTTTATTTCTCCAGCTAATTTTGTTCATTAAGCTGATTATTTTAAATTGTTTTGATGATAAACCAACTTTAATTAGGTCTGGGCTGCAGGTATGATGTAAGTTAATTGCCATGACTCTGATTGGCCTTTCTTGTTAATTATACCTGTTATAGATAAATGCATCTCCGCTATTTACGTTGATGGATATTTTATTTTGACTTATCAATTTAGTGATGAATGATTCACTCGCCTTAATTATATCATACAACACGTGATAATTTTTAACCTCATCTACTATGTTGGTGGGGGAGGTTTTTTATTTTAAATCTTTTTTAACGTTTGTCTCAACCTTTTGAGGCTGAGTATTTTGATCCAATGTTTGTGGTTTTTGTGGTGGTGACGGTGTATTATTTAACCTTCTCGTTCTATGTTTCCTAGACTTAGCACGAATCAATTCTGTTTCTTTAGCTAATAACTCTTGCTCGTCGGCTTGATATTCAACGTTTTTATTAACATTAGAATTGGTGGTTTGGTTCTGTGTCATTGAAATCTTAGCTAAGGTTTCATATTGCTTTAATTGCATCATTTCTTTTTTCAATCATTTTGCCATTGTTTGCTTTTTCTCTGAAGCACAACTTTCAAGAACAGATTTTTCACTATAATTATATGTGGTTGTTATGCCTGCTTGTTGGGGTTCCGCTGTTGCGCCAATATTATTTTGAAATTGCTCCATCGTAAGATTTTGAAATGAAAAGTAAAAGTTTTCTCAGGAGATCATTAACCAACCGTTCCTCGCCTTTGGGACGGGCTGCTTATTATTTCCATATTCTTATTGTTTCGTGTATAGGCAAGGATCGGCCATTCCAAGAGCCCCCTTAAACCCAGTCTCATAGGATAGTGGATTGCCCAATGTTTCCATCGGCGTACCACCTGAGGTATTTGTTCCTTCTGTTTTACTCATTACATATTGTAAATGTATAGTGTCATCCACTCGCCTCTAGTATTTAGCACCCTGTTAAAGTTCAACACCCTGTAGAACGTTATTTGATGTTACTTGATTTGAAGTGTTTTTCCAATCGCTATGACACGAAAATTATTTTGGTTCAAGTTTCATGTGGGGATTCTGGGAAATTTAGGTTTTCCAAAATCATATGTAAATAATTGAAAATTTATAAAAATTCAGCCTCGATAGTCTTATGTCTGGAGATGGCTTGATTTGAAATGATTTTCCATTCACTATGACGAGAAAATTACTTTGGTTCAAGTTTCATGTGGGGATCCTGGGAAATTTAGGTTTTCCAAAATCATATGTAAATAATTGAAAATTTATAAAAATTCAGCCTCGATAGTGTTATGTCTGGAGATGGCTTGATTTGAAATGTTTTTACATTCGCTATGACGATAAAATTATTTTGGTTCAAGTTTCATGTGGGGATCCTGGGAAATTTAGATTTTCCAAAATCATATGAAAATAATTGAAAATTTATAAAAATTCAGCCTCGATAGTGTTATGTCTGGAGATAGCTTGATTTGAAATGTTTTTCCATTCACTATGACGAGAAAATTATTTTGGTTCAAGTTTCATGTGGGGATCCTGGGAAATTTAGGTTTTCCAAAATCATATGTAAATAATTGAAAATTTATAAAAATTCAGCCTCGATAGTGTTATGTCTGGAGATAGCTTGATTTGAAATGTTTTTCCATTCACTATGACGAGAAAATTATTTTGGTTCAAGTTTCATGTGGGGATCCTGGGAAATTTAGGTTTTCCAAAATCATATGTAAATAATTGAAAATTTATAAAAATTCTGCCTCGATTAGTGTTATGTCTGGAGATGGCTTGATTTGAAATGTTTTTACATTCGCTATGACGAGAAAATTATTTTGGTTCAAGTTTCATGTGGGGATCCTGGGAAATTTAGATTTTCCAAAATCATATGAAAATAATTGAAAATTTATAAAAATTCAGCCTCGATAGTGTTATGTCTGGAGATAGCTTGATTTGAAATATTTTTCATTCAATATGACGAGAAAATTATTTTGGTTCAAGTTTCATGTGGGGATCCTGGGAAATTTTGGTTTTCCAAAATCATATGTAAATAATTGAAAATTTATAAAAATTTTGCCTCGATTAGTGTTATGTCTGGAGATGGCTTGATTTGAATTGTTTTTCCATTCACTATGACGAGAAAATTATTTTGGTTCAAGTTTCATGTGGGGATCCCGGGAAATTTAGGTTTTCCAAAATCATATGTAAATAATTGAAAATTTATAAAAATTCAGCCTCGATAGTGTTATGTCTGGAGATGGCTTGATTTGAAATGTTTTTCCATTCGCTATGACGAGAAAATTATTTTGGTTCAAGTTTCATGTGGGGATTCCGGGAAATTTAGATTTTCCAAAATCATATGAAAATAAATGAAAATTTATAAAAATTCAGCCTCGATAGTCTTATGAGATGGCTTGATTTGTAATGTTTTTCCATTCACTATGACGAGAAAATTATTTTGGTTCAAGTTTCATGTGGGGATCCTGGGAAATTTAGGTTTTCCAAAATCATATGTAAATAATTGAAAATTTATAAAAATTCAGCCTCGATAGTGTTATGTCTGGAGATGGCTTGATTTGAAATGTTTTTACATTCGCTATGACGAGAAAATTATTTTGGTTCAAGTTTGATGTGGGGATCCTAGGAAATTTAGATTTTCCAAAATCATATGAAAATAATTGAAAATTTATAAAAATTCAGCCTCGATAGTGTTATGTCTGGAGATAGCTTGATTTGAAATGTTTTTCCGTTCAAGTTTCATGTGGGGATCCTGGGAAATTTAGGTTTTCCAAAATCATATGTAAATAATTGAAAATTTATAAAAATTCTGCCTCGATTAGTGTTATGTCTGGAGATGGCTTGATTTGAAGTGTTTTTCTAATCGCTATGACAAGAAAATTATTTTGGTTCACGATTCATGTGGGGATCCTGGGAAATTTAGATTTTCCAAAATCATATGTAAATAGTTGAAAATTTATAAAAATCGAGCATCGATATTGTTATGTCTGGAGATGGCTTGATTTGAAATGTTTTTCCATTCGCTATGACGAGAAAATTATTTTGGTTCAATTTTCATGTGGGGATTCTGGGAAATTTAGGTTTTCCAAAATCATATGTAAATAATTGAAAATTTATAAAAATTCAGCCTCGATAGTCTTATGTCTGGAGATGGCTTGATTTGAAATGTTTTTTCATTCACTATGACGAGAAAATTATTTTGGTTCAAGTTTCATGTGGGGATCCTGGGAAATTTAGGTTTTCCAAAATCATATGTAAATAATTGAAAATTTATAAAAATTCAGCCTCGATAGTGTTATGTCTGGAGATGGCTTGATTTGAAATGTTTTTACATTCGCTATGACGATAAAATTATTTTGGTTCAAGTTTCATGTGGGGATCCTGGGAAATTTAGATTTTCCAAAATCATATGAAAATAATTGAAAATTTATAAAAATTCAACCTCGATAGTGTTATGTCTGGAGATAGCTTGATTTGAAATGTTTTTCCATTCACTATGACGAGAAAATTATTTTGGTTCAAGTTTCATGTGGGGATCCTGGGAAATTTAGGTTTTCCAAAATCATATGTAAATAATTGAAAATTTATAAAAATTTTGCCTCGATTAGTGTTATGTCTGGAGATGGCTTGATTTGAAATGTTTTTCCATTCGCTATGACGAGAAAATTATTTTGGTTCAAGTTTCTTGTGGGGATTCTGGGAAATTTAGATTTTCCAAAATCATATGAAAATAATTGAAAATTTATAAAAATTCAGCCTCGATAGTGTTATATCTGGAGATAGCTTGATTTGAAATGTTTTTCCATTCACTATGACGAGAAAATTATTTTGGTTCAAGTTTCATGTGGGGATCCTGGGAAATTTAGGTTTTCCAAAATCATATGTAAATAATTGAAAATTTATAAAAATTCAGCCTCGATAGTGTTATGTCTGGAGATGGCTTGATTTGAAATGTTTTTCCATTCACTATGACGAGAAAATTATTTTGGTTCAAGTTTCATGTGGGGATCCTGGGAAATTTAGGTTTCCAAAATCATATGTAAATAATTGAAAATTTATAAATATTCAGCCTCGATAGTGTTATGTCTGGAGATGGCTTGATTTGAAATGTTTTTACATTCGCTATGACGAGAAAATTATTTTGGTTCAAGTTTCATGTGGGGATCCTGGGAAATTTAGATTTTCCAAAATCATATGAAAATAATTGAAAATTTATAAAAATTCAGCCTCGATAGTGTTATGTCTGGAGATGGCTTGATTTGAAATGTTTTTCCATTCACTATGACAAGAAAATTATTTTGTTTCAAGTTTCATGTGGGGATCCTGGGAAATTTAGGTTTTCCAAAATCATATGTAAATAATTGAAAATTTATAAAAATTTTGCCTCGATTAGTGTTATGTCTGGAGATGGCTTGATTTGAAATGTTTTTCCATTCGCTATGACGAGAAAATTATTTTGGTTCAAGTTTCATGTGGGGATCATGGGAAATTTAGATTTTCCAAAATCATATGAAAATAATTGAAAATTTATAAAAATTCAGCCTCGATAGTGTTATGTCTGGAGATGGCTTGATTTGAAATGTTTTTCCATTTACTATGACGAGAAAATTATGTTAGTCTATATTTCTCCAGACATAACACTCTAGAGGCTGATTTTTCTATTATTGCGACATATGATTTTGGAGAATCTATATTTCCCAGGATCCCAGGAGTTGGAATATAGCGCACCAAAGTCATGGGTTTAGACGGTCAACTCCTACCCTATTAGAGCGCATCCTTACAATTAAAACATATTGCTGTTCCTATAGTTACCAGTTTTGGTTATTATTTGGATATTTGTTATGTTTCCTGCTGACACATGAATTTAGTGAGGTACGGGTTAGTCCGTAACTATGTATGTAAGTAAAAGTGTAAGTAAATTAATACAACGCATCTTTTTGAGCAAGTCGTCAGTCTTGATTTAAAAAATGATAAACGACGATTTTATAGATGAGGAACGTGGTTTAAGAACATTTGTAAGAATGTGAAATATCCAAGTGTTACGTATAAAATTGAAAAATAACAAATCGTTTAATGAATATGAAATATTAATTAAAATGTATATGGATGTATGTTTGTATGTTCATTTGCGTAATTCATAAAAATAATTATTATTATAAAAAAATAAATTATTAAATTATTACAAATATTTGAACAATGTATATTTTTATTTATTTTTTGTTCTTGGTATAATATGGCGTACTCACGCTTGCCGTTGATGTTTCATTTAAATATGTATGTATGATTGTATGTTCATTTACAGACCGGACAGTTTTGTTATAATTATTATTATTATAAATAAATAATAAATATATATTTATTTTTAATACATTTTGTATGCGACATTCGCTAAATGAAATAAAAAATAATTATTTGCTCTGATGCCTTTCAATTTTTTTAATTTTTTCAAATATTTTATTTAAAATAAATTGAAATACAATTTTTAATAATAATTTCTATAGAACATAATTTATATTATTTATAATTTGTATATTTGTATATAAAATGTAATTAATATTATTTGCGAAGTGTGATTTTATTTTTAATGCACATAGCAAACAAACTTAATGGGGTAATTTGTATAGTACGTGCGTGTACAATATTTGAATTTTCCGTGGATAATGCACGTCCAAAATTATTGCAAAACAAATTACATAATTCGTGTTCAATATCAATTTTGTATATTTGTAATGTGCATGCAAGGATTATGGCGCAGACAAGACAAATAAAAAGTGGCGATCTGAATAGCTAGAAAGCATTTTTTTAATTTAATTCTCGTGTGAACATGGATTATTCATATTCTTGCAACACTGTGCGCATGTAATAAAATAATTCTTAAATTACATTAGAAAAATTAATTTTCGTATCATGCATTAAAAAATTAAATTGTGCATTTACTTTTTTATTTCATTTATCGTATCTTGTATCAAACTATACTATTATACGATAACTATAAACTATTAAAATGTATAGTAAATTATCATTTTACAATTTAAATTTTATTTTAACACGCGACAAAATTCCATGCTACTCATATATACATTTCTTAAATACAAGTTTTTTGTTCCATTTCATCTTCGCTCTGCTGCAAAAACAACACAATGCACACTTTAAGGAATAATGGATTTAAATTCGCTGCAAAAAAAAGAAAAAAATTAAATTAAGAATAATAATAAAATTTAGTATTTGATTCATTCTCACTGAAAAGAATTTTTGTTTGTTCGTTGAATAACACAAATTGAAAGAATTGCTAGAGCAACATAAAATCAGAGTTGATTTCAATTCGTGCGTTATCACTTTATTATTATTATTTTTAAAATTGGCTGAAACCCACGAGGATTCCGCACTCAATGCCACAAAGGCCCATGGTGCAAACCCAGGATTCTATCCCAATTCGCAAACGCGCACTGCTGCCTTCGCGAACTGAACAAGTTTAGACCAAGGCAGAGAGGACAACTGATCTAAATTCAAAGACCTAAAGTTGAATACCCGAACTCGAATAGAACTGAACGCAGGACAACTGCTCACGAAGTGGAGGGAGTCGTCATCCTCCTCAAGGCAGTCCTCGCAAATAACATCATGAGCTAAACACATACGATGTAGATGATCTTTAAAACGGCCATGTCCCGTAAGAATCGCTACCAAGACTTTTAACTGGCTCTTTTTTAAAGATAAAGCATACTTCGTGGATCTCAAATTGGGCTCCCCAAAGAAGTACTTCGCCTTACGACAACCAAAAGTCGCAAGCCACTGAGACCTTAAGTCTTTCAAAGCGTAATCCTTAATAACTTTCTTCCCGTAGTTGAAAGATATAGGAGCAGCTGGTTCAGGACCAATTAAAGTTAATTGGGAACCAGCTTTGGCTAAACAATCCGCGATCTCATTGCCTATGATGTCACAATGAACCGGAACCCACATGACCGTAACTTTATTGTTAGAACAAAGAAGGTTCATGAATTGTTTGCATTCCTTGACGAGTTTATAAATAGTCAAGGGATTTCTTAAAGAGTTAAGTACAGCTTTACTATCTGTACACAGTAGAATACTTTTGTTTTTAACAGCAAAATTCAAAGCCTCAATAACACTATGTGTCAGCGCTATTAGTTCCGCCTGAAAAACAGTACAATGCGAACCAAGACTACCACAAAGTCTCAGATCCGTCCCAGGACAGTAGATTCCAAAGCTTGCACTGAGGTTAGAACGAGAGCCATCAGAATAAAAGACCATGAACTCATCTAGTTTATTAAGAAAAACCTGCGAACTCCACAAATCTCTCGAGGGATAAGCCACCGAGAAAATATTTGAGAAATGGAATTCGGGTAGTAGTCTGTCATTTACCATATCAATTTCTGGTAAACATGAAGAATAATCCCTAAAAATTTGTCGATGTCCCACAATAGAACCGAAGAGATTCCATGCCCCAATGCACCTCAGACGATAAGCTGCAGAACAGGCTGTTCCTAGAATAAAGGTGCGTAACTGAGGCAAGGAAAGAATGGATTCCATAGCAAGAAGTGGAGCCGAGGACATTAAGCTTGGCTACAGAAGCCCTCAGGTCAACTACTGGCCACCACACAATAGAGGGATACGATAATAGCGGTAGGACCAGTGATTTTTAGATAAAAGAAAGCATCCTAGGGCTTAAGCCCCAGGATTTCCCAAAGGCTCTTCTACATTGCCAAAAAATGGCAGTAGCTTTTTGAAGCTTGTAGTCCAGGTGATTCTTTCAGGAAAGTTTACTATCCAGGACAACACCAAGGTGCTTGACGAGGTCACATTTTGTGATCGTTCTCCCAAAAAGGGAGGGAACAGAAAATTCTAGAGTATTCCTCTTCATTGTAAAGACAATTAAATCAGTTTTAGAAGGGTTGACGTGAAGACCCTTCTCAACCCAGCATGCCTCCACAATAGTTAAAGCATGCTGAGTTAGGTCGGATAAAACACTGAGATGTTTGCCTGTGACTGTCAGAACAAGATCATCAGCGTATAGCTCTGTGCAATGTAGCCAGATTGCTGCAGCTTCACAAGCAATTCGTCAATGATCAAAAGCCACAGCAGAGGTGAGAGCACACTTGTTATCACTTAGTGACAGTTGTTTACGTACACAGGACTGTCTTCTTTGAAACAATTTGGTAGAAAATGAGTCTTTGAAAACTATATGAAATTAGTTTATTATACAAATAAGTAAATGAAAATTGCCTGCTTTTTTCTAAACTTAGTTGAACTTTTAAGAAAATTCCCGAACACAGGGAAACCCCGATTTACGTTGTTTTTGGGACGGGAAATTAATTTTTTTTTTTAAACTGCCAGATTTTGGTTGCCTTAATAGTTCTCTTGCTAATTCATTGGGGTGAGTTTCCAATTTCGAAAGGTTCCTCAAACTGTGGGCTTGTATCATACATTTGACCATTTTAATTCCTTGGTCTCTGTGGATGTTGCGATTTCTGATATTTTGTAACACAGCCAAGTAATTTTGATTGCGTTCGTTGCAAAAGATCTATATATGATGCGCTTGTACAGCCCACCTGTATAATTTAATATGTCCATTTAGGCATTAGGATCACTTTGTATAGTAGAACCTTGCATTCCAAGGAAAGTTTTGATTTTCTTCCAATTAGCCAGTAGATTTTTCAAAAATTTATTTTTATTCGGTTCAATGTGCTTTCTCCATGTCAAACTTTTATCAAGATGAAGACATCTTAATTAATGGACATCAGGCATTAATGCGTCATCTATTGTTTTCTACGTCGACGTATCGACAACCCGTAGACAACATCGACAACGTAAACAACATCGATAATGTACACAGTTCCTAAAGTGATTTTATAAATTAATTTAAAACTGCGCTGACCAAATATCATTAGGATCAATGTGATACGCGGGTGCATCTAGTTTATAGAACTGCGCCTGCAATGCATTTTAATCTTTACTTTAAAAAAAAAAATGTTTTTTACCTGCATTGTTTGCAAAGCGTCTTTAATAGACGACAAGCGATTTGCAGTTGTGGACCCAAGAGCCGGTTTTATCACATTCTCCTCAATGACGTCTATTCTATACCAGTTTAGTAGAAATCGACTAAACTACAGTATAGTCAGTTGTTTTATTCTTTCAACGATTAATTTAAAAAGTATGAAATCAAACCATTGTTGGATGTTGTTCCGTTTCAATATTTATTTTACACCGGATTCTCTCAATTAAAAACAGGACACAATTTAATTCATTTATTTTATAATTTAATTTATATTTATTTATTATTAATTTATTATTAATTTTCACCACCATTTATTTATTGAGACGAGTTGTCTGCCCAAAATTCGAGAATACAATGGACGACTGGTTTGTTTGTTTTTGTTTTTGTTGTGACGTCGCCTTCGTGTTCGTTTTGTTGATGATGGAACACATGCGCCGGCGACGGTCAATACTGCACTTATGCATTAGTATTGCATCACCGAACATTGTTGTTCGTGGTGATGTTGTTAGATGGCGACACGCTTTACTATAAATGTTTTATAGTAATGGTTTGGCTATTGGATATGTGATGGGGTTAGTGAATGCTTAATTCAAATAAGTTGGTTTATATTTGAATTTCACTAATTGTTTTGTTTGTGGCAGTATCGAATATCGGTGAGTCGAATATTCGAGCTGCTACACCATCGTTACTATAATTTTTAGTTTAGTAAAAAAATTCTATACTAAACTTGCACAGAAATCCTTTACTGAGTTAGCTAGTTCACAGTAACCTAAAGGCATAATGAATTAGTACAAAACTAATCTATCGGTGTTATCTCAAAGTAGCTGTAATGCATGGTGGAATTCCAGTGTCTAGTCCTTTGTATATATATGGTTAGAAAAAAGGAACAACTTGATTGGAGACCTTGTGGTAATTATAGATTATTAAACGCCATCGTCATTGTTTCTGACCGTTACCCTATATACCCCACACACAAATATTCTCTCTATGGACTTAGTCAGGGCATATTATTTAATACCTGTTGCTATATACAGGAGATATTGCTAAGGCAGCAATTATCATTATTTATTCGAATTTATAAGAATGCCGCTTGGTTTACGCAACGCATGAATACGTTAGTTAGAGGACTGGCTTTCTTGTTTGCATATACATTCATAGATGATATTCTTGTAGCTTCGAAATCGGAAGAAGAGCAAATTCCATTTGCAACTACAGCTTAAAAGGCTTGCCGATTTTGGTATCAATATCAAAACTTTAAAATGCGTTAACTTTCTAAATCATAAAATTACACCTAAGGGAATATTCCCATCCGAGGAGACAGTTGAAGCAATATCAATAAACTAGCTGAATTGTTATCGCCGATTCATGCCCTAAATGGGTTTTGTTACTGAAACAGCCAAAAACTGCAAGAAATTTTGTTTGGTCAGAAGCGGGTAATGAAGCATTCGCTTAGAATAAAAGTGCTCCTACTCATGAAACACTTTTTGGTCATCCTTTTTGTTGTGCAGTTGTTCGAATCTCTGGCATATTTCTCCAAAAATTTACAACCAGCCGACACGAAATATTTAGCATTTGCTAGAGAATTACACGCCATATACTTAGCGGTTAAATATTTTTAATATTTTGTGGAAGGATAAGAATTTACGATTAACACCTAACATTCATAAGCTCCAAAACAAAAAGAAGTTCAGGACAAGCTCCTCATTTGAATTTTATTTCGCAGTTTACAACGGACATTCAATATATTATAGGCAAAGATAATGTTGTCGGTTACAGTCTGTCACGCAGAAGCGATAACGAAACTGCCTCTATCGGAAAAATTCATTTGGACATCGTTGGACCACTTCCTCTATCAAATGAATATGCATACATTTTAACTGCTTTAGATCGTTTAGCTAGATCGTCAGAAGGTCATCTTATGGAGGATATTACCGCCGCAACTGTTACAAAAACTTTTGTGAAAAATAATGTATCAAGATTTTGGGTACTTGTAAACATTACCACAGATCAAGAAAGACAATTCCAATCTAAGCTGTTCTCAGAATTAACAAGGTTTCAATTTGGACCAAAATTACCAGGCGAATATTTTATGGAAGAACCAGATCAACAACCAGCAGACTCCGATCATGTTATTAAACATTTACGAAATACTATGCGCAATACTATGCGTTCCAGCTGCGCCACAACATGCTCTGAAAAACGATATATTTATTCCAAAAATGCTGGATAAATGTGGCCCACATAAGGTAATTTGACGATTCAGAAAATATTTTGTGGTGGACTTCAATAAGAAAAAACACATCGAAATCTATCGATCGACCTAAACCAGCTTGGTTCTCGGATCAATAATATCGCAAAACCAAAATGTGTTCAGTTTTCAGTTTAGAAAAAAAAAAATTGCCCGTACCATTTACTCGAAAGGGAATGATGTGGAGTCCATCTTCACCGGTCTGTAAAAAATCATCCGTCTACAACAAAATCGTGTTTTTGAAGAACGAGATTATAAATCAATTCAGTCAACAATTACATAGCAATACCCGCCAACACTTACAAGTGTAGCGGCTTTTGGGTTATCCAAATACATTCGGCAGTTGTGAGAAGAATACTGAAGAAGAATAGCGGATGCGATAAGGTTGCGGAATATATGCTTTTCAAATGGAATAATATTGCTACGAAAATGTCATCTGAAGTTGTGCGGGATAACGTAAACGTATAAATTCGCATGTTTAGTGCAATAATAATATTCTTTAATTAAATCTAATGTTATGTTATGGGATTCCCAATTTATCTTGAATAATTCCTTAATTTATTCCTATCCTACAGCCTTGGTTTCCATTTTTTTTCTACATTTTTAGGAATTTCACATACCTGTAGCAACCCAAATAAAATAATAACAACATAAAATATTTTTAACTTAAAAAAAACAACAAAATAACTTCAATTGAATCTTTATAATATTTGAGAGATAATGATTACTTCTCCATTCGAGCCCAAAATGTTTTTTTAGTAACGAATGTCTTTCGTGGACCGAAATCGTTTAAAAGGAATTTGGGGTTTCCCTATTCTGTTCTATATAGTTGATTTCCCGTTGCTCATGTACATTTTCATTAATTCTTGCGTTGCCGCGTAGATTAACGTTTTTCTTCGATTCCTTTTGTGTGTTTAATGAGTTTTTCTTAAAGCACAAGCACTAAGAGCACACATCAGTCGCCGGTGACGAAAACCTTAGATTTACGAGCTTGTGAACAAAAATATTTCTGAAAAAATTATATTTAACTGGGTAAGTTGTATACTCTGAGTTGTATGCTTTCACAATACGTTAATGTTCAAATCGCTCGACAAGCAATGCTTGTGTAAGTTTGAATTTATTGCAAAGGCCAATTGCATTTTCAAGGCCATTTGATTGTCAACTGTTTTTTTTTAATAGCGGCTTGTATTTTTCTAAATAATAAATAATTCATTAATTATTGTAGAACATCTTCAAAATAAACGCACTGGGCCATTAATGAGACTCTTCTACTTGGAGACCAGCCATAGGGAAGCTTCAAACCAGGACTCAACATTTTAGTTCAAATAAATGTTGATCCTGCGAAGTTTCGAAAACGGCATAGTTCTGAAAAAAATACGATGCTGTAGCCACAACGGAATTTGAATAATTTAAACAAATTATATGTCTCTGTTGTTCTTTTTTCATCGTTCCCTTCAATAAGTCTAAACTCGCTTTAGAATCCCGATTTTAGTTTTGAAGCCGGTTGGCTCTTTAGATCCGATCATAATAGATTGTTTAGGTTTTAGAAGTTCATCGTAATCTTCTGACTCAAATATAATGCTTTAATTTAGTATACTGATTTACCTTAATCATCGTGATTTTTTTCGCTGTCTCCATTAAACAACCTCTCGAATGTAACACTTGGTATAAAGATTTAATTGCCTTTTTAGTGATATACAGTAAAAATTTGTCAAATTGTGAGTTCGGATTTCCTATTAAAACATAATCCCATATCAATCATTCTTTTAATAGCTGCTTTCCAGCTGTTTGGTACTGTGAACTTTTCTTTTTTTTCGTTAAAGAGTAGAAGCACGTGCTTTCTGATAGTTAACTCACTTTTTGGCATATTATAATTGCTATGTTTTACGAAGCTGTTTAATGTATAGGATGAGGTTGTTCCTCGATT
Source organism: Tipula unca (assembly GCA_951394425.1). Lineage (NCBI taxonomy): Eukaryota > Metazoa > Arthropoda > Insecta > Diptera > Tipulidae > Tipula > Tipula unca. The sequence continues at coordinate 22,122,455 of OX596381.1, forward strand.
TAAGTGATCAAATTTGTTTGGTGGAACATAATTTTTTTGAATAAATCAAAATCAGTTCTCAATTCATTTTATTTTTTGAGGCACAGATATTTAAAAAAATTGTCTCGCTATTATCGTATCGCTTTGCAAAGCACACAATGACTATCGTACTCTCTGGATTTAAATCCTCCCGACTATTTTGTTTGCACATATTTAGAGACAAAAGCGCTTCAAGCAAACACATATTAAGTGGAACTCCGCATGCTCCATAAATATACTTTTTATATTGACGAGATTAAAATACATAAAGTGAGCGAACTTAGGTCAGAAAAAAGTATCTTTAAGAATAGAAAACTCATTAAAGAACAGGTCTTTAAACGGTTTTGGACAAAAGAATGTTGATAAAACGGACAAATGAATGAATGATCCTGCCGGATTTATATAAGTTAAGGAGGTTTCGAGAAAGCATAGTTTCCTAATGTTTATTTTTTAGGTCAAGCATAAAACAAACCGAATCCTATCACTCATCTCTCTATTGTACTCTTAACACTGCTAATAATAAGACTAAGCCATTTTCTATGTTACAGGCTACCCAAAGACACTGATCTGCTCAAGTATGAAGTGGAATGGGTCAAATGACGAGAATGGAATGTATAGATGGAACATCTTTGTGGTAAACTAACATCTCAACGGTTCATCTGCTTGACTACTAGTAACATAAGCTCCGAACTCATTTTCCGGTATTATTTAACTGGATTTCGATTCGTTTGCCATCAATTAGTGACATTTGTTTAAGTATGGCTTTGAAACAATCTTTTAGCAAATGAGCTTCGTGGGAAACCTTTCAAAACATTATTAGTTTATTTTTATTATACCGCAGGAAGCAGGGACCAAGGAAATAAAAATTTCCTGGATATTGCTTGCCTTTTCAATACTCGGTTGAAAGTTGTGAAATATAGATTAGAATACTCTTTCTCCTCGTCCTAGTACTACCATAGAACCTAGGGTTGGGTTCTATGGTAGTACTAGGACGAGGAGAAAGAGTATTCTAATCTATAGAAACGATCATTAAGCTTAGTTTTAATACCTTGAATTAGGTTATGGTTTAAATAAAAGTTGTTAAAAAAAAGAAAACTGCATTGCTCATTTTTTGATTAGAGGTCATTTCCAAGAGCATTTAAAGGTCAATTGCTTTTTTTGATTAATAAATTAATGAATAACTCATTAATTATTGCAGAACAACTTCAAAATATACGCTATCGGACCATTATTGTTTAGTAGGGACTACCTGTGTTGGAGCAAAATACCGAAATTAGGTCGCATTGTATCGCAAATAGCTAGAACTTTCTTAAAAGATGTGTAATTTATGGTTAGAGTATGGGGATTATATTAGTTCTTCCCAGTATTGGCCAGGTAGACCACTAAAAACTTAAAATTTTTGTAGGCAAATTAAGAATCTGGATGAAAATAATAGAAGCTTCCTTTTAAAAATACAACCTCCAAACGATCTTGAAAAAGAGCGTACTGGTTTAGTTACATAAAATCATTTAACTTTTGTTTACATTTTTGTTGTTATGAAATGCTTCCTTTACGTTATATTCAGTTGAAAGAAATTTGATTGAAAGAGACAAAACAAAAAAATCGTTACTGTGAATGACGTGAAGAGAAGCTTCCAACCAAGACTCTGCAGTTCAACAATTAAATTTATTATTATTTTCCCCATTCTTTTAAAAAATGTTCAATATCTAAGCTGACAAAGCAGCTTAGCTTATTATGATGATTCAATGCTAAAAAAAGATGAATAGTTAAAGCGGATTTAGAAATCGGCATAATTCTGTAAAAGTTATTACTTAATATTGGTCTCTGATACTACTACTAACTTTTCAAGATTTCAATATTCCTTATCGAATTGAACTCTCTTGTCCTTTATATTCTGTTTTGAATCTTGAGGTCGTATTAATTCTTTAGGTCCGATCATACGAGCTGACAAAGATTGTTTTGTGACACGGGCACAGTGCTTTAATTAAGTACAGATTAAGCTTCATCACCGTGTTCTATTTCAATTTCACCAGTAAACAACCTCTCACATGTATCGCTTCCTATATATTTAATTAGAAATACGGAGAAAACAGTCAAATTGAGAGTTGGGGTCATTTCCCACTATAAAATAATCCCAGTTGACTCGGTTTTCATTAAAAAATTTTCATTAAAAAAATCAGTTTCAAAAAAGTCGTCTCGCTATTATCGAACATTGCAAAGCTGGAATCGAACATTACAAAACCAATTCCCGAACTGGTTCTGATAAGTTCATCAGTTCTCGTATTTTGTCGTCATCTCGGTAGATATTGGTGATATAAGTAACGATGAAATCGAAAATATGTATGAACGAGAAAATATGGATTACCGTTTCGAGCTTGTTGATAAATCAGACTAAGATTTTCAGCAATTCAAATGTATTTACTAGTCGCTATTTTGTGTGCCGGAAATGTGAATAGCATCCAAAATAGCAAAATATATACAGGGAATAAAATTTAGAAACGTAATTAAAGAAGAAGAGCGGGATAACTGTGGACTTAATTTGCATATATAACTTATTATTATAAGACGGGGGGAATAAGAAAAGGAAAGTATCCTAATCAAGGATTGGCATAAAGTCACGCATAAAAGCTCCTCTATTGCACTCTATAAACTTCTAGAGAAAACAAAAGCAATTAAGGTGGAAGGAAGTTAAGGAAACTACGAGAATGAATTGGTCTGGAAAGCCATATTGATTTGAAACAAAGGAAACTTATGCCAGATGATCTGCCCAACGAAAGTCTAATGCAGAAGAGGTCAAGTAAAATATCTCATCAATTTCGATTGATATGCTTGTAGCGTTTTATAACATAAAATAGACGGACTATAATGAGAGTGTGGCAAACAAATAACCCGGAGAACTTTTTCAGGCGGTATTTACTATACCTTCTTTAAAATATGTAGTTACGTCAACAACCAACATCCGCTCGTTTGTTTCCAACGCTAAATAGCGTCGATACAGCATAAATCGCATTTTGCTTGTTAAACAAAAACGTAGATTATAAGAGTTCCAAATTTTAATTATCAATCTCTTATTTTAAAATATAATGTAAACATTATTATTCTTTTTATTATACTATGTATCAACTTACCATAGCCCAATGTTTTTATACTAACCCTATGTTTTCTCATTTATCGGCTTCACCGAATATAAACAATTTCTATATAAAGCATACTAATCATAAAATCATTGTCATTTATTATGTTATTTTTGTAGTATTAACACGCTATTTTTGAATAAACTACGTAAAAATAAATAAGTTTAAAGTGTTTAATTCAACTGAGATACGAACCTATAACTATGTATGTAGAATGCAGATGTACTGTTGGATGATCCAGCGATTGGAATTAGAGGACGAACCGAAATAAATATTGCAACAAACTGCATTCCAAACGTTTGCCTTAGAGAAGATAAGCCTTAAAACGGCCATGTCCATTAATAGGTATGACCATGATTCTTAGTTATGGTTATTTTATTACGATCATGCAAATTTAGTGAATCCCTTCCATTTTTGGCCAGTTTAGACACATTAAAGGATTTTATAGAGCATTACGCACACCGCATAGAGCGAAGAGTGGTATCTTTCTCTAAATCAATAAAATTCAAAGCCCCAATCGCATTCTAAGTGCAATTAACTCAACTAAAAAAATCATTTGGACCACATATGCTGCAGGGTCAAAATGTTGTATTACATAATTGATATATCAAATTAAAGGTATTTATTGATTTAATTAAATTTACTAGGACTGTCACTAGGAGACCATCACAGCTATTCGAGTATTTTTGTTTCAGTTGACATCCGCAGCTATACGATGAAAAATTAGCACAGCGGTCCATTTGATCCATTTAATCCTTGAATGAATCATAATATAATACGAACTGGGGAGCAAAGGAGAGTAACGAACAATTCACCCTATCTCAAATGACACAGCCGCCATATATCATCGTTTATAGTAAATTATTCAATCAACTGTCAATAACACACCGAACCACACAACATTTAGCATATTTTTTGTATAACGAAACATTAAATTCCTTATACATACTATATAGATATATGTAAGTATACATACATGTCACGAGACACACATCTCATCAAAAGTAGGGTAATAACCATATAAAAAATAAAAATTATCCTTTACCATGTTAAAAATGATTTTTTTTTTCATTGTTTATGTATATATTTGTCTTTCAATTCAAGTGATAAAGATTACAAATAAGAAATAAAAAAAAACACTTTGGTTTTGATTTTGGTTTCGATTTTTTTACTCTTCCTGTTTCATGAGACGATATACATTGCGGATGAAAAATCATTTCCAAAGGTATCGTTGTTGGTTTATTTTATTATTTTTTATCTTATGTCCCTTAAGTACATACGTATATATACTTTATTCAATTGCCTTTATTCATAAATATTTATTTTTATTTATACTTATTGACTTATTGTATATTGTTTTGTATTTGATGATAAAAGTTGTTTGAAATTATAGAATAGCTGTATAGGCTTGTATTTGGTTTTGTAATTTTTTTTTTGTTATCTTTGACACCAAGAATATAACTATAGGTAGGTCGAAGGTTTTATAAAAATATAAAATTCTACCACAACATACCTTCGTGAAAAGTGGCAGCAAAACAAAAGGGGAAAATCTGTGCGGCATAAAATATTCAACCTGTTCGAGTATAATAACAGCAACAAAGTTTTGTTGTGCCATTCTTCTACTTCATTTAATCAAATCGATAATTTGTTACAAAATACTTTAATCCCATTTTATAGTACATAAACATAAAAAAAAACAAACATGATTTTTGGTACTGGTATTTTCATGTTTCCACAAAAATACAATTTTTATCCTCTCAATTTTTTTTGAAGATTTAATTTATCGGTTTTTCAATTTTTTGTTTGTTTCATTTTCAGCAAATAAAATTCGAATACATATAAATGAGTTGTTTTTTAACTGCCAAAGGGTCAAATTCAATTGGATGAAATAAAAATAAAATAGACGTTTATTTGAGGTAGGTGATGGCGTTTTTTTTTGTAAATGGGCGACATAAAATTACCGACCGATAGGTATTTTAAATAAATAATTTAAGGTAGTGAAATTAAATTTGAGTGAAATTTTATGTTAAAATTTTGAGTGAAATTTAAATTCAGCATTACTTGAGTTTAATACTGAAATAGTGATTTTTTGATGAGTAAAAAAACTAAATGTTATACTTTTCAAATTGAGTGGATTGAGCGGCTTCTCGGTCTGCGTCTGCACCGAATCGGTCGGCAGTATTTAAAGTCTGGCCGTAGACTAAAAAGGCTATGGGAAGGACACCCTGAAAATAAACCAGCAATGAAGGAAACACTAGGAAATAATACCCCAGGTGGCAGACCTGCACTGCAGGAAAATCCACCCTCTTCGGAGGTTGACCCCATGGATTCTGGGGAGGGTCAATCATTGCAAAACAAACATGTGAACGCAATCGGCTCAGACAATTTCATGAGCGGAAACACTAGTGACAATCCATTCAGAATGGGCAAGTTAATGATGAGATCTCCTATAAGGCCACGAAGTATCTCTGTGGAAAATATAACAAAAATTAAAGATCTCCAGCAGATGAGTAACAGTAGTTCTCAACAAATATCTGGGAGTGATTTAAATGATAAAATAATCCAAACATTACAAGCCGAATTAAAGGAAGCACGAAACGAGATTCATAAATTAAAACTGATGATAGAACAGAGTCAGCCACAAAAGAATGATTATAATATACCTGATTCGAGCGAAGAAGAAGAAATAGTAGCACACGAAACAGCATGGCTACTACCAAAATCCAAAAAAAGGAAGCGTTCATCACAAAAAGGTAATCAAGCAGGTACTACACCAGACATAACGGAAAAATATCCAAGTCCAAAAACGAAAGCTCAGTCCGAAAAAAATAACACACAAGGAAAGCATACAACTTTTCAAACAATTAAAGAACCTAATAAAAGCAAGCAAAATCCTCCCCCGGTAATACTTAGCAATGTGACAAACTACTCAGTCTTTAACAAGTCATTACAGGACAACAGCATCAATTTTCAAGCTAAATTGATGAACAACAATCAACTGAAAATAAATGTAGATACCGAGACCGATTATAGAAATCTAACAGAATATTTAAACGGTTCGCAGCAACAGTGGCATTCATATGAAAATAAACATACGCGTCCGATAAGGGTTATGGTTAGAAATCTACACCAATCATGCAACCCAGAAGATATTAAAAGAGAACTGAGCGAAAAGGGTTTTAAAATCCTTGAAGTCGCCAATAAAATTAAAAAGTCTAAGAAAGGGGATGAAGAAATAAGAATTCCTCTTCCATTATTCATGCTGACCTTCGATAACAAAGAAGATATAAGAAAAATTTATGAAATAAAACATATGTGCCATATGGGAGTAAAAATCGAGGCGGTTAGAAGTAATCGTATGATTCCGCAATTTTTAAAAATGCAAAATATCGATGTGTGTCTGGTATCTGAGACCCACTCAACTAGACAATCTTACTTAACAATTCAGGGTTACCAACTTTACGAAACAATTCATCCGGATAACCAAGCAAGAGGAGGAACTGCTGTTATAATAAAAAACTATATTAAACACCATGAATGCCAGCAATATCAATCACCTGAAACCCAGCTTACCGTTGTAGAAATTACATCAACCAAGCAACGTCTTCAGATAGGAGCGGTGTATTGTCCACCTAGATACAACCTGAAGAAATCGAACTACTTGAATATCCTACATCATTTCAATGGTAGATTTATATTAGGAGGGGATTTTAATGCAAAGCATGTTGACTTTGGCTCTAGGCTTACAACAGTCAAAGGTAACGAGCTAAAAAATGCAATAAACGAAATGGGATGTAACATACATTCCACTGGCAAGCCGACATATTGGCCTACGGACGTAGCTAAAACTCCTGATCTACTGGATTTCTTTATATCAAAACAAGTTTCATCAAATTTTATTGAAGTAGAGGATAATCTAGATATGGACTCTGATCATTCTGCAGTGATACTTACCATAAGCGACAAAATAATTAGAAAGGAAACAAGACCAACTCTTGCCAATAAAACAACTGACTGGGAGAGCTTCAGATTTGAATTAGAAAGCAATATTAACCTACAAACACGACTAAAAACGGTAACGGAACTAGAGGAAGAGATAGAAAACTTCACAAATATCATTCAGTTAGCCGCGTGGAATAACACTAAAGGAACAGCATCCAAAACTATTGGTAAAAGTTACCCAAGAGAAATTAGGAACCTGGTCTTAGAAAAAAGGAAAGCTAGGAAAAAATGGCAACAAACGAGGAGTCCATCTGACAAGAAGATCTTAAATAACAAATCACAACAGCTTAAGCGTGAAATTCAGAAGCTAAATGAAAAATCGTTTTCTTCGTATCTTGAGAAGTTGACGGCTGATGAAAATACAGGCTACTCATTATGGAAGGCAACCAAAAGAATAAAAACCCCAATTATGCAGATCCCTCCTATTAAGCGAAGTGATGGCTCTTGGGCTAGGGATAATAAATCAAAAGCCGAAGTGTTTGCTGATCACCTGGTTGGTATTTTCCAACCGAATGAGACCGAATCGGATATTATAATCGAAAACGGAAGCAACGACTATGGGGGCAGAATCCCTCTTATAACCCAGAAAGAAGTTAATAGGGAAATAAAATTCAATCTGAGGACCGGAAAGGCTCCAGGATATGATCTTTTAACAGGTGAAATCCTAAAGCAACTATCAAAGAAAGCTATTGTTAAACTAACCCATTTGTTTAATGCTGTTATTAGATTACGGCATTTTCCTTCTGCCTGGAAAGTTGCGGAAGTTATTATGCTACCGAAACCAGGTAAACCGCCAAATGAAGCTAAATCATATCGTCCGATATCCCTGCTTCCTATCATCTCAAAGCTAATGGAGAGACTTCTTCTGAGAAGAATGACACCAATAATAGAAAGTCGAAATCTAATACCGGATCACCAATTTGGATTTAGAGGTAAACATTCAACAATTGATCAGGTTCACAGAATTACAGACATTATAGAAAAAGCGTTAGAAAGTAAGCAAATTTGTTCTACCTTATTTCTGGACGTGGCAGCAGCTTTTGATAAGGTATGGCACGAGGGATTAATACATAAACTAAAAGTTATGCTCCCGGGACCATATGTTGAACTTCTGAGGTCATACTTATCTGAAAGACTTTTCCGAGTAAGACAAGAAGATGAGTATTCTGAACTGAGAGAGGTAAGGGCAGGAGTCCCACAAGGCAGCGTTCTGGGCCCAGTCCTATATCTACTATATACAAGTGATATACCACAGTCCGATCATGTAAGCATAGCAACGTTTGCTGACGACACTGCTATACTAGCAACAGCGCAAACTGCCGAAGAGGCAGCGAATAAACTTCAATATGCAAGTGAAGAAATTCATCAGTGGACGAAGCGATGGAAAATCAAACTTAATGAATTAAAATCTGCTCATGTCAACTTTACGAACAAACTATTGGTTAATCCGCCGCCAATTAGCATAAACGATGTCATGGTGCCATACGAGAACTCCGCTAAATACTTGGGAATGACACTGGACGTTAAGCTCAAATGGAAAGAGCACGTGAAGAAGAAAAGAAAGGAGCTTGATCTTAAGTATAGACAATTGTACTGGCTAATTGGACGAAGGTCAAAATTAAGCATAAACAACAAAATATTGATTTACAATCAAATCCTAAAACCAGTCTGGTTATATGGTATTCAGCTTTGGGGTTGTACTAAAAATGCTAACATCAAACCTATACAAAACTTCCAGAATAAGGTACTTCGGAGTATAGTGAATGCACCCTGGTACATTCGAAATAAGGATTTGCATCGAGACTTGGGGATACCGGATGTAAAATACGAAATAAAAAGATTTGCAACGAAGCATGAATCGAGGCTATTGCAACATGTTAATGCGGAAGCCTCTCGGCTACTGGATAATGAACATTTGGTTAGGAGGCTAAAGAGAACCAAACCCTTCGAGCTCGTTAGTATGTGAGCAGCTACCTATCAACGAACAGGCATTGGAGCATCGCTGGATCTACAGTGACCTAATTATAGTTTAGTTTTAAGAATTCAGATGTAAATTGATGGTTAGTCTGAAAAGACTAGTTTCAATAATAAATAATAAAAAAAAAAAAAAAAAAAAAAAAAAAAAATTGAGTGGAATTTTGCATCTTATTTGAGTTAAAGTTGAATGACTAATAAAAGAGTTTCTTATAGACAATTTGAGTGAAATTTTAAGAAATTTTTAATTAGTTTTTTTTGGAGATTTTAATCTAGCAATGAAAACTAAATTAAGATAATTATATTGAGCTATATTTAGACACATATTTAGTGAACCTTAAGTTGGGTTCGTAAATAAACAGTTTCGCCTTTAAGCGATTTGAAAAGGACGTCCTTTCTGCCACAAAAGTTAAATTCTAAATTCAGTTAAAGAATTACTAGTCCATCCGGAGAATACTATTTTTGTCCTTAATCTCCAGGATTTAAGCAAGTACTAAGCAAGTAAAATCGAAACTATAGAGACATTTGCAAGACTATCAATCGTCAGGTCTCTCGAAAGAGAAAACCACCAAAAATTATTTAGTGGAGCCGCTCCTTAAAAGTCAACCTCCGGTATTTATGAATTATGTTTATTAAGAATTTGCCTATGGTCCACATACCTGTATTGAGAGTATTTCATGGCCTAATTCAACTCATTTGAAACACAGCGAGCACATAATAGACTCCATAGCAAGAAGAAAAGTTGAAAACGTTGCACCAGTTATAGTCCTATATAGGTGGTAGCTCAGGTAAAACAACCGACTATGAAGGATTTTGTTTTTTCTGCATTGCCAATATTTAGCAGTCGATTTTGGTACATTATAATCAAGTTGTTACTTCTAAGAAAGTGTATTTATGTGCTTGATAGGTTAGCAATACGCCTAAGTGTAGGATATATAACCAAATCAGTATAGAGGAGTTAACGTGCATCCTAACTGTCAAGTCACCATTCTTCTACCATACTAAAGGAGGTCTGTGTTGAATTAGATAAAATATTCAGGAATTTATCATGTCAAATTATATCATCGGTACTCAGATGATCATAGATTCTATATCATTTTAGAAACTCCTGTAATGTCCAAAAGAAAATCGCTAATTTTTTATTTCACTCGATTTTTACTTAAACTCTAATTACTTAAACGATTTCGTAATGATGACAAGTTGGTTTTCATAAAAAAAATAATTAATTTAGGCCCCACCGACTGTACAAACTATTTGTGAACAGGTTGGTGAAAAAATTGAAGCTGCTGTGAGTGCTTCATCAAGTTCTGGTTCTAAAACATTAACTCGGATCAGAAATCCTCTGTTAGGTTAGGTTAGGTAATTGTTACTTATCTATTAGATTGAAATTCAAACTCAAAGGAAATTGCCTTTAAGTCACTTTCTGGAAGCGACTACCAATAGGATTTTTATTTCAAATACTGAAAAATTGGTTCAAGGCTATAAAGCGGCAAAAGAACAGAATGCCCTACTCATTGGGGGTATTGTGCATGGGGATTTAAAATTCAACCCTCTGTAAATCTACTTTGTTCGACGGTTACAGCTACTTTATTCGACGATTAGGCTAAACATTTTTGCATTCCAGAGATAAAAAGGTATTGTATGAAAGCAAATTTAAATGTTAATGCCTTAATATTGCTCGATAATGCTCCCGGTCATTTGATTTACATCAATGAAATATCAGACAAAGTGAAATTCGTAATTATGCCACCGAATACATCCTCCTTAATACAATCAATGGATCAAGGCGTAATTTCCACGTTCAAAAGTGATTATTGAAGGCGAACATTCAAACAACTTCTTGATATCACCGATTCAGATGAGCATATGATTATGAAGGCATTTTGGAAAACCTATAATGTCGCGAACGCTGGTGAAAATATATCCTCTTCTTGGGATGAAGTAAATCCTTCATATAAGAATGGCGTTTGGAAAACGTTATGGCCAGAGTGTGGGAATGCTAGTGCATCAGAAATGGTTATTGGTGAACGTTACGATGTTTGTTAAGATGTGACTGAACTGGCTTCTGCTGCGAATTTGATTGAACTGTCAGAAATGAGGATTGTTGTAAATGAAGATGACTAGAATGACAACTGGGTCTAAAACTTATCAATTGAGCCATCTTGAGTTAACGATAACAAATTTTCCTAATTTCGCAGAGATTATTCTGTATTAATCTCCAAAGGTATGAAGAAATGCACCTTCAAAATAAGCCAGTTCCAGTTCAATCTACATTAGAAAAATAATTTCTCCTAGTACGGGATAACAATGATTTAAATTTTTTTCAGCAATTCATACATTTTAAAAATAAATTCAGGACCGATTTTTGCATTTTGCATACATTTGTATGGACAAATTTGTTTCGATTTCCATCGTTTCACTTTGATTGCAATTTTTCCAGTACTAAACATCGACAAAATCAAAAGTCTACAATTTCAGTGAATCTGAACGATTTTTTATCCGATCAATATGGTCAGGTAGCCAGTTCAAAATGGTCAGGTAGCTAGTTCAAAATCATACTCAGTTAGTTTATTCTGGCTTTCCCTGGGTATAAGGAAAGAGGAATTTGGAAAATCAAATTCGTTTGTAGCACTTTAACCTAATTATTTTCCCCAAAAGTGTATTACTGTCAGTGTTTGGAATACATTTTTAAGGAAAAGAAATTTAGTTTAAATGATAAGTCAAGGTGGGACACCAATGGTGTGTTTAACCATGTACCGGTTCCACAAGCATTTGTGAAGACACCACAGTATTTCGGAGTTTTACAGAATCATTGACGGGCGTGTGGCTGATCAATTTGTTTGCTATAGCCTTGCCTATATCACTCAACATTTTTAATTCTACTATTCACTATTATGAATTAACGCCTTTTAATCCCTATACACCATACAGATTCACTTTTCACCAAAAGACACCATCGTCGATGTTGGTTCTTAGCCTTGGCAAAATATTGAGTGATATAGGCAAGCTGTTCCCTTTATTCATAATTCCCCCAAATAAAAGTTAGGAAAAACCACTCCTAAAAATCTATTCTACGAAAAATCTGTCGATTTTCTTTTCATATCCTTATCCTCGAAGAAAACCAAAATATACCTATCTTACTATCAAATTTGCATTTGGTATAAAAACTACTCTACTCTAGCTCCAAGCGAACTCACACTTGGGTGGATTGATGAGCTTGTGGTGGTTTATATAGTAAGGAAAAATCCATGCTGCAATTCTGCAGGGAAAATTGCATCAAAACCACTCGATTTGAATGGTTTCGCTTTATTTAGTACAGGTAACTGCGATTCTATAGATCCGCATGCTATGCCTATACGTTTAAATAACTCTACATAGTAAGGATTCTTGGAAATATTTTTAAAAACAAACGAATACAATGCCCTCGCCATATAGTTGACATTCAACTGGCTATTAATAAGTCGCAATCAAATAATCTTTTCGATTATGTGCATAATGAATTTTATTTTCTATATATGCATGCATGAGTTCACATCATTTTGTAAAATGTAAATTTGTATATATTGCTTTCAAACCATTACTCGAATCTTGCACTGCCTTTCTATATTCCACATTTTCTAGACGAGTACATAGTTACATACATTAGCTGATTAAATTATCATAAGAAACAAGCAAACTATATATTATCTGCAAGAATATCTACAATTTACATAATATTTAACCCAAGCATTGATTTTATTTTTGCTCGTTAGTTCATTGTGCGTCTGATGCTGGAATGGAACCAAGGAGTATATAGATATAATCTTGTCTATAATCTACATCGCTTGTGGTTACACTATCTGTATACAATTTTATTCGATACAGTTCTAAAATGACTTATTATTAGAGGCAAAATGCTTAATTATTACCTTAAGGTATTTTCATTTCACTATTTGTTTGTTGCTCTAGTATCTTGAAGATATAACAATTCATGCAAAAATGATATTGAGAAGGAAGAACAAGAGGCTAGAGTACAGTAAAAAAATATACGAACACATAAAGTTTGTTCCGATTACAAAAAAAAAACAAATTACAAGCTTTTTTTCTATTTAACATAAGACCTTAAGATGCTTTTTAAAGTTTTTTTCCTTTTATTTTCTCTAAATTTTTTTTTTGTTACTCTGCGTGCATTCTTCGTTCAGATTACTTTGAAAGTTTTTAAACTTACAAAAAGTAAACCGCAAGCAATATTATGAAAATTTTCTAGCAAAAATAAAACAAAATGTTACATTTTTTTTTTCTATGTGTTTCGGGTGAGCTTTAATTCTTTCTTGAGCTTTTTTTTTCCCTCTGCTACTAAAATGATATTAATACATCATTCCTGATTTGAATAATTTATTTTGGTATGTGTGTGTCTGTGTAAACATTATATGATGGGTGGTAAAAATATATACATTATGGAACGAAGGTTTCTGGGTTGGTATTTAACCGAAAAATGTCAGGTAAAGTTGGATTGAGCTGATGATTATTATGAACATTTTAGAATGGAAAGCGAAAAGTTTTTTTCCCGGCACATGTTGATGATATAATTTTGTGCTACGTGTAGTGGATTTCAAATGATTTTATTTATTATAGAAGATTTTTGTTTACGGAGTACTTTTCAAATAGTCAAAATGGATTAAATTAGCTCTCTCAATGAACACAGGCTCGTAATACTTTTGAAAATAAATGGGAGCAAAAAACATTATATATCACTGTTAACCACTGTAATGTTATATACTAGTTACCATGATTCCAGTTGTAACCCATCAAATTATTGCTTCTTCGAAACGATAGGAACGTGGAAGTTGAATATATAAAACCAAGGTAAGAAGGCGTACTGTGTACTGTGCATACTTACTAGTTTATAAATTAAAAGTTTTATAATATTGTGATTAGGTAGAGTAAATATTGTAATACTCGACCAATAATAGATTGTTGCATACAGTTTTACATTTATTTTAGAATTTTGAAAATTTTAAATATTTTCTGAAATTGAAAATTTTAATTAAACTTTTCGAATTCAAATGATTTTGATATTTGCAATTTGTATTTTCGAAGCGGCGTATTAGCTTTGCTTTGCAAACTCCTTAGAAATTGTGACTCTCCTAGATTTTTACATCCGAGCTCTATCTTATTAAAATCACTTAAAAAAATTATCCATTTCCAAAAAATTCTTCTATTTTCCATTTTTCAAGTTAAAATAATTTATCTTACTGTCGAATACGGGTAAATATCCGACCTCGTGAACTCACCTTAAGGAAATTGTTTAATCTAGAGCCAATTTATTTGGACTTAAGGAATTAAATTAAATTTCAAATTTTATATTTCAAAGCTGCGGTATTGAAGCAGGGGTACACACTGCTCAACAACAAAAAAGTGTTTCTAAAGTTAAATTTTGATAACAAACGATCAAAATGATTTATGAAACCCCGATTTTTCAAATTATTTTAAAAATTACACACATTTTCATGAAATTTTAAATTAATTTATCGAATTTGGATGATTTTAATAAATTATTATGTCAATTAAGAATTTTAATAGTTCCGATTAAATTTTTATTGTCGCTCCAAATATTGAATTTTCTTGAATATTTAATTTTAAAATTAGTAATTTAAATTGAAATTATCGAATTTTAAAGATTTTAATGTTCCGAAATCAAGAATATCTGAATTATCAAATTTTGAAAATTTAACATATTTCAACTATCGAATTTTAAAATTTTAAATTGTTTAAATCAATTTTTATTCACTTGAGAGAATAAGAATTGTAATTTTCAGTCTGATAACTGTTTTGAAATCACATTTTAATATTTGCAATAAAATTTTAATTTTCACTCCAAATATATTGTTCTGGATTGTACAATTTTAAAGTACATATATAAGAAAACGAAATTATCGAGTTTTAAATATATATTTTGATTGATTAAATCAATTTTTTATGTATTCGCTTTAGATTTAAAAATTTTTGTAAATATTTTTAAATTTTGAAAATTATAAATTTTTTCTCAAATGCAAAATTTTTATCGAAATTATCAAATTAAAAATATTTTTTTTTCGTAATCAAATTTTTTTAATTCGATTTGGAATATACATTTTTAATCTGAATTATCCAGTTTTGCAAATTTCAAATATTTCAACTGTCGATTTTTTTAAATCAAATTTTATTTTTTTGAGAGAATTTTCAGTCCGACTTTTTGAGTTTTGAAAAGTTTAATAATATTTTCTAGAATTTTATATAATTTTCGAAAAATTTAAAAATCTTGCTTATTTTGAAATCAAACTGTTATTTGGCTGATTTAGAATTTCAATTTTTAATACGAATTCTAGAATTTTAGAAAATGTAAATTTGCTTTGAATTAAAAATTTTATCCGAAATTATTGGATTTTAAAATGGTGATAGTTTAAAATTCAAAATTTGTTAAGTTTTAGTCCGATTATAGAAATTTGAAAATTTTAAATACTGTTTCTTTTCAAGAACTTTTGATACTTGACATTTTTATGTTTCCGATAGAATTTTAATTTTCCCTCGATATAACGAATTTTTAAAATGTTTAAATTGGCTCTTGAATGCAAATTTTAAAGTAAGTGAGTAAATTTGAATGGAAAATATCAAATTTTAAAATATATTTTATGTACTCGATACAATTATGAATTTTTAAAATCAAAAATGTTTTCAAATCAAATTTTTTGGACTTTGATTGATAATTTTAATTTTTAATAGAAATTATCCAGTTTTGAAAATTTTTTTATCGAATTTTAATTTTTCAAATGATTTTAGAAATTAAAAATTATAAAATTGATTTCAAACTGGCAGCGACAAAACATTTTGTGTGTACCGTATAGACAATTAAGCAGTTAAATCACTTGAAAGCATTGGTTTGAAAAGTTTCATACTATGCAGGAATTACTTAGTTTTCAATTAAGAGGAAAATGTTTTAAAAACTGGCTCGTCTAAAATCCACAATGGTTTTCATACGCACGGGAACCAGGTTTAAAGTGGTAACGTTCCATTATCAAAATTTAATTTTTCACTGAACTGATCAAGATTTTAGTGAAATCCAGTAGTATAATACAATATTGGATACGCCACCAAAACCGCAAAATTTCTTTCACCACTGAAATCATTATTTTAAAGACAGTACATTTTTATTTCTGCTAAACAATTATAAAATGCAACAGTTTAATAATTTGTATAATTTAAAAGTAGAAACTTCATGATTTAAATTAAATTCAAAAATTATTTTCTCCCATTTCTTAATAATGGTATTCTCGTAAAAAAAAAACAAATTAAATTTGGGTCAAAGACGAAACAAAAACTAACAAACACAACACAATAAACACCCAAATACCAACCAACACAAAAATAGTTTTATCAAATAACTTTTTTTTTACAAATGATATGAAATTCTTTTAAACAAACCCGAATAACAATAAAAATTATTTTTCAAAATTATTCTTTCCATAGTTTTTTGTTTTGTGCACCAGATACATATAGTGAGACTATTTTCGATAAACTTTATTGTAATTTTTTTAAATTACTCAGAAAATGGGTAGCAAAAAAAAAAAAAACGAAAGAAAAATTGTTTTGAAAGTTTAAATTTTATAACCACACCAATAAATATCAAGAAAATTAGTGCACACGTACAACTTTTTGATATCAAGCCAAAAGCGAACCAACAACAACAATACGAAAGAAAAAAAAAACAACTTGCGATTTATATAGGAAGCGATACCAACAACAAATTTAAATTTATAGTTTTTAAAAATAAGTTTAAAACGTTAATGGTATACTATAATATGGCGAATACTATATGCTCTCTTACCTTATATATATGCAAAGTGTTCTATGTGCACGAGACATATAGTTATACGCAAATATAAAAATAATTTAATTTTTATTACCACAAATTAAAGACGACAAATTGAATTTCGTTAATATAAATATTATTCGTGGACATTTGGAATTTATTTGCGGATATGGGAAAATCAAATGGAGTAACCATAAAATAAAAAAAAATAGATTGGGTTTTGTTATAAAAATGCCCATATTCGCATAACACATATTATATAAATCGAGACGGTCAGACACAGAGACGCACCAACAAAAAAAATATTAAATTATTATCTTATTATGTATTTAATACAGATTTGGTTATTTTTTGGGTGGTCCATTGTCCATTCTTATCATCCACCCGCACGGCGAAACAATAGGATACAAGATAGTTTTTGTTTTTATTCAATACTTAAAGTTTTAGTTGCGTTAGATAATATTCGTTTTGTTATGATATTTTATTGGATCGATCGAAAATATCGTACACGATACTTAAACAGATGTAGGCTGACCAGATGTTAAATTTTAGTATTTGAAGACAGATCAATTTTTACAGTTCATGCAGTCCAGGCAAT
This sequence comes from Tipula unca, assembly GCA_951394425.1. Classification (NCBI taxonomy): domain Eukaryota; kingdom Metazoa; phylum Arthropoda; class Insecta; order Diptera; family Tipulidae; genus Tipula; species Tipula unca. The sequence goes on from OX596381.1 coordinate 22,140,009, forward strand.
TATTTTATTTGTTATAAAATCAGTCCCTGATTTTGAGTCAAATCAATCTATCAACTGATCTCCGCGGGTTTTAGAGCTGATCAAAAAATTATTATTTTATTTGAAGTTTAACGAAATGATTTTTCTATTATCAATCGAACCGATAGAATGATCAGTGTGTTAAGAGTCAGACTATGCATAAATTTTAAAACTGTATATTTATATATACGGGTATGTATGTACAAGAAATATCCTCAAATTTCATGAACATTGCCATACATAGACAAAAAAAATTAAACAAAATTACTTCAAAATTTTCAGAATTAATTTTATCATTTAATTTTTTTTTAAATTAAACAAATGTTTAACAGTTAAATAAAATACCATTTCAAAATTTAACGAAATGTATACTTATACATCGAAATTTGATTTTAAAAATTTGACAATTTTAAATTTTAGAACCGCGCTGATACAAAAAAATTGTTTTTTAAAATCCAATATTTGGTCAGCTCCATATTCGGAGGTTAATTCCAATTTTTAAAATTCAATAATTTAATTTTTACTTTTGAATCGATAACATTTAAAAAATTCTCTAAAATACTTAAATTTTTCAAATCTTGACTCAATTAAATATTTGTTCGAAATAAAAAAATCCGAAATCAGATTATATTTAAAATAAAATTTTGTTAAATTAACAACGTCAAATTTTAAAAATAATTTTAAATTTTGAATGCACATCCAGAAAAATTAATTTTTTCGAAATCAAAATTTTTCCAACGCTGTAGTTAAACTGGAAGTTTAAGAGTTCGGAATTCTAAAATACAACCTTAATTCGATATATTGAAAATTAATATTTGGAAATAGGTAAAATTATAAAAATGAATAATGCAAACTGGAACATCAGATTGAGAAAAGCCACTTTCGTTGTCAATTCGATAGAAGTGTCTGAACTAAATTAATAAAATTCAGATATTGTGATTTTTATTCAAACTTTGAAACAACTGGATTGTCAAATTTCGTCCAAAAACTATTGAAATGCAATTTTACATATCTAGTTCTGAAAATTAAATTCTACATCGAACAATGAAATTAAACAATAAATTTTGTAATTTAAATGTTTAAATTTAAATTTCATTATTCGAAATTAAAAATTTTTAAGCGATCAATCGAAATTTTTTCATGAATCTTGAAACTTTCAAAAATTCAAATTTCTAATGACTTCATTGTTCGATAATTAGGATTAAAATTTCCAATTCAGATTTGAACGGTTTAAAATTTGAGTTAAAATATTTTGAAAAGATACAAAATTCAAATTGAATAACATTTTTGAATTTTTAAAATTTTAAATATATATTTTGAAATTAAAAATGTTGTGATAGAATAACAGAATTGGAATTGGATAACTAAATTCGAACTTAATAATATTTTAAAAATTCACAACTCGAAGCATTAATTTAAATTTTGAACTTGTCGATCGATAAGTTTATTTTAGCGAAAATGTTGAATTTATAAAACATTCAAAAACAATTTTGAAAACATCATTAAAATTTAATTTTAGAATTATAAAACTTTAATTGAAAATTCGAAGATTTCAAAAATTTCAAAGATTAATAATTTAAATAGAAATTTCGAATTCAGTTTGGTACGATTTGGTTAATAGTAAAAATTTTACACGAAATTCCAATTGAAATTAATTATTATTATTTTCGAATAAAGTTTTAAGAGATTTTGTAATTTTCACTTTCATGTTCAGACTTAAACGTAAATTTCAGTCTCAATTCGATATTTTGAAAATTAATATTGCAAGAAAATCCTGATTTTCAAGATTCAATCATTTAATTTGTATGAAATTCAGAATTTGAAAATTCAATTCTAAATAAGCTTACATTTAACAAATTTTTTGTTAAACGAGTATTTATAGGTATTACGAAATAAAAATAAGGCCCTAATTTTTATTAACTCTTTTGTAATTAAATATATTTGGATATGTTCTATGACGTAATTGTTATTTGTAATCAGCCTTTTGGGAAACCATAAATTCTCATACTGTTCACCACATTAATTTAAAAATGTAAATAGTTATTAAAATTAATTTAATTTAAGGTTGATCTAAATGTGATCAGCACGTTATGAAGTCGATTATTATAGGAAACGCACTTATATAATGTTTTTAATGTAGCATTTATTATGCAGCTTTCTTATATTTATATCAAAACAAATATTTAAACTTTTTATTTCTTCTGGATTAGTAGGTGGGTTGTCTTCAGTCAGGAAGAGAATTTAATTTTGTAGTTTTGTATAATCATAACTCGCTGCAACGCCATTTATCATTACTGCCTCATATACCAAATTGTAATATCAACTTCATTTATCATGGCAAATAATCGTTGGAAAATGTCCACCAGTTCAACTGTCACATAAAAATCAGAAGAATGTATGTATTTTGTTTTATCATATTGTCAGAAAAACACAACAAAAAGAGGATGAAATGGGCAAACGGGCGACAATGCGATCAAATAATTTAAGTTTAAATCGACAAACGTTTAAATTTTCCAACGTCAAAATTAGAAGATTTCCCTTAACATTGAAACACAAAATCCTGGTAGCACTGTGATACCATGCTAAAAGATGTTTCCAAACCGTTTCTGGTGATTTCATTTGAAGCTGGCGAATTTGGTTATAGCAGATGTTGAGAAATGGTGAATATGGTTGTTCCCAATTATGCCATATACTCAAACACCAGAAGCAGGGATGAGCATGGTAGATTACGCCATGTAATCTACGCGATTGTCAACACGTAGAGTATTACGTATATTACTTGGCAATATTTTTTATCAATGTCGACAATTAAGACAACGTCAACAACTTAAGTTATTTCGGTATGTTGAAATTAAAAATAGAAGCTTGCTGCTTCAATATCTAGATTTGATTAATTGCACGGCGATTATACTGATAATGAATTAAAAGTGATGGTTCAAAACTGTTTGCAATTGGTTTCCGTTTACTTAAGGTGGTGCATTCAATTCACATATATTAGCCTAAAACAGTATTTGCTAAGATTTTGTGTTGCTCTGCGTGAATTAAGCGTATCTGATAGGGAGTGGATGCGAGGCTGTTAGTGACCAGTTTAGCCGCATGACAAATAATAATTTGACACGTATGTAAAATTTATCCTAAACCTGTCCTAAAAAGCAACATAAACAATTTCCTCACATATGCGTTGTAAGTAATCAAAATGTCCCGATGAAACGTATCGTTCAATATTAGAAATCATCGGCGAATAGGACGCTTAGGACTATCGCATTTTTGGAATGACCTCACACAATAATATACATATTATAGGTTTTTACGAATTTTCAGAGAAAATCGTAGGAAACTATAACACCGTAATAACATATATGTACATACCGCGATGTCACAGGGTCCGAAAATGATTTTTCGGATTGCTTATATACGACATTATGGTGTTAGCTTCCTAGCAGTTTCTAAAGTTTGTTGTCCTAAACTCTCTAACCCACAACTTTTTTTAAATTGCAATATATAATCGGATAGTTTAAACCCAATTACATCTTGGTATATACCACATTATGGTGTAAGATATTCAAGGATTTCCTAAGAAAATTTGAAAATTTATTTGTTTGGTAGATCGATGCCAAAAGCAATAGTTTAGCAGGAAAAGTCACCAAATCGGTTAAATTATTAAATTTAAAAAACATGATACTCTCACTAACTCATATAATAAAATTAGGATCTAGGACAAACTTCAACCGCCTATAAAGAATTGTGAATTTTGTCCTAAAAAAACCTTATTTTTGTTTTATTTTTTTTAGAACAGCTTTAGAACTATCGGTAAGATTTAATTTTATCTTACCTAATTGTGAAATAATGTCAGAACTTTAAACTTAATGTATAACCGATACACTACTTTTGTTTGACATTCAGTTGTAATCTGAATTGTAATTTATATTGCTAGAGATAAATTATGAAAATATTTTAATTTAAATTTTTCTAACCTAAACTATTTTGAAATAAAATAAAATGCTTTTAAAGAGATTAAAAAACTCATCGTCGCCTGTATCGCATTAAACCCAAAGAAATCTGGTCACAGTAGTTTAGAACTATTTCACTCAGTCGCTCCATTAATCTTCTACATTATCGCGGTTTACTACGAACAGTCTACGTTGTCGATATTTACGTTGACCAGCAGAAGAAACGGCTTACAATAAAGCAGTATGTTCTACCCGTGACTGTATTGTGCGCACATTTTGAATATAGAAGTGTTAAGGTTTTCCTTAGCCAAAGGTAAATACATTTATAAAAATTAACAAAATTCTGGTTATAACAGCAATAGATAACATAGCAATAGATTCAAGAAATGAAGTCGCAGAAGATGATAAAGATGTGTCAATCAACCAAAATGTCTTATATTCTTTTATGCCATCGTTTAAAAATACGAGTTTCGAAATTTAATCCGAAAAAACTGTAACTAAAAGTTGATGTTGCGACTATCGATTTGAACCTTAGAGCGATGAATCCAGAAGCCTGTTTAGCAACATTGCGCTTTTTAATTTTTATTTTCATTTGCCATTCAAAAAAAATCAAATCAAATGTGCAATTGAAGCAAATAGAAAAATTGACTTGTGTTCTAATGTTGCAAAACACATCAGGATAAATTATGTTTTATAATGATAACTGTAGCAAAGCTGTGGAGTTTGATGAAGTTGATGATTTCATTTTAAAAATGTTAGAGCGGATCAAAATGTGGTAACAGGTTGGATTTTGCTTGTAATCTTTTTCGTGGATATCAGTTAAATACCAATTCAGGAAAGCCAAGATGATGAATTGATGATGTTTGTCAAATAAAAATTATTTTTGGCAACGTAAATATACGAGCGGATAAATGTAAAGGGTGCACCGAAAAATACGAATATTTTGTCAGCTTAGGAACTACGATGAAAAGTTACTTTAATTATAATTTGTAAAATTTGAATCAATAAAGCTTTCTGGTGAACAGTTAAAAGCTTTAGATTCATAATTAATACGCGTTTCAAGCGACAGATAATTAAAGAAGAAGTTTATAATAAACTTATTCACATAATGCGAGCAAAACTCTAGAAATTAAATAACCATCAAAAATCTCTTTACCGAAATATTAAAACCATAGTTTAGCTTTCACTTCTCGCTTAGCTTTGAACTTTTAGTGGAATGAATATTAGTTTTAGAACATTTTAAACAGAACATCGATAAAGCTTTAGTTAACTTATTAAAAGCTTTTTCCTTTTCAGGCTAGTTTTAGTTCAAATATTTATGGATATTTTAAAAAACTACTGATGTACATCATAACTGGTGCGATGTCGAGCTGTGACACATAGTTCGTAGATTTAATTAATTAAAATGTTAAGTGCAACATGTTGGGATTATTATACAAGTATTTATATATTTAGAACAATATTTAAATTAAATTAGAAATTGAATTAACATATCACTTGCTTTGGCTTTTGATATCGCCATTTGTTTAATAAAAATTAAACATTAATAGAGCTTTTAAGCTGTCAATAAAAAAATTGAAATATGGTTTACTTAAATATTTCTACTCATTTCTGATCTTTAATGCTTATTTTGGTTTAACTAGCTTTTTGGTTTCCAGTCAGCAACTAATAAGTGTAAATCTTCATAGTCACAAAACAGAAATACATATATCGAAGTGTCTGAATTTTTTCGAATGTTTCTAATAAAAGGCCATCATTGTCGAAAAATATTTAAATAGGCGTGTATCAGGTCTAATGGCAAACCACTCAGATTTTCTAAAATATAGGCTTACATTTTCGCATCTAATCATTATTATATGTAGCTAAAAAAATCAATAACTCAACAAGTTACGGCTTATGACTTATAAGTCTTACCAACTGCAAAGCGAATAATATATGCAAAATAATCAAACAAATGCAAAGTATTTAACTTTGTATAGTACAAAGTTGATAAATGTGACGGTGAAACAGGCTTAAATTTTCATATTAGCAGTAAAATAGGATTACATTTAAAGTTCTCAAATCAAATGAATGGCTGGTTCAGCAAGACCATATAGTTTTTGGACCGATGATTGATGAGTGCCATATTGATGTCAAGATTGTGATAGATTGACACAATGTTCATATAGCAGAAGTTTCACCAATTAATAAATTTTTCGTAGTAACATTTTAGATTTTAAATGTTTAATGACACGCCAAGGTAAAACTAATAATTTTTCATCGAAAAGTTTACTATAAAAAAAGTGCTTTCCAAAAATTAGCTTTTACGTCGAATGCGGATCAAACATTTGTTGTTTAATTAAAGAAGCCAAGGATTACAAATATCAACATTTTAATTTCCTATTGGAAGGACAAATACGAAAAGGTTTTCACAAAGCTCCGTTTGTCATAAAAGAAGTTTTATATCAAATCGGGAAACAAATATTTGTTTTTTAATTATAAACGCAGATTATTACAAAAATCAAGAATTTAATTCCAAATTCGAATGACAAAATTGAGAACCTTATTTTGGAAAAGCTCAACTTTTCATAAAATAGCTTTTATAACTAACCAGAGATAAATAAAATATTTTCACTTGTGTTTTAATTAAAGAACCAGATAAGTGACTACAAATATCAAAATATGTACACTTCTAATGGAACAATATTGTAAAACCCTTTATCAAAAAGCTTAACTTTATTGTCGGATTAGAATTTGTCTAACAAATTATTTTTATTTCCTCTTTAATAAAAAAAACTTGTATTTACATTTTTTCAAAAAAGCACATCTTTTCATAATAGAACGTTCATGTTGGATCGGAATCAATTAGAATAATTACACTTGTTCTTTAATTTAGAAGCAAATTATAATGAATATTAAAAATTTAATTTCCAATTTGAAAGGCACATATGACACTTTTTTCAAAAAGCTATTTTTTTCGTAAAATAAATTTTATGTTGAATCGGAAACAAATATTTGTTCTCCTTAAATAAACAGATAATTGAAACATTTAAAATTGAGTTCCAGTCGAAGACAATATTGTGAAACTAATTTTCAAAAGAAGCTAATTATAAAAGCACATATTTACAAATTTTATGACACTTATAAAACTTTTCTTAAAAAGCTCATCTTATCATAAGTAAATCGTGTATATCGGATCGGAAACAAATAAAATATACACACTAGTTCTTTAATAGAAACCAGATGAATAAAATTATTAAAACTTTGATTTTCAATTGGAAGGACAATTGAAAGTTTTCCAAAAAAAAGCTCAATTTTTTATTAAATGAGATTTTTGCCAGAATGGAATCAAATAAATTTTTTACACTTGTCCTTTAAAAGGAGCAGATAATTTACGATTGTGGAAGTTATTTGCCAAAAGCTCATATTTTCAAAATAGAACTTTCATGTGAGATCAGAATCAATGAAACTACTTTATTCAGCTCTATTCAATTATTTTTGGTCTACATATGTCGTAAAACTATGACCGATATTGATCCGAAGTTTGAACCATTGAGGTTACTCGTCGAAAAGGAAAAACAGGGTAGAAGAGAACGAAAATAGAATGGCGCGCATTATGTTGATATTTATCACCTGGCACCTCCGCTCGTATATTATGGTTTATCATATATTTATGGTTTTGAAATAGTGTTTTAGCAATTAAAAATACATTAACTAGTTTGAGGTTTAAATTAGAATTGGGTGAGGGCTGGGCAGCATTTGAAGTTGAACTTGAAACTCAGTGTACCTGTGCTGAGCTATATATACTAAAATATTTGTACCTGAATGCGTTCCAACAAATTTAGAATGGAGATATCAGCTTTCGCTGTAGAAATTGTCAAAGCACATGTTAAGTTAAATGTGCGCTGATTGCTTAAAATGTCAAGTTTAAAACGACTTTGAATTTGAAATTTGAATCCATTTTCAAAATTCGACAGTTCGTTGTAGTTGATCAAATATGGAAATTTTTAAAACAATTTTTTTGTACTCGCGCGGTTCTAAAATTTAAAATTAACGCTAAATTCGTTAAATTTTGAGAGGAAATTAAACATAATTTAACAGTAAAAAATAAACTTTAAATGTTAAAATTAATCAACTCTGAAATTATTAAAATATTTTGGATTTTGCTTTAACATTTATGAACGTAGACAATTGAAATAAATTAAATTTTAATTCGTTTAAGTTCCCTATACGAACTGCATGAACTGCAAACATTATTTGTTGTTTGGTTGGAACATCTTCAAATATTTAAATTTTGTAAAACATTCGCTTTTGCGTTTGAAAATATCTGGTCAGCAATTCACCACAATCAATAAAATAATTTAAAGCATGGTAAACAAAGATTGAAGAAGTCATCTGGTCGGTAATCTGATCGGTGCAGTTTCGAATGATTTGATGTCAGATACGTGAGTATTGAGAAGATTAATAAAAATTTACTAAACTGACTAAAATTTGTATAGCAATCAAATATCTCGATTCACCGATATTCGACTCAATCAACAGCAGAAAGAATTTCATTTATTTCATAAAATATTATAAACGCTTCACTAGTGCTTCACTAGGGAAAACTAGTAGTTTTTTAGTAATAAAAGCAACACAGTATAAACAGCTCACATATAGTAAAACAGACGAAAAATTATTCTGCATCAAGGCTGGACAATTTTTCGTGTATTTTACTATGCAATTGCTTGATAAACTCGACTAGTTGTATATAAAATTCCATTTACTATAATACCAAATTTTAGTCGTAGTATAGTTATGCTAGTTATACGAATTATTTTCTAACTCAACCATATATATTAACAAACTCGCATATATAGTTATACTATTGGCTATTCCACTCTGCATATTAAATTATAAATACAGAATAAAATAATATAAAACAGAAACTCAAAAAAAATCTCGGAAAATATTGAAAGTGTTTTTTCTTCCATCAGTTATCTTATTTATTTCCAAATGGATTTCAATAGTTTTTTTCTTGTTGGTCCGAAAAAAAATATTTGCTCATCATTGTCAAGATTCCGAAAGACAATTGGGATTTTCAGTGTGTATTTTTGTATATTAAAATCGAAATGGATGGTTGTCTAGTAAATATTTTATCACAAATTGTGCCAAACAAAAAAATAATAACGTGTATATAGTAAAATGTACGAGAGTTGGAGAATTATTTTATATGAACAACAGTCGAACTCGTATACTACGATAAATAAGAAATTCCAGAACACAGCAACGAATCAGTACCATCGCCAATCAAAATCCTTTAAAAATGAAAATAAATTGATATGGTTTTAATCGTATAACGATAAAGGATATTTTGGTTTTGTATTTTATTACAGAGAAGAATAAAATCAAAATATAAAAGATTCATGTACTCTTGGATTATTGTCGAAATTGATTTTGATTTTTCCAAATAATCGAAAAATAAAATAAAAAATTCGTAGCCTTTGTTTTTTGTTGATTTTCGGTTGCGGTTTATCCTTTTTCTATATATGGACTTTGTGTGGGTTGGAGAGTTTTAATTTTTGCTCCAGTAAGCATTTCTCTTTTTAATGTTCATACTTCTCTGTACATATATACGTTTATAAATAAAATTCGGTCAGTTTTTAATTTTATGATCCGATTAATGATGAGTGGAAACGATAGCGGTATTTAAAAAAGTTCACCGGATAATGGGGGTGTAAAGCATATCTAACGCCCAAAACAAAAAAATTACTCAATATATGAAAATTAAGTGGTTCATTAAATATTTTAGTTAAGTTTATTTATACATTTCCAACACAAACAATTTCTAAATTTAACCATCCTTATAACACTTTATTAGATTATATTCTAAACGAGATGAAAATAGAAAGTTTTCAATCAATTTGACCATAAATTCCCGACAACGCATTATTTTTTAATTTTTTTCTAAAACCAACGTCGGAGTCTAGTGCGAGATAATCTAATCTAGCACCGACAGATTAAAGTGTTTTTTGTTTACAAACGAACAGACATATAGAGGGTCGATTTTACAGCGTAATTCACAGTTTTCCACCTCTCTGTATACACGAGTACATACATATTTTATTGTTCACAATAAAATAAATAATTTATTGACTTACATACATACATACATACATACATATTTCACCCCTCATATTAATTTTAAAAAAAAATTTTCCGGAAAATGTATGTAATATTATTTATTATACGTAATATAAATAAAATTTTTACACATAATTTATTTTTTCATTAAGATAAAGTCGATAAAAATTATTTTTTTTATTTATTTAATTATTTTTAATTATTTATTTATTTATAATTATTATTGCTTTGACAAAATATAAAATATAATTCGAAATTTAAAAAAAAAAAAATTTCCGGCTATTTAGTCAAAGGTAATAATAATAATAAATAATTTATTCGGTTCGATGAATAAATTGAACGTATGTAAATTAAGTTGGGGCAAATAGTTTCGTTTTTGTTTTGGTTAAAGATGTGAGTACATCGTATGAATTTGGAAAATATCCATAATTTAAATTCTAAATTAATTTTTTAAATTCACAATTTTAAGTTGTTCATTGAACATTAGAACAAATAGAAAATTCTGAATTGATTATTTCTATTATAATTTTGAATTTTGAAAATTAAATTTTACAATTTTTGAATATTTTAAATTATTATTTATTTGAAATATTGAATATTAATTCAATTCAGAATTTCATTCCTCAAAATAGCGCAACAAAACTAGAAAATAAAAACAATACAATTTTTAAAATTAGAGTGGTAATATTCGGTTTCATTAAATATTAAATTCATAAATATGCTACTAAAAATTAGTTAAACATATTTCAAATTTGGTTCAAAAATTTTTTAATTCGATAAAGAAAATTTATCCAAAATGATCTGATTTGAATCAAAATTTAGAATGAAAACATGAAATTAATATTTCAAATTAATAAAACTTGAGAAAAATTTATAAAATTTAAATAGTAAAATTTAATGATTTTCACTTATTACTATTATTACTACTATTTCACTTAGAGATTTAAAAGTATTTAATTTAAGTTTTAAAATATTTAAAAAATTTTAAATTGGATAAACATTTATGAAATTAATATTTTAGGAATCACGAACAAGAAACATTAATTTGGATTGATGCTATAGGATTCAAATATATTCGTAATATATTCAAATATATTCGTAAATTCAGAATTTAAAATTTCAATTCAACAATTAAAAATTTAATTTATAATTTTATTGTTAAAAATAAGTTCTATAAACAATAATGTCTTAGTTATTACAGAAATAAATGATTTTCACGATTAATTTAAATCGAAATTATATTAAATATATTCAAGTTTTAAAATTCAATCTAACATGTAAAATTTAGTATCAAGAAATTAATATTCAAAAACCAATTTAAATGTTAGGGAATAAGAGAACTTAAATTCTTTATTTTAATGTTTTATATATTTTTGAGATGAGAAAATTTCAATATTTAAATTCAGAAATTTATATTTGAAGTAATAAAAATTAATGATAAATAGAATAAAATATTCGAAGCATGTGAATTTAAATAAGTTATTCTATAATTTAAGGAAATGAATTGTAGAAAATTAAATATTGGTTTTAAATTCAGATTAATATACTGGTAGCTCTAAAAATTAAAAATAAATTAATAAATTTTCAAAATATTCAAATAATGTATAAATAGCAAATAAATTATTCAACAGTTAAAAATATGAAATCTATGAATATTTTAGAAATGAGTATTAAGAAATTTAAGTTTAGAATTGAAATAAAAATATTGGCAAATTGCGGTACTAAAATAATTTTGTTAACACGTTAAACATTTCTGAGATATCAAATTTGTAAAATTTAAATTTCAAATTACATTTTATCATTTTGAAATTATGAATTTTATTTTATACTTAAAGTTCTAAAAATTAATAATAAATAAATTTTCAAAATATTCATATATGTAATATTAAAATAGAATTGAAACGAAAATTAGAAAATTAGTATACTTTTAACAAAATTTCTTAAAAATTTTACATTTTAGCAAAATTTTAATTTCTTAAATAAAAAGTTTCAAATAAATTATTCAACGAAAACTAAAAAACATAAATTTGGAATTGAAACGACGATATTAGTAAATTATGGAACTTAACATTTTTTTAAATTGTAAATATTTACAAAACATTTCAGTTTAGAAATTAATAATTTACAAATACTTAGGAAAGATTTTGGCTATTTTATAAGATTAAAGTTTTGTAAAATTAAGAAGTAAGAAATGAAACATTAAATTAAGAAATACACATAAATTTGCTTAATTATTTTTAACATTTCTGAAATCTAAATTTAAATGATTAATGTAATTAATTTTCATGTTCAAAAATTTTCAAATACTCTGTCCAACAATTCAAAATTTAAATTTTATAAATTGAAAAGTTTTAAGTAATAAATATTTGAGAAATATGAATTAAGAAATAAATAAATATTAAGAATTGAATGAAGTTTTTTTAAATTATTGATCTAACATATTTAATTTTAATATTTAAATCATTTATATCAACCTTTTTCAAAATTCAAATTCAGAATCTAAAATTTAAAGCTTTATTGACCAATAAATTTAAAAATTTTAAATAAATAATTCAACAATTCAAAATAAAAATAAATATTATAAAAATGAGTATTAAGAAATATGAATTTGATAATGAAACGAGCCATATAAGAAAATTACAGAACTTGAAATTTATATTTTAACATTTTCAAAGTTTTTTGGATTCATATACATTGTTGTTGTAGTTAAGCTTTAAAAATTTAAAGTAAATAGATGGAAAATCAATAAATAAAAATAAACTAAAGTCTGAGTTGTATAAATTAGAGTAAATAGTTTATTTTTTTAGGGTTTGTAAACAATTCAAATTATGAATTAGAAATTGAAACGAGAATATCAGTAAATTATGCAACTTAAAATTATAAATATTTAAAACACATTTAATTTAAGAAATTAATAACTCGTATAGTAAGTATTTACGAATTAAGAAATTAAGGAATATTATAATAGATGAATTTTATTTAAAAGTTTGGTCATTTTATAAGATTAAAGTATTGTTAAATTTGAAGTAATAAATGAAATATTAAATTAAGAAATATAAATTTGGATTACAGAAATTTTTAACATTTCTGAGATCATACATTTTCTAAATATAAATGATTAATGTAATTACTAAATTCAAAATTATTATTGAAGTTCTAAAATTTAAACTAACTAATTTTCATAATTTAAAAATTCCAAATAAACTGTCCAACAATTCAAAATATGAATTCTATAAATTAAAAAGTTCTAAGAAATAAATATTTGAGAAATGTGTATTAATAAATAAACATTAAGAATTGAATGAGGTTTCTAGGAAATTATGGATCTCAAATATTTAATTTTAATATTTAAACAAACCATTTCCAAAGTTCCAGTCTTCAAATTTTTAAATTCCGTAATTAATATTTAAAGCTTTATTTACCAATAAATTTATAGATTTCAAATAAATTATTCAAAATATGAATTGTATAAATTAAAAATTTACAAAATAAATATTTTAAAAATTAGGATTAAGATATATAAATTTGATTATAAAACGAGCGAAAATAGAAAATTACAGAACTTGATTGAGATTTGTATTTTAATATTTTCAAAGTTTTTGGGATTAATAGCCATTGTTGAAATATAAAGTTAAGCTTTAAAAATTTGGAACAAATAGAAGCAAAATCAATAATTAAAATACAAATTAAAGTATGAGTTGTTTAAATTAAATATTTATGAAATAAATTATTTTGAAATGAGAATTAATAAATACAAATTTGGAATTGAAATGGCGATATTAAGAAATTATGGAGTTTAAATTATTTATTACAATCTTGATGATACAAAACAAATTTAAAATTTAAATATTAACATTTTTTTTTAGTTTAGAATTAGTATGAACAAGAATACATGAAACTCTAAGATTTATTCATTTCCAAATAATTAAAAATTCTCAAATAAATTATTGAAAATTTATGAAATATAATATTTTACAAATGAGAATTAAGAAATATTAATTTGGAATTGAAGCGAGGATGTTAATAAGAAATTACGGAATTCAAATTTCAATAATTCAATCATTTTGGAGATGTTGATCTTTAATTTTCAAATTTTGATATCAAAAGAATAATTATAGATCGATAAATATTTAAATTTTTTAAATAATTTAAAATTTTTGAAAAATGATTCAACAATATATTATGTATTGTATAAATTAAAAATTAATGAAATAGTTATTTCAGGAATCACTAACATTAACTTTTTTAAAAATTTAGAATTTTATAATTCACCCACTAAAAATTAAAAAATTAAAAACCAATAAAAAAAATTTCAAATAAAATTTAAATAATTTAAAATTATTCATTCAGCGAAAACTAAGAAATATAACTTTAGCATTGAAAGAAGATATTTGGAAGTTTTGAAAGTCAAGGGTTTTATTATAACATTTACAAACATTTTGCATTCTATGTATATTTAAATTTTAAATTTAGTTTTAAAATTTAAACAAAACATATACATGTATAAATTGTGAATTATAACGTAAATATTAAAAAATTACAAAAATTAAATTTTTTATTTCAATAAAAACAATGTTTAAATTAAGATTTTAAATTTTTAAATAAAATTGTACCTTTTGTACTCAAATTAACAGTAATAGTAATATTTAAAACTTTCGATTTTCAATTCAACATATAAATCGTGTCAATTAAAAATTTTTATAAATTTTTAATTGACACGATTTATATGTTGAATTGAAAATCGAAAGTTTTAAATATTACTATCAATATTACAAATATTTTTAAAATAATTATTAAGAAAAATGAATCTCTTAATAGTATTAAAAAAATGCAGAATTCAAATATTTATATTTAAATATTTTTTTGTAGTATTTTAAATATTCTAATTTTCCAAAATTTAAATGTTAAACTTAATTTTTAAATAATTCGGATTTGCTTAGTTAAATTATTAAAATTCCTAAATTTTAATTTTAATTTTTTTTAGATTTTATTCGAAATTTTGATACATTTAAGTACTGAATAATAATTGTTTGTTCAATTTCAGAAATTCTATTATTCTGGCTCCGAATTGATTTGTTTTGATTTTAAATTGCTAAATATTTATAGCTTAAATTAAAAAATTTAAGTAATTTTCATTAATTATTCCACGATTATTTAATTTTTAAAGATATATGAGACTAAGAATTTGTTAATTTAAATTTTCCCTATATGGTAAAACTGATTATTGATGTTCTAACACTAAAGAAACTAATTTTCATCTCTAAAAAATTTCAAATAAACTGTCCAACAATTCAAAATAGGAATTCTATAAAATTTTAGTTAAATATTCAAATTATGTATTGTATAAATTAAAAATTAATGAAAATAATTATTTTTTAACCTTAATTTTTTTTTTAAATTTAGAATTGTTTACTTCACCCATTAAAAATTAAAAAAAAATGAACAAAAATTTAAACAAGAGTTTAAATAATTTAAAATTATTCATTCAGCGAGAACTAAGAAATATAAGTTTAGCATTGAAACGAAGATATTTGGAAATTTTGGAAGTCAACGGTTTTATTATAACATTTACAAAATCAATCAAAACAATGTTTTGCTAAATTTAAATGTTAAACTTTACTTTAAAATTCGGATTTGCTTAATTACATTATTAAAATTTTAGGATTTTCTCTAAATTTAAATTTATATTTTTTTAGATTATATTCGAAATTTTGATTCCCAATACATTGGAAAAGTACTGAATAATAATTTTTTTTTCAATTCCTGAAACTCTATTATTCTGGTTCCGACCTAATTTGTAATCAAATAACATTGATATGTTTTGATTTAAAATTGCTAAAAATTTCAAATTTAAAGATTAAATTAAAAATTTCAAGTAATTTTCATTGATTATTCTACGATTACTTAATTTTTAAAGATATATGAGATTCAGAATTTGTTAATTTATAGTTTCGGTATTTGGGAAAACTTATTATTGAAGTTCTAAACACTAAATATCCAATTTGCATGTCTAAAAAATTTCAAATAAACTGTCCAACAATTCAAAATATGATTTCTATAAATTAAAAAGTTTAAAGAATCAAACATTCCAGGATACTAGGAAATTGCGGTACTAAAGTATTTCAATTTAATATTTTCAACATTTTTGAGATATCAAATTTTAAATTGAAATTAAGTATTTTATAAATGAGAATTATGAAATATTAATTTGGAATTGAAACATAATAAGTAAAACGGAATTCAAATTTCACTAACTTAATCATTTGGAGAAGTTGATCTTCAATTTTCAAAATTTAGATTTTAAATTCAAACTAATGTACTCAATAAAACTCTAAAATTTAAAAATAAATAGCTTAATTTTCTGATACTACAAACATTTTGTATAAATAATTTAACAATCCAAATAATGAATTTGAAATTGAAACGAGAATATCAGTAAATTATGGAACTTCAAATGTTTTAAAATTATAAATATTTAAGAAACAATTAATTTTAGAAATTAATAATTCCTATTTAGTTTTGCCATTTTAGAAGATTAAACTATTGTAAAATTTAAAGTAAGAAATTAAATATTAAATTAAGAAATATAAATTTGATTTACAGAAATTTTTAACATTTCTGAGATCATAAATTTTTTAAATTTAAATGATTAATATAATTACTAAATTCACAATTATTATTGAAGTTCCAAAAATTAAATAAACTAATTCCCATAATTTAAAAATTTAAAATAAACTGTCCAACAATTCAAAAGGAAAATGGAATTATATAAATTAAAAAGTTTTAAGAAATAAATATTTGAGAAATGTGAATTAAGAATGTAATGAGGTTTCTCGGTAATTATGTATCCAGAATATTTAATTTTAATATTTAAAACAATTAAATCAACCCTTTTCAAAGATCAAGATTTAACATTTTTAAATTCAAAATTTATATTGTATAAATTAAAAAATAGAATTAGATATTTTAGAAATGAGTATTAATAAATATTAGTTCTAAAAACTAATAATTAATAGACTAATATTCAAAATTTCCAAATAATTAAAAAATTATATAAATTATTCCACAATTCAAAAATTTATAAAATAAATATTTTTTTAAAATGAGAATTAAGAAATATAAATTTGATAATGGAACGAGCAAGATAAGATAATTACAGCACTTTTTATTTGAACATTTCCAACGTTTTTGCGATTCATATACATTGTACAATTATAAAGTTAAGTTTTAAAAACTAAAATAAATAGATGCAAAATTAATAAATAAAAAATCATTTTAAGTATTAGTTGTATAAATTAAATATTTATAAATTATTTTGAAATAAGAATTAATAAATATAAATTAGAATTTAAAACGGGGATGTCGGGAAATTAAATTATTTATTACAACATAAATGACATATAAAAAAATTCAAAGTATAAATGTAAAATATTTTTTAGTGTAGAATTAGTACTATTTAAAACTCTAAAATTTAATATTCCCCAAATAATTAAAACTTGTCAAATAAATTATTCAAATTCACCAAATAAATAGTACGGTTCAAAAATTAAAAATAAATAGATTCAAAATGTTCCAATAAATTTTTCAACAATTTAAAATATGAATTGTATAAATTAAATATTTACGAAATAAATTATTTTGAAATGAGAATTAATTGATATTAATCAATTTTGGAATTTAAATCTTTTATTACAACATTGATGATATAAAAAAAATTCAAAATATTAAATGTATTGTATAAATGAAAAATGAATGAAAAATTATTTCAAGAAATTACGGCACTCTTAACATTAATTTTTTAAACATTTTAAACATTTCATCAACATTTTAATTTAAAATTTAATTTTTTTAAATGTAGAATTTTATACTTCTTGAACTAAAAAAAATGTTAATATTTTAAAAATTTAAAATTATTCATTCAACGAGAACCAAAATATAAAAAGTTATGGAAGCCAAAGGTTTTTCTAGAACATTTAAAAAAAATCTGTTATCAATTAAATTAAAATTTCCTTTTAATTGCTAAATTTGGAATTTTGTCTTGTTTGCCCTAAAAATTAACTAGTATTTAAAATTTACAGATAATTAAAATATTTCAAAATTAAAATTTGAATTGTATCAATTCCTCAAAAATTTTGAAATAAATATTAAGAATATACAGAACCCAAATATTTTATTATAGTAATTTAAAAATTTTTGACATAAAAATTTGTAATTTTAAATTCGGATTTGCTTAGTTAAATTGTTAAAATTTTAGAATTCTGCCTAAATTTTAATTTTAATTTTTTTTAGATTTTATTTGAAATTTTGTTTACCTGATTGACCTTCGTGAAATACAGAATAATTAATTTTTTTCAATTTCATAAGTTCTAGTGTTCTCTTGATTTGTTTTGATTTAAAATTGCGAAAAATTTCAAATTTAAACATTAAATTAAAAGTTTTAATTAATTTTCGTTAATTATTCAACGTTAATTTAATTTTTAACGATATATGAGATTCAGACTTGGTTTTAATTTTAATTTTCCGTAGTTGGTAAAACAAGAAAGACTTTTTTCACGAGCAACATAATTTAAACGCTTAAGTATTTTGTGATGAGGAATTCCATACTTTGTGAAAATTTACTGTATGGAACCTATTTTTCTTAATTTATCTTATAACAGAAATTCCCTCTGCCAAACAATATATTCTGACTTCTTTACTTTCTGACTTTCTCTCTTATTTAATTTCTGCATAAAGCTTCTTCAAAACTATTGTAAAACTTCGATTCAAGTAATCCTTTTTCTCATATTTGTTTTTTACTTTTTCAGTTAGTTGGAATAATTAATTTTGTTTTAATTATAAACTTTTCCCAAAAATAAAAGTTAAAAAAAAATAATATTATTATTTTTTTAATGTTGGAAAAATTCTTTTCTCAACCAAGTTTAAAAACATAAAAAAAATATTTAATATTTTTTTTTTACAAATTTTTTTTTTAAATTTTAATTAGTGTAATAAAACTAAAAAAAAAATAAAAATGAAAATGGAAAATTACAAACCCGGAAATGATAATAAAATTTCCTCCATCCCTAATTAAAAATAAAAAGAAGAATTTTATTGTTGCCACTGGCGCGCGAGAGAGAATATTTTTTTTCGGTATCATTTTATATCTGTTATTGTTTAACAGTTTTTTTTTTTGCATATTTAATGCTATGGTTCATGTAATTACTCACTGTGATGAATTGTAATTTTCCAGTTATTGTCAATTAGCGGCGGTTCTTTTGTGAATTTAGAATGTGGACATAATATTTTATTCTGGCTGGTGCTGTTTTTTTTTTGTGTAGTCATTTGAATTTAATTCCCCAATAATATAAAAATAATTAAGTTCTAGAAAAATAATTACGAATTATTCTAGAGTTTGGATTTTTAATTTTTACGAGTGGTTTGGTATGTTAAAGCGCGCATTTATCATTAAATTTAGATCTCTAGAGGAACTGTTATCCGCATCTCAATATATATACTACAGTATTGTGATGCGAATTTTGTCATTAAATGTGATTTTTTATGTTTTTGTTTTTAATTGCGGACTGGGTAAATAATAAATTAGATGACATTTCGAATGTTAATGTTGTCTGAATCATTTTTGGATTAGTATCGCCATAAGATGGAGAGTTGTATACGCGGGAGGAATTGTTAATGAATTATTTTTATATTATAACGAGTAAAAGAGATAATAGTTCCAGTGTCCAGAATTATTTATTGAAAAAAACTCAATCATTTGAAAAATCTGTAGATCTACCGTTTTAGACACAAACAAGTAGTGTAATCGATCTTTACTAGCGCAAAGACGAATTTAGTGAACGATTTAATCCAGATTATGTAAATAAATGTAAACTCAAATTAATTTTCACAGTCATTCTGATTAGTTCAAGGTCACGTGATAAAAATTACATCATCCATTTAAATTAAATTATTTTTTAAAAGCCTTATCCAAATCTACTGTAAAAAAATTAATCAGTTTTTTAAATCATTCATCATACTCTGTTCTTCAAAACATACAAAGAATTATAAACAAAAAATTAACAAAAAATAAAGATAATATCAGTTTGCGAAGTTTTTAATGATATTTAACCCTTTTACAGGCATGTTCTTCAAGGATTTTAATTTTTTAAAATACAAAATTTTGAAAACATATTTTGTACAAAAAGCAACACCCTTGTCAAGACGAGGGTTGGGCACACGAATCAAATTTATTTCTCATCAAAAAATTATATATTTTTATATATCATAATAAATAAAATTAATTTTCAATTATAATTAAAATCACAAAAAACAAAAATAATGTTTTAAATTTATTTGTTTATTAAAATATCATAACAAATAAAAGTAAAATAAACTTGAAGAAGACCATGAACATTTTCTTCCTATATATTTATAATAAAAAGGGGTCAAAATTTTTTAAAGTAAAATTAACAACAACAACAAATCATTTTTAATTATTTTATACTTTTCGAAATCATAAGTATGGTATATACGATATACATACATAATTAAATCAAGATAGCATAAATTATTCATAAATATTTAATTTTTCAGAATTAACATAAATTGTCTTAAAGTATATTTTGATAATAAATAATTTGTCTGAAGGTTAATCTGGCTTGGTATTTGGAATATACATTTTTAATTTGTTTATTATTTTTTTTATAGATTTTTGAGTTTTTTGGTGTTCAACCTAATATCATACACCCTCATTAAAATTATTAATACAATAAATAATTTTCTAAGACAAACATTCGAAGACCGCCTGTTGCTTGATTCAAAATACCGAGTTTTGTGTGTTACTAAACGTAAATATACTGAGGACCCGAGTGCAGATATGTTGTTGTAGATGCCACACATAAATTCTAAATTTAAGTAATAAATTGTTCAGTTTTAATTTTTAAAAGTATCATTAAAAAAACTTTCAAAGTCAATAATAAATAGTAAATTATGAATTATGAAAGTATAAAAAAATATATTTACAGGTTTATGGTTAATTATATCAGGCACCAACAGGGTTAACCACACAATTAATTAATATTAAAAATATCTCCAGCCCCTACGAGCGGTAAGCTTAGAGTTTAGTTATATAAAAGAAAAACAGATTCAAGCTAAGCCAACCAACAACTGACAATTTGCAAAAATACAAACCAGTCAAAATGGAAATGCTTGCATTTAGTGCAAACAAGCTAGCGGCTCAAATTAATCAAAAGTATTCCAACTATAAAAAAGATAGTAAGGATAGAAAAACTAAACCAGTTTTACAACTCAAATCCAGCAACTGAAAGAAATTTATTGAAACATTCAAGTGATTGTAAGCGCTAACCATCCATACTTCATAATCGAAAAACATGTGAACTACAACAACTTATAGAGTGGCATTAAAATTTGGATGATCTTGTCGAGACTGCGGAACAAAACCTGCAGTGAAAATAGTCATGGATCAAATAGCCGAACTACATGAGGCAATTTGTATGCTAGGAGGAACAAAAACAAAAAATTAAGTATTTCACACAACAAAACTTCGAAAATATTGATAGACAGTATCAAACTGTCATCGTTTAATAAAACGTCAAAGGCGGTAACTAAACTAAACCAGCAACCCAAGTATCTATCGGATATTCGGCTACCATATGAATGCAAACGCCAATATTTAATGGAGAGCAGCAGAAGTGAACTGGATTTTCTAACACATTCAGCAAGCTGATCCATGAGAACACACATAAAATCAACTACCTAAAGCGTCAGTTGGTGGGTCTTCCGGCACAATTAATAAGCTACCTTCAACCGACAGAAGAAAATTAGCATTGAACACGATGTTTCTATGGGATCACGTTAGAGAATCCAAGGCAGTTCCAATATTTACCGATATTTCTAAAAAATACCTGGAAGCAATCATAAAGTAAAACTAACGTTATCTTTAAGGTTTCAAAGTGCATTTGAGACTTAGTTTAAGGCAATGGTATATTTAAGAAATTAACCGACAATGTTCCAGACATCGGAACAAACATTGACACCAGCAAATGGGCAGGATTACAACTCGATCCACAATACAACAAGTGCAACAGTATTGGCACAACCAAGAGATAAAGAGTTTGACACCACTAAGACAATTGGACAACAATTAGATTTGTTCATCGAAAATGAAGAAAATGAAACGCGGCTACCACGGCATTTATACCATTTAAGGTAAAACCAGTTATATTATGGAAGATTCCAGAAAGAGGGCAGTACCACGATTACTACAGGTTGTAACCATACAACAACAGGAAGCGGAGAATTTCTATTGCATACATGGGCGTCAAATTCAACAGAATAATAGTGGGTTAAAACATCATCAGCTCAAAAATTAGAGTTACATGGATTTTCTGATGCTTCGCACCAAGCATGTACAGCAGTAGTATATACAAGGGCCACGAATGCATTCGAGTAAAATATAACTAGTTTATTGGTGCTTAAAACCAGAGTTGTCACAATTAAGAAAATATTAACTGTTCTGAAAACAATCATGAACTACCAGATGTGGAGATGTTCGATTAGACTGACTCCGCCATAGTCATAAGCTAAGGAAACGTCACAAAGATAGAAACCTCAGTGGCCAATCGTGTATCTCGGATTACGCCGATACTTTCGTATAAAACTTCGGCATTAAACCCATTCATCGATAAGATTGGGATATTAGAAGAAGTCCAACTATCGGTGAGCCAAAAGCAGCTCATGATGATGAAGGAAAACGAAGAACAGAAAATGCTGGAACCATTCAAATAAAACCTAAATAGAAGCATGGTTAAATTCTCGGCCATTAACGGCTCAGTACGAAAATCATAAAAGTGTTAACGAATGCGCACTTCCTAATAGGCGGGCCAATGAAAATGCTTCCTGAGACTAATGCATTTAGTACCAAAAATATTAGATGACTTCTCGAAAAAAATTATTTAGGGACTATCTACAGAATATATCCATTTACCAAAGAGCGTATACTAACGACTAAGGAAACGACGAATTTCATCGCAAAACCGATCACCAACAAGAACACCAAAAAGACCCCGCAAATCAATCGGCCACACACAGGCCTTCTGATCGGACGTCTATTTCTATCACCACCTTATATAGACACATGTGCCGACCTTTCGCATTATAAACGAATTGTTTTAAAGAAGATTTATAGACCGCGATCTATAGTTTTATCATTCGCCAATGACATTACAGACACGCAGTGTTTCTATATATGTAGCTGCGGGTCAATTTGGCCTCTTAGTCGATTGCAGCTTGCACGCTTCTGAATTATAAGTGTCAGAATTTGAAACATTCATTGGTTCATTATATTGTCACTGAAGGTGATTTACTAGTGACACGACTTCGACGGCTAGGTCCGGTGCGCCACAGAATTGCACAAACCGAATTTTAACACATATGGTGAAATTATCCATCTTCTGTTTTTTGTCCACTTTAAATGGTCAAGGAAAAAGATCACGATGATTTGGGAACATGTGGAAACTATCGGCGATTTTCCCCACGTACATATGTATATAAAATTTCAAAATTCAGGCCATCTAAAAACGTTAATAAAACGGCATTCACGATTCCTTCGAATACACCCGAATAGTCCAAGACAATCGCGCCACTTCGATTATAAAGTCCGAATAGGGCATCCTATATAATCCCCTTGTAGAGTTCCAATGACTTTATTCCCCACAATGTTCGTACCTTGCAATGCCTTAATTTTTCTTCCCAAACCGATTGAAAAACAAATGAAAGATTGAATATAAGCTGGTCTTCGAGCGCCTCAAACAGCTCAAGTTTATAACAAATTACGGTGAATGATAAAGGCATTTGTCCAGATATGTTCACCGTACCAAATAAAATCAAATGAAGTAATTTCCGTGTGAGCAACTTGTCTCGAATTTCATTATTTTGTTTGTGAAGTTTTTAAAATTTCAACGAGCCTCCCTAATAACCGGGAATGACACAAGTGGCCTAAATTCGGTGGTATCTCGAATCCGGGTAGTACTCCTAAAAATCCGATCTCTCGCTGGGAACAATTTCTCAGACAACATGATTCACTCATTATGGACGGAAAAAAGCCAGAAATAATACGGATCACAATGGCAGCCAGAGACAATACCCATTGAAGTCCAGGCCAAAGCAGCAGACATATCACAAGTTGTACCCAACTACCTCAAGCATGGACACCCAAAAAAACTTATAAGTCAACGGGTTGAGAATTACACAACTCAAAATACACCCCGCATATGTTTCATTTGTTCGTGTACGACCGAATAAACCGAATCACTTATTTAATCGACACTGGCGCTGAACTTTCGGTTAGTCTCAGTAAATTCGATTTTCTCAGCAAATTCGAATTGCTTGTTCATGTTCAAAACAAACAGCTGATTGATCCAGCTACGAAGCTGTCAATAAACGCCACAAGGGTTTGTGTTAACACACCAACACAGATTAATTTTAACAACAACAACTCAAGAAGTTTCCACTCTTAACAGCAGATCAGAACTACAAACTGTCGGTCTGACACGTGGTACATCACATCATCACAGCAGAACTCCAACACATAATGGAATTAGGAATTTATCGAAGATCGACATCTTCCGTCTCTTATCCGATATAAATGTTCAAGAAGAAAGATCACGATTGGACGCCATGTGGGGGCTATCGGTGTTTAAACACGGTTACGATACCGAATCGCTACCCGATACCCCACATTGAAAACTTCTCCATGCACTTGCATGACTGCAAAGGTTTTTCCGATCTCATCAGAGGTTATCACCCCATTCCCGTGGCACCTGAAGACGTTTTCAAAACAGTAATCGCCACACCATTTGGCCATACACTCTTTGGATTACGCAATGCCGCGCAAAAGTTTGAGCGTTTCATGAACGAAGTCGTTAGAGATCGCGACTTCGTTTTCGTCTAGATTGAGGACATTCTTGGTCACTTGGATTATATTAGTCCATTTACAACGAATATCCAGCATATTCAAGGTACCGATAACGTTGTCGCGATTACAGTCGAGAGTGACTTCGACTGCAACAAAATCGCACAAACGCAAAAAGCAGACTTGGAACTTCGGCAATTACTTTTTTGTTCCGTTTGTCACACCAGTTTATCACTGAAGCTAAAGCTTTTCAAATTACCTAGCCTCGAAATCACATACGAAACATCTACCGGCGCAAATCACCCGTACATCCCAAAGCAACTACGTCGAACCAGCATAAACAAAGACGTGACCCATCGGGCACATCCTGTTTATCCCGCCAAAAATCAAAAGTCCAACGGCACTCAAAAACTTGGCCACTTGGACATTTCGAAATTTCACCTGGTCGATTCTAGCACATTCATTTAGATATCGTACAGCAACTATATAAAACCATCCGCAGTTCAACGTATAACGTCTCAAAACCTTTGGTTTCTCATCTGAAGAGGGGGTACTGTAGCAGCCCGAAATTTGAATTTCACTCATTTATTTGTTGTGGTAGTTTCGAATATCGATCCGAACTTCATCCGAACTTCATCCGAACTTCATCCGAACTTTGTACTTTAAGCGCGGTATGCGGCCGGGATGTTGTAACCTGACAATTTTTGATTACAACACCTCAGCCGAGAAATAATGTGTGATAGAGTATACTCAGAATGAGTTAGGCCTTAACTATATGTGCCTATATCAAGTCGATTACTGTATTACAACCGCAGCAGAGAATCCTATCATATTTAATAACGGTCAATAATTTTTACTATAACTCTTATCGCCGCAATTTATTTATAGCTGAAGTTTTGCTTCTGACCTACACACAAATATTTGTAATAAAGTCAATATTGCGATAAGAAAATATAAGAATTTCTTCATCGATTAAATATTTCATATTTTAAAAAGAATATTTACACAAGTGTACTTCATCGAAATTATTTTCAAGTATTATTTTTTTTGTTGGTATGCCGATGCCGGCCTCCATCATTGTATATATGCAAACGCTGTACATACAGTATATATGATTGGTGGTGAGAAGAGCTCATGATTGCAAACAACAACAATTTTGCGTATGATGCGCAAAATTTAAAAACAACAACGATAGAGCGTAAAAGTACTTTTGGTTGGTACAATGAAAAAAAAAGAAGCGATTTAATCGATTTATTGTGAACAATCAGAATGTTTTTTGCTCGCTATGTACTCGTATAGATTTTCATTTCGAATGAAAATTAAAATTCGATTTTATTTTTTATCATCTAAATAACTTGATTAAGCACATTTTATTGTGATTTTGTTGTATATTTGTGTACGTATATACAGTGCTCGTTGATGTTATTGTAATGCATTTCATTTACATCTACTAAATTACAAATTTGATTGAATTTCACAAAAATATGTAATAACTTGTATGTATGTCTGGGATTTGTTGTAAAAGCTATTTGATTTTAAATGCCTAACAATTGGATTTACTTTATATAGCTGAGTAGGGTTTTATGTGCTGTTAGCTATGTATATACTCGTATATAGTTATTGCTGATGGGTTATTAGTTTTGTGTTTATCTACATAGCTTTATCATTTTTTTAAACGTAATATCGGTTTGTAGGTATGTTGTATGGAATTCCAAACTTAAAAATTGTATAAAATTTTTATGTCGGAATACATTAGTTTGGGGCATATGACAGCCGTCAATGAAGACCAATGTAATGGGTATTACCTACCACATCACAGTGTCATAAAAGAATCCCATACCACAACGAAATTAAGAGTTGTCTTCGTTGGCTCTGCAAAGACCACAACGGGAACTTCGTTAAACGACTGTCTTGCAGTTTGACCTATAGTGCAATCCAACTTGTATGAAATTTTATGCCGCTTTCGACTGTTCAAGATGGCATTTACAGCGGATATTGAAAAAATGTTTCGGCAGATTTTGATGGCAGAAGACTATACCAAATACCAGCGGATATTATGGCGAGATTCCACCGACAAACAATTTACCACATTAGCAGCCAAATGCAAAGATGAATTCCCTGAAGCAGCACAATACATTAGAAATAGCTTCTATGTCGATGACCTCATGTCATGAGTAAATTCAATAGATGAAGCAATAACACTAACACGCGACATAGATACGATACTCTCACGTTCCGGATTCTCGCTTATTATGCGTAAGCAATCAATCCATGTTCAAATTCAACAACCGAACATAATAGACGAGCTGATCAAAAGAATCTCAAGCTTCAGCAAGATTATCAGAATATTTGCTTACGTACTTCAATTTATCGACGTAAAACTAAAACGTATTTCCAAAACCTTACCAGCTTATCTTCTTAGTCAAGAATTACAAAAAGCGCATATCTCACATTTAAATATTTACAGTTGAGACACTTCGAATTGGAGATCAACCTAATAGCAGCGAACAAATAGATACCAGCCTCAAGTAAATTAATATATCTTAAAACATTTCTTGATAAATCAGGCCTCCTGCAACAGGCCTCGTATACAATAAAACATCCGTTAATTCTACCAGCAAAAGAGGAACTGACTAAATTAATTGTAATGGAACATCACACACGCTATCTTCATGCTGGGCAAACCCTGATGATCGCCACACTGCGCCATAAATATTGGATATTGAGTTGCAGACAATTAGTAAGAAGAGTAGTTCATGCTTGTGTCAAATGTGTAAAATATAGAGGGGAAAACATGAAGCAACAAATGGGCAATCTTCCAATTCCGAGAGTTGAACTAGTGGGACCGTTCTTTAAAGTTGGCGTTGATGAAGAGGCCATGAGATATACAACAGTTATATATGTATCTTCGTTTGTTTAGCAACTAAAGCAGTACACATTGCATTAGTCTCCGACCTCACCACCGAATCCTATATTGCAGCACTCCGAAGGTTTATAGCCCGAAGAGGTATATGCAAAGAAATACATAGTGATAATGGTATAAATTTTACTGGAGCACGCAATCATCTTCAGGAACTACATCAATTCATAAAGAAAAATAATGACACCTTTTCCAAATTTTTATTAACAAATGAGATAACATTTCAATTTATTCCACCAAGTGCACCTCATTTCGGCGGACTGTGCGGGAAGCTGCTGTAAAACAAGTTAAACATCACCTCAGACGAGTAACCGATGGTCATACACTTACTATAGAAGAAATGATGACGCTCCTGGCTGAAGTTGAGGCAATCCTGAACTCTCGACCAATCTGTGTGCTGTCAAGTGATGATCTTGAGTATTTAACGCCAGCGCATTTCTTGATCGGGCGTCCCACAACATCCATCCAAAATGATGTGGCCATTTGATTACATACTATACCCAGTTTGTTTCCACTC
Source organism: Tipula unca (assembly GCA_951394425.1). Lineage (NCBI taxonomy): Eukaryota > Metazoa > Arthropoda > Insecta > Diptera > Tipulidae > Tipula > Tipula unca. The sequence goes on from OX596381.1 coordinate 22,168,424, forward strand.
CTCATGCGAATATACACTAATAATTTGATAATAATTTATTTTCATTATGGCTTATATATATATATATATATATATATATATATATATATATATATATATATATATATATATATATATATATATATAAATAAATATATATATATATATATATATATATATATATATATATATATATATATATATATATATATATATATATATATATATATATATATATATATATATATATATATATATATATATATATATATATATATATATAAAGGAATATTTAATAGAAGGAATCATTAAATTTTAGTTCATGAACTTTGGGCTGCTGTACTAAATAATTCCAGAGATTCGACCTCGGGGCCCTCTCAACACTTAGTTGACTTTAAAGGCCTGTTATGCCTATTAGAAAACTCCGGCCTGCTTTATTTCACAACCTACACATAACATTGGTCCATGCTAGCTTATATAGTGCCGACATCAAATTTAAATCGGAATAATTCAAAACAAAGTTCGTGAAAAACTTTCTGAAATTAAGTACTAGTAATTCCCGCAGAGTCCAGTGCTCCATATAATTTACCCTCTATGTAAACCAGTGGTGGAACAAAAACCACAACCTTCAGAATTTTTTTGGGTTTTTAGGTACCTACACCTGTAGATAACACTGAAATCAGAGGTGCACTAACCATACTAGACCTGGTAGAGTATTTCCAGTATTGGTTGAAGAAGCAAGGGAATTACTAAAAATGCCCTTATCTAAAATATTTCCAGCTAAACTGAATTATAGCTATACATTCATCTGAATTGGAGAAAAGTAATTGTGACACTCATAGGGGGGGGTCTAAAGGGGGTCTAAAACCTCCACAACCCCACCAACTTATAAGTCAGTCATTTTTTTTTACATAATACAATCGAATAACAAATTGATCAATACAACTCTCTTTTCAAAATGGCAAATCCGCGATCGCGGCATTACATCAAATTGTAAAAATCATTGAAATACTGGCCACGAAGGAAATTGATTTGTGGGCCATTATCAACATACAAAGCGCCTTCAACAAAGTTTTATCAGACACAAAGTGAATAAAACCATTGTTGATGAGCATATAGCAATAACTACTTATAAAATAGGCTGCCAAGAGGTGTACTATCACCACTGTTATGATCGCTAGTAGTGGATGTTCTACTTACAGATCTAAGACAGCTTGAATACAAAGCTATTGGATATGCGATCTCATACTGTGAGATAATCGATGCAAAATGCCCTGTATATCACCTGGAATTGGGGCAAGAAAGAGGGACCTATAGAATTCACCAAAACACTTGGAATCACATAAGACACATATGAGAACTATACTAACGGCCAATGGAGGCTCTGAGAAGGGAGAAATACTTTGTTAATCATAAAGGTCATTGTTAGTCCACGGTGTATTAAATACATGACACTCACAAATGTCACCACTATCTTCCAGGCCGATAACTATGTTATTTTAACAGCAACAAAACTCATTGAAATCGCGGAAGCAAAAACAACCAAAATAAATTTGTATACTAGTCTGATAGTCCAGCAGCACCCAAAGTATTGCTCTATGCTATACGAATGCCACGAAACTCTAGCAGATCGTTCCACGAATATAACAATAAATAATTCCTTTAGTTAGTTGTGAAAACAACTTAGTGACCTCTAGAACAAAGCAAGATCGATTTAAGAATCCTGTGTGGTTCAGAGTTACAGCAACAAAAATGGAAGAACCGAAAGGAGTTCTTTGAATTCAAGGAACAGGGAGCAGCACAGCAGATCTGTTAGGTCTCATTGTAGTAACATAATATAATAAAACAACTTTACACCAGGTTTTATTATTATTATTAGGTTGGCACAACAGAATTAGTACAATAGATTGAGCCATAATTAAACCGTCCACTATCTTCTGCCTAACTCAGCTGAGCCGGCAATCCACTCAAATACTTTCTGAGTTTAAGGGATATAGACTCTCAATTCAGAATGTCCATTAATTCAGGATGTCACATGATTAAGCCAGGTGGCCGTACAAGCTGATATATTTCAATAGTTGGTTTATTTTAATCCGTACCGATGATACAAATAAAAAAATACAACAAAATAAATATTTTTTGTTCAATGCTGATCGAGACTAAATCCAGTTAGTAATTATGATGGTTTTTCACTAAGTAAAGTTAAAACAGTAAAACTTTCCAGATACCATTCTGCATTCAACCGCCTGCAATCTAGATGAACATATCTACCGAAGACATTTAACAGTTTGTCAAAATTTGATCCAAATTTTAGTTGTTTGTGAATAATTTTATGCTACTGGTAGAGCACCGTAACCTTGAGTTTGTAATTCATTTATTTCAGTTGTTTGCTCTAACTTGACCGATTAAGACTCTACTTAACCAAGAACAAAAATCACAATTGATGTCGATATTTAAATGGCAAACAATGCGTCTAAAATAAAATTTGAAATAGTGTATATCTCCGCTATCGAAAATTACAAAATATTCTATGAAAAAATTGTTTTTTGCGACTTATGACATCTAGTTAAAAAGGGATGAACTAAAAAATACACGATATTTAGTTGATTCCTAAACCATTTTTACATCGAAGATACATTTTTTTCAATAAATTGATTTGTCAGCTTATCGATATAAAATAGTTTTCAATTAAATTTTCAATTTTCTCGCTTATTAGAACGAATTTCTATAAAAACGTGTGTTAATCGCTAGATAATATCTTCCTGAACGTACCCATATATAAAACTTTTACAGATTAGTGGAAAAATATTGATAAATTTGGTTTGTGAGTAAATGGTTTTTGTCAAAAATTCATCAACTTTGAGACGCAATTCCGAGAAAGCTATAGCGAATTTAAAAAAAAGCGTGTGTTACTCGCTTGCAAATATATTTAACTTTGCTATTAAAAAAAATTAAGCCAATGCCTAAGTTTAAGTGGCCATAAAACGATTTGTAAGATACACATGTTTTCGCAAATTGAGTAAAGTAGAGCCTTAAGACGCTTTCTGAACTACGGGTAATATTTGTAATATTTTAGTTCAATAAGGAGTAAGAAATTTAAAATCTTTTAGAATGGTGTATCTGGTATATTCCTGAAGCCAACCACGCGGTTCCAATATTTTCGAAAGACTAATCTAATTTTCCTTTATCTGCTAGGTTTTCTTCACCTGTACATGATCCCGTTTATTTTCCTATAAGCAATCGCTCATATATATACTACATATTCGAGCTTCCAATACCGGTAACGATATTACCGGTGTTACTGGTAATGGCAGTGATATCTCATTTCAGTATTACCGGTATTAAACTAAAGTTCTACCCCGCGGTATTATCGAAAAAAAAAAAAGTTTCAACAGAAAATTTCTCGTTCAACGTGTGCGGTGTGCTAGTGTCTCTGACTTTTATATTCTTAATTGATTTTGTGCAATCAAATGAAAATTCCATCATTCAAAACGAAACCGCCGGTACATGAATATTAACGTATTATTCAGAACTACAATTTGTTTGATCCCAATTTCATTACACTAATCGATAAGATTCGAAAAGTTGTTAATCTGTTTCATAGATCTCCTACGAAAAATGATTCAGTTTTACAGAAACACGTTGTTGAAAATTTTGGAATTTGAAAATAGTTTCCCAATAAAATACTAATAATTCCCTTTTTTCTATAATACCGGGATTACCGGTAATACCGATAATGTGAGAAAATAATTTCGGTATTACCGGTAATGCCATAAACGGTAATTTTGGAAGCCCCAGTATATATGTATATATAAGACTCGCTTCTTAATAATAACAATAATCAGTTTTAAAGGCCATTACTGGCTCCTTACTGAGTCAACTATTTAGCTCCAACGGTTTCGAACCTAAGCATGGTCTTCATACATCGTGGAGCCATCGTCGCCTGCAACGACCTCTGCGCCAACCATATGATGGCTCTCCTTTCAGAGATCGTTGCACTATTCGTTCCGGATCAGCAAGCAGAACGTGACCTAGCCAGCGTATTCGCTGCGATCTTCATAAGATCTCTTATCTCTGATATTGTACAGAGCTCGGCGTGTACCATCTATTTTGCGTTTTGGCCCATAATCACACGCATGACTCTTCTCGCAAATGTAAGATAAGGAGACATCTCTCATACTCTCTGAGCAACGCTTTGTAAAGCTCCAGCTTCACATGGTACTTGATAGGAGTTTAGATTTTAGCAGTGGCCTTAGAGGATACAAAGCACGACTATCACCTGCCAAACTTTAATATTCAGATAACAGTGTGGGTGACACTGGCATCGTGAGTGATAAGAAAACCCAAATATTTGAACCTTCTCACTCCCTCAGAGGGGTAGTGAGTGGCCACTACTAACATATAATGTGCCATTGTCCCTATAACCAGAAATCATGTATTTCGTTTTGGACTCATTGATCTAAAGTCCAATTGAAGCTGAAAACTCCACAAGCGGATCAAGTATTTTCTTCACTCCAATATGAGATTAGAGACAGAGCAAAAATTCTTGATAGCCTGTTCTCAACTTTAACACAACATTGAGACTATGTCACTGTCATTTTACTCAATCGTACCAATTTTGTTAGCATCCCTAGATATTCCAGTGTAAACCAGAAACTCTCTCAATTGATCGAGTCATAGGCCTGCCGGAAATCCAGGAATATCTGAAGGATGTACGGGGATGGGTCTCATAATATTTAGATAGAATCATCAGCAGCGAAAAGACTTGATTAGTGACTGATCGATTCGAACGAAATCCTACTTGCTATAGTCACCAAGCAAGCTCTCCGTTAGAGGGGTGATTCCCATATTTTTAGACTCGCTTCTTACGTTTAGAAAATCTATTTGGGATACATTAATCCCAATATAACCAGCTCCTCCGAGGCTCCATTATATGTTAGATTTTCTGGACTTTTATCATCTTTTACTACATGGAGAACTTTTAGCAACTCTCGTATTCAAGTTCTTCTTTGTATATGTGCGTGCCAATATAGAAATTCCTTTAAATTTTTTTTAAAATGTCTTCAGCGACATCATATGGTCATTCTCATATTATCTTCAATTTTAAACAGATGATCCGTTTTATTGTCCCATTTATTATTAAATACGTATACCTGAGTGAGAATGAGTACTCGATTTTGTGCCTCTGATTTACGCGGGCATTTCAAAAACTGATCAATTGGAAACCCGGTATCGAGATGTTCTTGTCAAATGTGAGCAATTCACTTAAATTTCTGACACTGAAGCGCATACAGACAAGGGTCGATTTTAATCAACCAAACACCCAAAGAGCGACTGTTGCTATAAGTAAGCCAATTCGTTCGTTCATTTCTCGGTGCCGCACTTTCCGTAAAATTGAAATTGGGAATCATCCAAATGCGCGCTTCAATTACAATTTGGATTTTTTAAACACTAACAATGTACGGCTTGAAACAAGGTGGATATGAATGAAATAAAATTTCTGACTTAACCTTAACTGGATCCATTCCCAAATTCAAACGGAAATATTATCAATTATTATCAAAAATTCCAATGTTACATGGAAAATCAAATTCCGAATTTAAATTTTTATAAACTTCAGCCAAATTGTACGACACGATTCTAAATTTAAAAAAAAACAACGACATAAACAATTTTATTTAATAATTTTTAGTTACAAGTGTTTAAAAAATAACTCCACGATATGCGGATTATCTTCACCAAACTCAATTAAATTTTGAAAACTCTTATCTATCACCAACGGCATATGTTCACTGCGTGCTAAAACTAATTTATTCTCAGGATTCGCATACGACAACCGTATTTCATATTCATCGTACGGTGTGAGTATTAATCGTTCGCCAAAACACACAATTGCATCGAAATCATCACGATCGTCTATCTTAAAACTTTTTAACAACTTCAATTTTTTACTATACACAGCTATTTCAATGGTGGTGCTGGTGAATGGTCCAATAGTCGCGATTCGTATACCATCCAATCGGATCCGTTTTTCTGTCACTTTAAATTTTAATTTATTATTCGCGCTACTTCTCAACTCTAAATTCCATTTGAAATGTTCTCGCTTCTCGTTTATCCATTTGTATAAATTGTATGTCTCGCCTAACGATATTGTTTCAAATATCGATGATATCTCGTCCGCACTCAATAAGTCCGGTTCATATTCGATGCACTGGCAAAATTCATGTAGCTGCATACAAGGGTATCGAATCAATTGGATCAGATGGTTAAATAAATTTCGCCGCTGCGACAAATCAATCTCGTTTTTGGCACAATAATTATTCATCCATTTTATCGTGGCCACAAATAAATCCAGTTCCGTACATTTACTATCGACATAATTTAATTTTAATAACACTTCAAGCGTTCGAACGTCAATCATTAAAAATTGATCACACACCAGTACGGCCGATAGATTTTTTGATATAATCTCGGTACACCAATTAAACAGCACCGCATAGTTCGTGTGCACAATAAAATCGAATATTTTCAATTTAAAATTTAGCGATGCACGCCAATTGACAACAAAATCGAGTAATTTATTTTGTAGTTTATAAATTTTATATTCAATCGATAGCCTCAATAAATCGATCGTGTTGTCGTAGTAAATTTCACATTTATCCGTGTACAAAAATTTGATGAATTGATAGTAAACGTCATAACAATAATTCGTTATCGTTATGATTTTTTTGCCACTATCGTTGTGATTCGCCGTATCCATAATCAGCTGACTAAAGGGTACACCGGTTCGTTTCGCCAGCTCAAACGTGTGAGCATACAATATTTTGCTATTATGATTATCGACATTGAATCGAAATTCAATGTCTGATAAGAATTTATTATTGAATAAACGATTATTTATATCGTACATCGATAAAAATGTGTAATCGTCATCCATTTTCGTATTTTTATGTATATCACTAACAGTTTCGCGGAGTACTAAACACTCGTTTTAAACTTTAAACTATATAATGTACTGTATGACAACCAACTAATTACTGTGTGACATAATTTTTTTCCAATTTCATATTCTGTTTGCGCTTATCTCAAAAAAAAAATTTTTTTTTCTGTACTCTCGCATCGTGTCTATACAGTAGAATCCCAGAAACTATGGCGATAACCAAAATAATTATGGAGGGTTTATGTATTATATACAAAAATTATTTAGCCGTACGTTAAAGGCACCCCCGTACAGCATATGAACCGGAAATAGAAAAATAATTAAAATTTGTGTCTGGTCTGCACACACAACACTGAAAAATTCTGATTATGAAAACGATAACAAATAAAAAAAAAATATTTTTAGAAAGGCAGTTTGGTATATATAGGACTCAGGTATTCTTTTTATATTTCGTGTACGGTGAATTGAGTTCAATATGTCGGGGTACGGAAATACCTTGGAAATAAACAAATATTGTACATAATCAGCGCACACAGAGATAGGGTATATATAGGGAACAAACTTAACAAATTTGGGTTGGCTAAAATATAAACTGACTGTAATATTGTTGATACAGTCGAGTAATTAGGTTAGAAATTTTGAATATGGCAAAAGGTGAGCCTCGAAGATAAGAGTTTTGATTTAGGTAATCTGAAAGCAATTTAATAACTTGATACAATCATACGCAGGTAGAAATTTTAATTTTGCCGGATTCAAATGTTTTCGGGATAATTAATTTCTGTTGTTGTTATTTTATCAGGTCTATCAGCACTTCTGAAATTATTATTTCAATGAACAAGAGTCCAGGTCTTCAGATAGTTTGCATATCGAGTTTTCTTCACTCAGGTTGAGTAGAAAAAATAAGTTGCTGCAACCATGAGTTTCTTAGTAAATATACTTTTTTCCATGTCAAACTCTCTTCAAACTTAATCAAATTCTGGAACACTTCTAAGAGTCTTTTCAAAAGCTAAAATTTTTTTTTGTTTCAAATCAAACTCAATCAAATTAGCTGTCAAAATGAGTATTCAAATTTCTTTCAAACTTGTCCCATAATTTACTTTCTAATGTAGTATCTTCCATGTTCATTGTGTTTTGAAGACTAATTCAATCAATTTTTATTTTTTTGTATCAAATTTATGTATCTCAAACTCATTCAAATTCTATGATTTAAAATACTTAAACTTAACTGTCAAAATATTGTTTTAAATATTTTATGATTCAATTAGTAATCAAATTTTCCAGTTTACTATAAAGAAGTATTGTCATTTTAATTTATTCCAACCAATTCTATCTTGATTGCGTTATGGATTCAAATTTCTTTCAATCTTGCTGAGAAGCATTTGGAATTTTAATATATTCCTTCAAATTCAATCCCTAATTTAGTAAGCGCATAAGCTACATTTATATTTGTATATGTTTGTATAAAATTCTGAGTGTTCAAATAAGGATCAAATTTTAGCCTTGTTTTGATTTAAAACATACACAAACTTAATTGTCACAATATTACTTTGAACTGCGGAAATATTAACCTAATTTCAACATTTTAAAGTCATAAACTATAACAATTTTGTTGCATCATGTGTTCCTCAAACTCATTCAAGTTCTAGTCTTATTACGATTCAAAATCGTAGAACTTATATTTTTAAATTAAACTCAAATAAGTAATCAAATTACTTGCAAAATAAAGTCATTTGAATTGGTCTCTTCCAAAAAAAAAGTCTCAAATTCAATATCAAATTCTATTCAAACTCGTATTTGTAAAAATCTAGATAAATTTCGATACTGTTTAATAGTCAAACTTAATTCTTAAAATATAATTTCAGATTATGTTGTTATCTCATAAAATAGTTTAATTACTCGAGGAAGCATTAAAATTTCGTTCAAATTTGCTAACTTCCTCCAAAACTCTTTCAATTTTGATTATTTAGTTTCAATAACAATTGCAATCAAATGACTTTACAAATATCTTTACCCAATTCAGTAATATCCTTATTCATTGTATTCAAATTTATATCAAATTCTTTTCAATCTCAGTCAATTTTGTTTTCAAAATAATCAAACTTGATTGTCAAAATTTTAATATTTGTTACCATCTCCTAAAATATTTTAATTCAACCCAAATGAGTATTCAAATTTCTTTCCTTCGATAATCATTATATTTGGGAGGTAGTCAAATTCTCGGGATATTATGTTGTATATTCAACCTTCTGAAATTAAAGCGTGTGTGTGTGAAGATTCAGAGAATTTCCTGAAATATTAGGATATTTTGACTTAAATTTGATTCGAAATACAAGGAAATGTAGGTTCAAAAAGACAATGTATGTTTAGGGCAAAGTAGTCTGAACCAACCAGATTTCAATAAAGTAGTCGAACAGATTCTCAGGATTGAAGAGTTTTGGATACAAGAACTAGAATTGAGATACAAAGATTTTATCTAAATGTTCCTAAGCAACATGGTTCAGACGGGTTTTCTGGTTTCATGCAATTGTCTCATCTCACATTTAACATATGTGAATTTGTCTAAAAACTAGACAAACAAACCACGTCATTCACATTTGCTCTTCGTATACTAAGTATATATGTAGTTAAGTGATCTGCTGGTTGCAAAAGAGTGATCTATAGAATACCATGGTAAGCTCAAGCTTAAATTAAAATACATTACATCAGTAAAGTAACTCGTAAACTTGCTCGACTCCGGATCACAAACGACTTTTGTCACAGAAGAATGTTTCCAGTATTTGGAATAAAATGTAATTATCGTTTTTAAACAAAATTTTTCAATTTTACTTACGAGGCAAATTTTAAGGTTTTGATAGTCCCAAGAATTATCTTCTATCAACTCTCAACTATAGAACTAGATAGCATGTGTGATTTGAACGATGAAAAACCAGTAGATGTAAAATTTTTCCACCATGCCACTTGTTGGGATTCCACCCCAGTACCACCCGATCGAAACGTCACCAGGTTTAGCCGGGATTGCGCATTGCGATCCTTACAACGACTATATGAATGAGGTAAATATATCAAAAGATCCTTTGAAAAACAGAACCAAAAGATGAGCTATACATGAGTATTAGCATTGCCTTCTAAATACACTGGCCTATGACTACAAATGATGACGTCAAATTATGTCTCTATCTCCAGATGGGGTAAAGTAAAGTAAAAATATGTTTTTTTCCTTTTTGTGGATAACGTTATTGTTTTTTTTTTTAGTCTGTTTCGTTATGCCAAGGTGGGAATATATGCGTCTCGTTCTTTTTAGTTTTCTTTATTATTACGTAAATTAAGTTTTAATAAATTATATTTTATTTATTGATATAAATAAATTATAATTTTTTATAAATTTAGAGTACAATCATTACTCTTTTATGCGCATACTTAAGTATATTTTATAAAAATATCATTTTACAATAACGCCGCTAGCGGCAGTAAAATAACAAACAAATTTTTTATCTTATTTTGTAAATATTGTTTTTATTTTTTTTAGTTTGCTATAATATGTCGAGGTGAGAAGAATTGCGTCCCTTTGTCCATCTTTTATCTTAAATAGGTAGAAAATTTCATTTATGTGAATTAAATTATATTTATTATAGCATAAATTGTAACTTTTAATTAAATTTATGTTATAATCATAATGTATTTTATTTTATTACATATTATCATTTTGGCTGCGAATTAAGTTTAATTTTTCGACGTTAGTAGCGCATAGTTAAATAAAAAGAATTGTTTGTTTTTATACTATTATTGGTTTTCTTTTTTTGATTACTTTGATTTTTTCTTTGATATTTTGGTAGGAAAAGAAAATTATTAAGCTCTTACGATATGTTATGTAACTATATCAGTTGAAAGATTTATGTATATCAAAATAAATGGGGTTATTGTTAGTAATATAATATTTTAAAAAATTATTATAATTACTAAACGTATTGAAATTATCTAAAAATATATAAAAAAAAGCGCATTTTATTTCCATTTGGCAAAAACGAACATCCTCTCACTTCGACGTAATGAAGGAGACTAAAAAAAATAAAGTCGAATTTTCGAAACATATAGCAAAAATAAATATTTTTATTTAACTTTATTCCATCTATCGGTGGAGACATAATATGACGTCATTGACAAAAATTGTGTGTAGTCATAGGCCAGTGTATAAAGGAGGCAATGGTATTAGTTACATAATAACACATATTATAGATGAAGTGACACTCGCTTCATTGATGTAGAACAACCTGAAGAAAGCTCAAATGGTCGATACTGATTTAATATGTAGAACTAATTAACAATATCCGAAAAGTCAACATAAGAACTCTTACATATAGAGCTCGAGAATGACTTCAACACAGTTTCAGTATACATAATTGCAATCAGTTATGTAAGTAACAGAATTTCATTCAAATTGCAGAACACCAACCCCGGTCAATGGCGTCAAGTGCCATCAAACCACAATCTCGCCGAATTTGCTTTGTTGAGGCCTGTGCTTTGAAGTCGATCTTATTAATTACAAGAACTTAAATGTTTTTTAAAAAAATATACTTTAAAACAGATCTCCAAAATACTCAGCTTCAATTAAGATGAAGTATACGTCGGTTAATTGGGTGGTGTACTATATGTTCGCCCAATTGAAAGGGCAGTAAAAACAGGAGCCAGAATCTGCCATCTAACCGAAACATTATAGAGTTTCGTGTCATTGACCATTCATTAGATATATAGTATGCAGAGTCAATTTTAATTATGGCATCAAAATTGAGAGATGCCAAATCTATAAAAACGTACCTGGACGAAATATATATAGAGTTATTGACGTGATTAGGGCAGCACCATCGGATATTATGTCAAAATTTTCTTAAGTGTGAAATGGAAGAAATTGTTCAAAAGGATTATAATTCTACGTAACTTTGCAAATGAATAATTAAAAAGCGCCTGTGGGCATGAGCTGTCAATTATCTGGCGAAGGCGTATAATGATAATAAACAGTGTTTAAAGCCAGTACAGGCCCCTTACTGAGTCAACAATCTGGATCCAACGGTTTATTTTCTGGGCTTGGTCTTAAAACTGTCATATTGACAACTTGAAAACGCCATGTCGTTTTCCGTGGAGCCAGCCCTCTGCGCCTACCATATGGTGGCTCTACTAACAGAGATCGCTGCACAATTTGTTCCGGATCAGCACACAGAATATGACCGAGCCAGCGTACTCGCTGGCGAAACCGTATAGAATTTTAATTAAAATATTTTCGATTTAAAATTTGGAATCGATACCGTTAAGTCGAAGAACTATAAATTAGAACTGAAAATTAATTTATTGATTCTCTTATTTGATGTTTAATTATCTAATTATTTTTTACTGAATACGTGATACCACTTGGAAGTGGGTTTTATAAGTTTATTCAATTTGCAACAGTTGCTAAAGTTGCATTGGTGATTGAGGTTTTGAATTGTTTTATCAATTTCCATTGTGTTGGCCGGCAAATAGGAAATCAGCATGACTATAGGGTTGTAACGTGCTGTCCCAACTTTGTTGGGTTTGGCAGCTTCGATAGACGATATCAAGTAAAAATTTAATTGTATCTACACGTAAGTCCGGCTATGCTCAAATTCGAGCAGGTGGGCTGGGGCGGAGCTCAACACACCAAAGAAAAGCCACCAAATATACCAATTTTGTAATCAATAGCGCAAGAGTCAACAGACCAACTAAACTATGCACGGACGGCTAGCAATAATATGGGAACGAAGGATACAACTTAAATTGCAACCAACATAATCAAATAATCAAAATGCAAATCTACAATTATTTACACATATTTTTATTTTATTAAGAATTTAATTTTGATTAATTCTAGAATACGGTCAATCTTACGATCTCTCGTCTTTGAGATCCAAAACTTCATCGTTGTTCTTTTCTTTCATCTCCTTAGTTTTATCCAAAACTTTATTAGACGTTCTATTTTCGAAAATATACGCCTATTTTTTTTTTTTTTTGCAGGTGTGTGCTGCCATATCCATTATGCTAGTTCAAACGATGTCATCTGTGAGTATAAGCGATACGAAACGCCTGGATGATGCTGGCATATCACCAGAGCCACCTATATATACAGAGCCCTAAGGTTAAAAATTGAGCTTTTTCTAGAGGAACTAAAATTGACGAAAAAAACATTTTTTCCATACAAAACATATGAAAAATTAAATTTTTTTCGGTGCGATATTTAACAATGAAAATTTCGATGGATTAAGTATTTTAACATTGAAATAGAATCTACAATTATCATTTTATAATTGATTCAAAGCTTGATCAAAGAAGTTGTTTATTTTTTGATATATTTATTAATAAAATTTATAGAAAAAAAAGCATTTCTACATTGAATTGATATAAATACACACAAATACCAACGCAATAAAAATTAAACTGCACGACGAATAGAGAAAACAGTAAAAATGTGGTTGTGTTTCCTTTTGAATTATATTTCTGTGAATAAAATCAAATTCTTAAAGGGTATTTCAATAAAAGCTGCATGATTTTGTTTGAATAAATCTCAAACTTCACTTCAATTTCAACGTAAATTTTGAATTTTAGATTATAAATGGAACACCATGACTATCACAGTTCTTCTGGCACGGTTCTATTTTATTTTGGTAAAGTTTTGTTACGCATTTGTGCATAATTATGGTTCTAAATAAATTGTGCAGCTGTTATTGGAACTCCCTATGACATGTTGTAAGTTGTATCACAATTTTTTTTCTATCGATCGATGTTTATATTCTCTTTTTAAATTTTACGCTATTTCGTGAATTCAATTTTGATTTTTTTCTATTGCGATCTCAGCCTATTGGAATAATTATGCACTCTATCCCTTTTCCGATTTCGCTACAAGGTAATGAAATAGAAATATGTGGTGATACATTTTCAAATGTATAAAAGGAAATAGAATAATGCTTTATACGAGCATGCTGCGATCGCAATAGAAAAAGCGAAATTAAAAAAAAAATGTGTCTTAAAAAAGAGACAAAATCATCGATCGAAAGGATGACAATATATGTTTTATTTATTTATTTTACATACACATTCAAATAAATTCATGTTTACATAAATACTTCGAGCATAAAGATATATAGAGAGAGTGTAAAACTTAAAATGTATGAAAAGAGAATAAGAAAATCGTACTACAACTTCTGTCAAAAAAATTTTTTTTATTTATTTCATGTTTTGTGTTTGTGTGTTTTTACATCGAAATAAAATTAAAAATTATAAGTGAAAAATATAAGATGGCTAAATTAATTAATTGTTGTGTGACAAATTGCTCCAATACGAAGCAAATTAATACAAAAAAAAAAACAATAATAAAATGTGTTTAATTAACTTTTTTAGGTAAGTGTTAAGTGCATATTTTTTCAAAATTTTTTTAATCCCTTCGATCGCAATTTAATTCACACGAATGAAATTTAAAAATAATTGTGCAGTTTTGAAGTGTATTTAATCCTTATTATGGCCACCCATTTTAGTTTAAATCAGTTTTAGTTTTCTATCAAAATAATTAAAACTAATCGGTTTGTATACCAAAAATAGAACAAAATTACGCGGCCATTTTGCTTTTTTTGATGTTTATATAAAAACGTTCATAGCCGGCGAAACTATTTTTTTTTGTAGGGTTTTTTTTTCTGTTGTAAAAATGCGTGAAAATTTTTATTTTAATTTATTTTAATTTTTATTTTAAAACTTTTATTCTTCTCGTGTAAACGGGATATAAGATTAATCATCCCTTTAAAAAAATATTAAAATTAAATTATATTATCTAAAAAAAATGGGTGGAATTATTTTCTACAAGTATATTGTAATAAATATTTATAAATTTTGTATTGTGGTACATAATTATGTGCATTATACATGTTCATAAATTTCTAAAAATCCAATTTTTTTTAACCCTATGAAAAATTAAATAATTTTATGTACGACTGTGGCAATAAACAAAAAAAAAATGAGAGAAATAAAAAAAAAAAATATGTTTTGACAGAAGTTGTAGTACGCTCAAAATATATTATACTACCCAGTTGCATAAATATGATAAATTCATATTTAATTTTGATTTAATGTTTATTAAATTAATAAAAGGTTTAATGTTCTGACTTTCAGATATGTGCTGCGTCAATATAGTATCAATTCCACAAAGTGTTTATCGAAATGAAAGATTTAACTTTTCATTGATTAAAAGTAATTCGAAAATGGTCATTTTTACATTGATTCTTATGGGATAACGCAAAAAGTAGTTCCTCTAGAAAAAGCTCGACAAAAAACATGGCTGATCCTTACGGCTCTGTATATATAGGTGGCTCTGATATCACTCGGTATACTTCATCTCATTTTCATTTTGAATGTATAGGTGTTTGAATGGAAAGAGTAATAAAACCATAATTAGTATCGCCGAATCAGATTAAAGTTATCCGCCATTCCCAAATTCAATTCACCGCTACTTATACCATTCTGCTAATCATACAGGTAAGTTGAAAATGGGAGGGATTTGTTGAATGGATGGAGTCATAAGTAATGGATTATATAGGAATATTGTGGAAAATACCACTATCCGGTTATCAGTTAATCACTTTTTAATTAAATGCTATATTTGGTTAAGTTGACAACCAGCAAAGGCCACAGGGTTTGCAGTTTCATCGAAAAATATCAATTTCGGAATTATGGAATTGTCCTTATCAGTATAATCAGTTTTTTAGAATTAATTTGATTGTCTATAAATATTTTCGCTATACTTTACGAACAATCGTAATTACTGCTAAATTAAAATTCAGCATTATGTCGATGGATTCAGTTAAATCTTCATTTTCAATGAATGCATTCCATCATCATCATGACTGTCAATTATGTAGATCTAGTTGACACTGTGAAACAAACATTCACGATTACGTGTTGGATTGCATGCATAAAACATACATTTTATTCACGTGTTATAGCAATCTGCCCACTTTCTGCATCATGGATTCGTGTGAGTCCAAAATTCCAGCATTGTCCAGTAAACATGGGCATTAACTGTCACAAAACGTTTATTTCACGAAGAAGTCCATTCATCGAGAATATTACAGACTTTTTTTATTGTTTCGATAT
Organism: Tipula unca; assembly: GCA_951394425.1. Taxonomy (NCBI): domain Eukaryota; kingdom Metazoa; phylum Arthropoda; class Insecta; order Diptera; family Tipulidae; genus Tipula; species Tipula unca. Next base: position 22,184,487 of record OX596381.1, read on the forward strand.
AGTCCATAACCATTTTTTTATTCTGTTTGGTGATAATGGAATACTATTAAATCGAGTTTGCAGATATTTTCTTATATATATATACAAAAGGCGCGAAATGGCAGCCCATCTAATCAGACCATTCGCGATAGTTGAGCTGAAAAAAGTTTAGTCTATTTTCGTAAGTAAAAAGCTTATTGTATTAGCTTTAGCAGACTCGTGCTACCTTTTGTTCTCTCTAATTTGGAATTTTGGAATTAGTATCAGACCAGATTTTCTAATAACACATCTCGCGGGTTTATCTAAATAAGTTTGGAAAGAAATCAATAAAATCAGAAAAATAAAAAAATGTATACTATCGACCACTTTGCGGAGGGAATACATTGTGGAACTGTCTTTTCGACCTTATTCGATTAGTATGGCGAACCGAAGTTATGCCAGATGAATGGAAAGTAGCCGCGAAATGCATCATATTAAAGAAGGGAAACCGCTTCAAGTGTGAGAATTATTGCGGCATAGCTCTCTTTGGCACAGCATATACAAGTTATTGCGTCCTACATTATATTGAATAGAATCACCCCTCTATAGCGGAGAACTTAGTTGGTGACTATCAAGGAGGATTTCATCCGTTTCAATAAGTCACTGATCAGGTCTTTTCACTGCGGATGATTCTATCTAAATATTACGAGACATCTATCACTGACTTCAGGTGCTCTATAGACTAGATCAATCGAGAGAGTTTGTGGTTTACTTTATGGAATGTCTACCAATTTTGTTGGCATTGGTACGACTGTGAATAATGAGTCTTAAACAAAATACATGGTCTCTGGTCATAGAGGGACAATGGCACACCAGATGCTTTCTTATCACTCACGATAACAGTATGGGTAGCAGCTGGTATTCGTGCTATGTATCCTCTAAAGCCACTGCTAAAATCTAAAAATTATTAGGTTAAAATCTATATTCAATCCGCTTACGGATGAGTACGAGAAATGGCTTAATCTTACATTTGAGAGAAGAATCATGCCGGTGATTTATGGCCCAAAACGCGAAGTACATACCGAACTATGTACAATATCGAAAACAGAGCCCCCGATATATTGAACAAGAAGCAAGAACTCAGCGAAAGAGTTCGCTGGCTTGGTCACGTTCTGCGTGCGGATCAGAAACGAATTGTGCGATCTCTGAAAGAGGATCCACCTTATGGTAGCCGTAGAGGTCGCTGTAGGTGACGATGGCTCCACGGTGTAGAAAATGACTTGGCTTCGTCAGATTGTCTATGAAGACCATCCTCAGGATCGAAACCGTTAGAGCCAAATTATTGATACAATAAGAGGCCAGTAAAGGTCTTTAAAACCTGTTATTATTATTATTACTATCAAACACTTATAAATAATTATATTTGTTTAAATTTATTATTAGATTATACTTATTGCTATGTGCAATATAGATTTTGATTTTAATGTTCATTTTCCTTGCCCAAGAAATTTAAAAATTTAAAAATCGACATAATAAATTTTAATTAATTAATGTGTTTGTCGGAAATTTAATTTTACTTATTTGATTGACTTATTCGATAATTATAAAATTTAGAATATAATTTCTAATTTAAAATTAAAAAATTTAATTCTAGAACATTTACATTCTAATCCTAAATTTAATAAATCTCAAAGTTTACCAAATTTTAAATGCAATTTTTAAATTTCAAATTATAGAATTTATTCGATGATTTTAAAGTTTAAAGGTGCCAAACTATATAAGTTGAAATTTCCAAATTTCCAAATACTGGCATTTTAATTTCCAGAAAATTAAAAAATGCAATACTACTATTTAACCATTTCAGAATTAAAATTTAATTAGAACAATTAGTTATATTCAAAAAATTGGAGTATTTTATCAATTAGAGTATTTTTTGTGCTGAATTCGAGTTAAAAGGGACAAAATCTTGTTTAAACAGCCAAAATAACTTTTTAAATTATTAATTCTTGAATTTATTCGATATTTACAAAATTTAGAATATAATTTCTAATTTAATAATTAAAAATTTAAATTTCTGAAAATTTCTTAATTTTGACAGGTTTAATTCCAGGAAATTTTACATTCCAATTCTAAATTTTAACAATTTCAGAATTAAAATTTTACAAATATTAAATTTTTTTTGTTTTTTTGTTTTGGGGAAGGAGGAAAATCTTGAAAGAGACCCAATGTGGGTACTGTGGGACTCACACCCACTAAAAACCTCCTCCCTTGTTAGTATTAAAACTAGTCTTGATAGGCTAACTATTAATTTTCGTGTCAGTTCTTATTAAGTACTAAATAATTTTAAACAGTTGGAAAACTAATTAGTTTTCCAGCGCTACTAAAATTTTTTAAATTTAACCCAACTCTAACGGGTTGGTCCGTTTAAGTCGCCTCACAACATTTTGATTGTGAAGCAAACTTGAGGCTTCCACATTAACGTGTTGGTTTAGCCGAACTTTATGCTTTGCAGCAAATTTCTTTATTTCCTCCACCACTGATGGGATTTTGATGTCTCTATGAATATCAGTATTGCGATCATACCAAGGTGCATTCAGTATATTACGTAGTACTTTGTTTTGAAAAGTTTGGATACTTTGAAGATTAGACCGCTTAGCACAGCCCCATAGTTGAATACCGTATGTCCACACCGGTTTTAAATCAAAATTTTGTTGTATATCGATAATTTTGAGCGCCGTCCAATTAGCCAATACATATTTCTGTATCTGCAATCGAGCTCTTTCCTTTTTATCTTGATGTGTTCTGTCCATCTAAGTTTTGCATCTAGTGTCATTCCTAGATATTTTGCTTTGTTATCATGTGGAATTACAACGTCGTTTATTTTAACAGGAAGGGTTTCGATTTTCCTATTTGTGAAGTTTACGTGGGTAGATTTCACTTCATTTAGTTTAATTTTCCATTTATTGCATCAATTAGAGATCACATTAACAGCTGTTTGTAGTTTATCCGAAGCTTCATTGATGTTTGAAATGCAACATCAAATGCAAATGTTGCAAGCATTACATTATCTGTTTGTGGGATATCACTTGTTTGCCTAAAGGTTATGTAGAAATCCTAGAGTCATATTTATCTGAATCGTTTAGAGTGAAACAAGGAAATGAATACTCTCCATTAAAAGAAATTAATGCAGGAGTACCCCAAGGCAGTATATTGGGCCCAGTTCTATACTTGATTTACACGACCTGGATGCCAAACTTTGTCGAAGGCTTGCGCCACATCGAGAAAAACAGTGGAGCAGATTTTCTTCACTACGTTGAAGTCATACGTTACTAAGAATTACCGGAGGAGGTTTAACTTTCCTTCTTGTAGGCTTTTCATTTTGAACAGATTTTTCTACTATAGTATTTTGTTCCTTATAGGTTGAGGTTGCCCGTTATTAGTTTCCATCTCTGAAGTACTGCTGTTAACTTCTGGTGAGCCGCTCGCTTTTCTTTTCTTATGATTCTTTTTTGTTTTCTTCAAGATCCAATCAGTTTCACGCGTAAGTTCCTCCTCATCAGTAACGTACTGAGGATAAGTTTCAACTTCCGTTTCGTTCCCTGATTCATTTCGTTGCTGAAGTTCATACGAAAGCTTGAGGTTATCAGCTTTCAACTGAGCAATTTCTTTTTTAAGCTCTTCAACAATCAGCTCCAATGCACTAATTTTATTGCTTGTAGCAGAGTTTTGTGCTACATTTACTTTCTCCTGAGAAGTCACAGTCTCATTTAATTCAATCCCATCAGCTTGGGAAGATTTCACTTTTGAGTATGATTCACTTTCACTGTCACTACGATCCTTTTTGTTTAAAGGATTAAACAGATTTTCATGTTTCTGATGTGTTGTTTTTATAGTTGGTGATCTTAGTATACTCGATTTTCTCTGGAATGGATTTTCATCATCCTTATTACGCAATGGTTGGTCCCCCCCAGAATCCGTGGGACCGGCGGCCTTGAAGGATGGATTCACCAGATTGTCTGGCTTACCATCTGGGGTAATAATTCCTTTCGTTTTACTCATTGCAGTTAGTTATATCGGGGTACCACCCCTAGTTGGTTTTGGTCCATGGGTGGTATTTTATTTTCCACCTACCCGCCGGCAAGCCGGTGTGGGCATTTCCCTATCCGCCACCTGGGGACGCGCCCGATGGGAGATCCCAACAACTCCTCACGGGACAAATATTAAATTAATTAAATTAAATTTTAATTTTATTAAATTTTATTTCAAATTCTAGAAATTATTCTTAAAAGTTAGTTTAAAAATTTATAATAAATTTGATCGAAAATTTCGTAAATTGAAATACTTATAAATTTTAATTCCAGAAATTTCTAGTTCCTAAGAATATTAATAAAAATTAATATTTTTAAATTTTTAGAAAACGGAAATACAATTTTTTTTACTGACTTTTATATGTTAAAAACTTTAAATAAACATTTTCTTAAAAAATTTGTAGAACTCACCATTTCAGAAAAATAAAATAGCACTTTGGCAGTTGTTTTTTACAGAATCTGTCGGCCGAGATATCGTCCATGCGTGGCTTGCAGGTATATACAGTGCGCTGTGAAATAAAAAATTTTCAATGGCGATTTGTATAGAGTTTTATGTCTCAAATCTATCGTTCTCAATAATTAAATGAACCATCTCTAAAATTCAGAAAAATTTGAACCAGTGTTGCTAACGCTGATTATAAGGTAGCACCGCTTCTATAAACAATTTAAAGCAAACAGTGAAATCCTATAGAAAAATGTAACACTTTAAATCTCTATATATACATATACATACATTATCCACACGTGCAGACAATTGTGTAATTACGGCACCCAATATTAATCAAATCTCAACCCGTATATATGAAATGTGGATTATACAACCGAACAATAATTATGCATAAAATAATAATAATTAAACAAAACTATATAGCGTATGTATATACAGCACTAACTCGTTAAACACAAAGTTGTTAATATTTTCCACCTCATAATTTCCACCAAATCCATAATCATAAAAAAATAAAATCCCTAACCAGAAATCTAAATAATCAACACTAAACTCCGAATCCATGAAACCGACAAAAAAAGCGCAAACTATATAGAAAACTAGAATGAGTATAGTTATATAGTTATTTTAATACCACCGACTGAAATAATATGATTCCCGAAAAAAAGGAATTAAAATATAAAAAATCAAAAAAAAATCCGACACGATATGGATACAAACTAAAATTAGTACAACAACATCAACTAATAACATAAAACTAAAAGTTGTAACAAAATTTATGATTTATTGCGTGTTTAGCGTTTATTTTTTTCCTTTCTGAGCATTACTGCTTTTTAACATTCTAAGCTTTTATTTTTTTTTGTTCTCTCTGTTTTAATGATTGAAAGATTATTAATCATTCATTTAAACGAGTATATGGTAAAATACTAATTTTTAGTTTTCTACTTTACGATATATTACACAACAGTATATAGTTTTCCTCCCAATTTATACTATAAACTACTATATGGAAATATAATATACTTCGTAGTAATGGTGTAGTATATTGTTTTGTTCTAGGGCAATTATTTAAAAAATAAATATACAACAACAACAAATTTATGGAACACTATTTACATAAAATATGTAAATAATTTTGAATTATAATCATAAATATGTTTATTTATTTTATATATATATGTATACGTACAAATATACAATCATACAACATATGTATATATGTATATATAGTTTATGTAAGTGATATGGTTTATTGGCAAAAAAATTAAAATATAAATTAAATAAATAGTTTGTTACAGTCATGAAAATTATTTTGTAACGACATGTATGAACTATATACATACTTGTAAATTATATAATATGTTATATGTGTAAGTATATATGTATGTAGCAAGATGGATCGTAACATATATACCAACAATTGATATAAACACATTTTATGTTAAAATATAAAAAATATTTTTAGTAAATCCATACCCCGAACCTTATGTGAGTATACATACATCATAAATAGTATTATGTTTGATCGATTATTTATGTCAGTACATTGATTTGTTGACAATCTATATTTATTATGGGTTTTTAATACATTGTTGTATAGGTACACGGTACACCATTCTAGATATGGTTGACATCATATATGGCTATAGTATTTATGTTTAATTAAAATAAAACCTGTTGGTCGAGCTTTAGCTTCGTATAATAATTCGTATTAAAATCCACGAGTGAAACGCACGAATGTCATTTTCAATACGCATCAATGCATATTTCATATACGTTCAAATGATTTTAGATGGGACTAACCGGGCACAATTTGGTTAAATGGAAGTAAAGAGTAATGCAAAAGAATATTATTTTCGTAATGATGAGTTTTTTGAGATATCTAGTGGTGATCTTGAATGACCTTGAAAATTATTAGTTTCGGAGATATAGGGTAAAGTTGTTTTTTCACTAAACAAATATAAATAAATACTTTTTGCTCACAAACAATTGTTGTAAAGTGCATGTTATGGCGTTTGAGTTCCTAAAAATAAAATAAATTAGTTATACATACTTATATTCAAAATCAATCATGATACTTATCTTGTAAAATGTTGTACATTCCTGTAATGATGATAATTCATAATTGAAGATGTATTGTACATTACTAGCAATATTAATTATATATTACACTTATACTTGCACAATTATCGCCTTACGGTAAATTAAATGTTATTACATATTTAGGTTTAATATACATATGTATTGGTTTGGTAGTAGTATGATGTATGCGGTTAATTCTTGCATTATATAAAAAATACACAAAATATCAGTCTAGTGCAAAGCGTTGTCAATTAAACATTAATTAAAATACAAAACTTACAATAAAATATACATATCTATTTTGATAATAAAATAGTTTAAAATAATTGTTTTATATAGTGATGTGAATAAATCAAATACACATAAATAAACTACAAGTTGAAATATACAAAACTGTCTTAAATTTAATTATTTGTCGATACAGTTTATACAAACATTTTTTGGAGGTTCTACCGAGATACAGATCTATCCGTTATTCATAATTCAGTTACATATATCATATTATCAGTCTCACATTTGAGATTTTACATATTGAAAATGAATGCTGATGAAAAGAAATCTTTGGAGCATGCGATTGAAAAACGTAAACGATTGTTTGATTCACTAACCCGTATGGAAACATTTATTGGAAACATTAATGAAGAAACAACTATTGAGGAAATAACTGTGCGTCTAGAGGCATTAAATGACACTGTGGTAGATTTCCGCAAAATTGAAGACACAATTATGACCTTTCCTAACCAAACATCGGAAATCATCAATTTTGAAACACAATTTTTTGAAGCTAAAGCAACTCTTAAACGCCACATCAATGAGCACAAGGATAATGATGCAATTAATGCTGATAGTCGATTAAAACAGACGATGACACAATTTGCATTGAATCAAACAACCTTGCTTGACACATTTAAAAATCTAACCTCAAAACCGAATGAAGTTAAACTACCAAAAATTACTATTCAACCGTTTGGTGGCAAGTATGAAGAGTTTCCAGCCTTTAAGGACCTGTTTGAAACATCGATTCACCGGAATGATACTATCAGCAAGGTACATAAGTTTCAATTTTTAAAAGGTGTTTTGCGGGATGAAGCTGCCTCACTTATCCGCCACATAAAATGTACTTCGGCGAACTATGACGAAGCATGGAACAAAATAGTTGATCGATATGACAAAAGGAAACCAATTGTTACTAAATACATTCAAATGTTTTTAGATATTGTCCCAATTACACGATCAAATCAAACACAGTTCAGGACATTACACAACACAGCTGATGAAGTCATTCGAGGATTACGAGCTTTGGGAACTGAGGCGGAGGGAAGAGATCCATGGCTAGTTAATATCTTGCTAAGCAAATTGGACTTAGATACCCGCAAATTATGGTCACAGAAAACTCTACATAACGATTTCCCACCGTTAGATTCATTTTTAAAATTCATTGGCGAACAGTGTGATACCATTGAAAACAGTGAAGTAATATTCAGTTTAGCACGGAGTACCGCGCCGTCAATTAAGAAAATTGGACTTCACCATGCCACGAATCGCTTTCATCAGTTCCAAATGAAACATTCACAAGGCCACATTTACAAGAATCAGAGCAACTAAATTTGGCTGATCCCTGCTTTAATATTAGAAGCCCAGTTGACATAATATTAAACGCTGGCACAGTTTTTAGTGTGTTACTACCTGGCAGTGTTAAAGTTGCTAACACCTCGATTATTTATGTCAGTACATTGATTTGTTGACAATCTATATTTATTATGGGTTTTTAATACATTGTTGTATAGGTACACGGTACACCATTCTAGATATGGTTGACATCATATATGGCTATAGTATTTATGTTTAATTAAAATAAAACCTGTTGGTCGAGCTTTAGCTTCGTATAATAATTCGTATTAAAATCCACGAGTGAAACGCACGAATGTCATTTTCAATACGCATCAATGCATATTTCATATACGTTCAAATGATTTTAGATGGGACTAACCGGGCACAATTTGGTTAAATGGAAGTAAAGAGTAATGCAAAAGAATATTATTTTCGTAATGATGAGTTTTTTGAGATATCTAGTGGTGATCTTGAATGACCTTGAAAATTATTAGTTTCGGAGATATAGGGTAAAGTTGTTTTTTCACTAAACAAATATAAATAAATACTTTTTGCTCACAAACAATTGTTGTAAAGTGCATGTTATGGCGTTTGAGTTCCTAAAAATAAAATAAATTAGTTATACATACTTATATTCAAAATCAATCATGATACTTATCTTGTAAAATGTTGTACATTCCTGTAATGATGATAATTCATAATTGAAGATGTATTGTACATTACTAGCAATATTAATTATATATTACACTTATACTTGCACAATTATCGCCTTACGGTAAATTAAATGTTATTACATATTTAGGTTTAATATACATATGTATTGGTTTGGTAGTAGTATGATGTATGCGGTTAATTCTTGCATTATATAAAAAATACACAAAATATCAGTCTAGTGCAAAGCGTTGTCAATTAAACATTAATTAAAATACAAAACTTACAATAAAATATACATATCTATTTTGATAATAAAATAGTTTAAAATAATTGTTTTATATAGTGATGTGAATAAATCAAATACACATAAATAAACTACAAGTTGAAATATACAAAACTGTCTTAAATTTAATTATTTGTCGATACAGTTTATACAAACATTTTTTGGAGGTTCTACCGAGATACAGATCTATCCGTTATTCATAATTCAGTTACATATATCATATTATCAGTCTCACATTTGAGATTTTACATATTGAAAATGAATGCTGATGAAAAGAAATCTTTGGAGCATGCGATTGAAAAACGTAAACGATTGTTTGATTCACTAACCCGTATGGAAACATTTATTGGAAACATTAATGAAGAAACAACTATTGAGGAAATAACTGTGCGTCTAGAGGCATTAAATGACACTGTGGTAGATTTCCGCAAAATTGAAGACACAATTATGACCTTTCCTAACCAAACATCGGAAATCATCAATTTTGAAACACAATTTTTTGAAGCTAAAGCAACTCTTAAACGCCACATCAATGAGCACAAGGATAATGATGCAATTAATGCTGATAGTCGATTAAAACAGACGATGACACAATTTGCATTGAATCAAACAACCTTGCTTGACACATTTAAAAATCTAACCTCAAAACCGAATGAAGTTAAACTACCAAAAATTACTATTCAACCGTTTGGTGGCAAGTATGAAGAGTTTCCAGCCTTTAAGGACCTGTTTGAAACATCGATTCACCGGAATGATACTATCAGCAAGGTACATAAGTTTCAATTTTTAAAAGGTGTTTTGCGGGATGAAGCTGCCTCACTTATCCGCCACATAAAATGTACTTCGGCGAACTATGACGAAGCATGGAACAAAATAGTTGATCGATATGACAAAAGGAAACCAATTGTTACTAAATACATTCAAATGTTTTTAGATATTGTCCCAATTACACGATCAAATCAAACACAGTTCAGGACATTACACAACACAGCTGATGAAGTCATTCGAGGATTACGAGCTTTGGGAACTGAGGCGGAGGGAAGAGATCCATGGCTAGTTAATATCTTGCTAAGCAAATTGGACTTAGATACCCGCAAATTATGGTCACAGAAAACTCTACATAACGATTTCCCACCGTTAGATTCATTTTTAAAATTCATTGGCGAACAGTGTGATACCATTGAAAACAGTGAAGTAATATTCAGTTTAGCACGGAGTACCGCGCCGTCAATTAAGAAAATTGGACTTCACCATGCCACGAATATTACACCTAGAAACCTACACCAAACAGATCATCTAGCTGCCAATTCTGTCAAAACGATCATCCATTATTTAAGTGTGCAACTTTCAAATCACTCAGCGTTCCAGACCGTCGAGAACTCGTATCGAAACATAATCTGTGTTTCAACTGTTTATTTGTGGGACACTCAGCAAAATCTTGCAAATCAAAATATCTATGTCATTATTGCAAGGGAAGGCATCACTCATCACTACATGCACTATCAGGAGCAATACCAACAACAAGTTCAGACCAAACATCGGGATCTAGTAACACAACCACACTTACAACTTATATGCACAATCACGATCAACCAATCAATCAACTAAACATTGAGCACGAACAATCCAGTGCGCAAACCTATACAACAAATGACCAATTACAAGCACCTCAGCCACACTCACAGTCTGATCAACATATACAAAATACACAAGAAAATTACCAAGTCTGCATGGCACACAACACATCAACTGAATATTTACTACCCACAGCTGTAGTGAACATTGAGAATATACATGGAGAGTTACAACCTTGCAGAATACTATTGGATTCTGGATCAATGGGAAATCTCATTTCACAGTCATTAGTGAAACAATTACAACTTCCACAACGGAAGTCAAACACTATCGTGAGCGGAGTAGTGTCTAATACGACATCACGATGGAAATCAACGGTTACATTGTCATCCCGTCTTGATCCACAACAATATTTAACAATTGATGTACATATTCTCGCATCGCTTTCATCAGTTCCAAATGAAACATTCACAAGGCCACATTTACAAGAATCAGAGCAACTAAATTTGGCTGATCCCTGCTTTAATATTAGAAGCCCAGTTGACATAATATTAAACGCTGGCACAGTTTTTAGTGTGTTACTACCTGGCAGTGTTAAAGTTGCTAACACCTCGATCATCGCACAAAATACTATTTTTGGATGGGCATTAGTTGGAGATATAGTAGAGAACTCTAATCTTATATGTCCTACTTCACTGTATACCATGCATTCATCCTGTATTGAGATAGACAAAACATTGCAAATGTTTTGGAAATCGGAGCAAGTTTTACCAATATCTCAATTTGCGTATCACGAAAATAAATGCGAAAAATTCTACAAGAAAAATATCAAGAGGGATCCTACCGGACGATACATAGTAAAGCTGCCATTCAATGACATACAACAACAACTAGGAAATTCAGTGCGATCAGCAGTTTCACGATTATTAGCTATTGAGAAAAAATTGGATAGGAACGAACAATTAAAGAAAGAATATCATTCCTTCATGACAGAGTACCTAGAGCTAAATCATATGGAGAAAATTCCAAATGATCAAATAAATATCAAGGCACCAACGGAACATTTCTATTTACCTCACCACTTCGTAATAAAAACCACTTCAAGTACAACGAAGTTGCGTGTGGTATTTGATGGCTCTTGCCAATCATCATCTGGGATTTCATTAAATGAAAAATTGTGCGTAGGCCCTGCAGTCCAAGAAGATCTCACCATAATCATGATGCGGTTCCGAATGCACAACATAGTATTCTGTGCAGATATAGAAAAAATGTATCGGCAGGTTTTGGTCGATCCTTCCGACCGAGACTATCAACGTATTGTGTGGCGATTTAATTCAAAATTCGAAATCGAACATTATAGGTTAAACACCGTCACCTATGGTACTGCAGCGGCACCGTATTTGGCCACCAGAACATTACAACAGCTGTCAGAAGATAATAAAGCTACATATCCACTAGCATCAAAAATCATTTCACGTGATTGTTACGTCGACGATGTCCTCACTGGAGCTTCAACTGTCGCAGAAGCATTAAAATTACAAAGAGATATTGGTGTACTTCTCGATTCTGGAGGTTTTAGGCTTCGCAAATGGTCGTCAAACTCTTCAGATTTTATGAAAAATATCGGCCAATTAAGTATTGAGAAGAATATTCCAATTTTTAAAGTTGAAGACAACACAATAAAGGTGCTAGGACTCCATTGGCCACCTGAGTTCGACAACTTTATTTATAAGGTGCAAAGGTATTCACCGGAAACGCTACTTACAAAACGTTCATTTCTTTCTCAGGCTTCAAAACTGTTTGACCCATTTGGATGGCTGTCCCCTGTTTTGATCAACATCAAAATATTATTTCAGGAGCTATGGTTGTACAACCTGACATGGGATGATCCTCTTCCAACAACATTTTCTAAAAAATGGGAATCAATCAATTTCAATTTAAGGTGCTTGGAGAACATTAAAATTCCACGACAAATGCTGTTTAATACAAATCTAATTCAACTACATGGGTTTTGCGATGCCAGCGAAGCAGCATCAGCAGCAGTTATATACTGCAAAAGTTTTGACTCCAAGGGAAATCCACGAATACAACTAGTCACAGCAAAAACAAAAGTGGCACCAGTTCGAACTATATCAATCCCCAAGCTGGAATTGAATGGAGCATTACTATTAGCGCGATTATTTTCGCAAGTACAGCAAGCGTTCACGGAATATGAAACTGAAGTATACGCTTGGTGTGATTCAGAGATTGTCCTGGCGTGGCTAGCTAGTCATCCAAGACGATGGAAAACATATGTGGCTAATAGGACCTCAGAAATTCTAGATACAATACCTCTTAAACATTGGCGTCATGTCAGTTCGAATGATAATCCAGCGGACATAGCTTCACGAGGTATACATCCAACCGATTTCGTAACAAACAAAACTTGGTTCTGTGGACCTATCTGGTTGAGCAATAACGAGGCTCATTGGCCATCGACTCTCAAAAAACTGCAGCATACTACAGAATTGGAACAAAAAACACTAGTGCTTCAAACAAAGATAAAGGTTGACAGTTCAATTGATAGTTTATTCAACCGCATTTCATCATGGACCGAGCTGAAGCGTGTCATTGCATTTTGTAATCGCTTCATTCACAACTGTCGGAACTCAACTTGTAGACGATCAGGCTTACTCACAACTACAGAACTACGTGCCGCAGAAAAGGTTTGCATTAAAGCTGCACAACAAACAAGCTTCACATCCGAGATAAAAGAATTAAGACAACACAAGTTTATTAAAAATAATTCACGTTTGTCCAAATTAGCACCATTCTTGGACACTGAAGGCATATTAAGGGTTGGAGGAAGACTTCAAAATTCATCGGCTAACTACAATGCGAGACACCCTATAATTTTGCATAACACATATATCCTCAGCAAAATTATAGTATCATATCAACACAATTTCTTTCTACACCCTAGTCCATCCTTACTTAGCTCCCTTCTCAAAAACAATTATTGGATAGTTGGTGGCAGTTTTCTTGTGAAACGCGAATCTCACAAATGTGTGAAATGTACGATATATAGAGCTAAAACTTCAACACAATTAATGGGTACATTACCGCCAGCAAGAGTAACACAAACACGACCGTTTACTCATACTGGTATTGATTTTGCGGGACCAATTATGCTGCAAACAAAACGAGGAAGAGGCGCAAAATTATACAAGGCATATATATGCGTTTTCGTGTGCTTATCAGTGAAGGCTATCCATCTGGAAGTAGCATCGGATCTCAGTAGTGATGCATTCATAGCAGCGTTTAAACGTTTTATAAGCAGAAGGGGGCTGCCTTCTGATGTTTATACAGACAATGGGACCAACTTTATAGGAGCTCATAGAAAATTTACTGCAATATTTTCGAAAACCGAATTGACCACACATTATGAAAACATACGCTTATTTTGCGCTGAGAGAAGCATTAATTGGCACTTCTCACCTCCTGCAGCACCACATTTTGGCGGAGTGTGGGAGGCGGCAGTTAAATCAATGAAGACACATCTCCGTATTATCACGGGGCGAGCAAAACTTACCTTTGAAGAAATGTGTACTCTCATCACTGAAATCGAATGTATCCTCAATTCAAGGCCACTATGTCCACAATTTACTGAAGATATCGATTCGCTTGAAGCTATTACACCTGCTCACTTTTTGGTCATGGGTCCACTAACATCAATCCCTGAGGCTGGACAATTAGATATACCAATAAATAGGTTAACCAGATGGCAACAAATTCAACAAAATGTAAATATTTTTTGGAAAAAATATCACAAAGAGTACCTTAACACCCTCCAGCAACGTAATAAATGGAAGAAAAGTGCAACCAATCTTGAAGTTGGTGATTTAGTACTCATCAAGGAAAACTTACCTGCGGCATACTGGGGTTTAGCTCGTATAATTGACGTTCATCCTGGCAAGGACGGAATGGTACGAGTGGTTACATTGAAAACTCAAAACACTACGCTCAAGAGGCCGATTCATAACCTGGTAAAACTACCAGTTGAATGAATTACTACGTACTTCATGGGCGGGAGAATGTTATGGCGTTTGAGTTCCTAAAAATAAAATAAATTAGTTATACATACTTATATTCAAAATCAATCATGATACTTATCTTGTAAAATGTTGTACATCCCTGTAATGATGATAATTCATAATTGAAGATGTATTGTACATTACTAGCAATATTAATTATATATTACACTTATACTTGCACAATTATCGCCTTACGGTAAATTAAATGTTATTACATATTTAGGTTTAATATACATATGTATTGGTTTGGTAGTAGTATGATGTATGCGGTTAATTCTTGCATTATATAAAAAATACACAAAATATCAGTCTAGTGCAAAGCGTTGTCAATTAAACATTAATTAAAATACAAAACTTACAATAAAATATACATATCTATTTTGATAATAAAATAGTTTAAAATAATTGTTTTATATAGTGATGTGAATAAATCAAATACACATAAATAAACTACAAGTTGAAATATACAAAACTGTCTTAAATTTAATTATTTGTCGATACAGTTTATACAAACAGTGCATAATTTCAGAGATAGGAACAAAAACTATGATATTAACTGATGCAAACGAATTTTCGTAAAGTTCAACAGTGTTTCATTGTAACAACAAATAAAACAAGAAAATGATACTAAAAAAATTAATGCTTTCATTAGTCTTGAATTGTAATTGTGATAAGATTACAATTATCTCAAAAAAAAAAGTTGATACCATGTTGTACACTAATGAAGAAGCATTTCAAATGATGATGATATACGGTGAGTGTCGACAAAATGAACAGATGGCAATTATATTGTATGCTGAACGACATCCAGATAGTCGGCACTTTGGAAGAGATGTATTTATACGTTTAGCAATTAAGGTTCGCACTACCGGAAGTATAAAACATAACAGGAATCGTCGTGAATTTCCTGAGGAAATGTTTGTAGATGTGTTAGCTGCAGTATCACAGGACCCACACACATCAACACACAATATTGCACGAGATAGAAGAATATCTCAAACTGTCGTAAACTGCGTTTTGAGAGGAAACAAATTCCACGCTTACTATACGTATCATTACTGCAAGAGTTACGAACAAACGATTTCCGATTCAAATTTCAATTTTGTCATTGGGCCAAGCAACAAATCTAAGAAAATCCAAATTTCTTTCGGCATGTCCTTTGGATAGACGAGGCAACATTTAAGAGTGATGGCAATGTTAATAGGCATATTTTACAATACTGGAGTGATGTAACTCCACATTGGATGCGTTCCGTTGACCATCAACATCGTTGGAGTGTTAATACTTGGGCTGGAATAGTTGGACCTCGCCTAATCGCCTTTCTTTTATCTAACATTAACAACACAAAAATTTTATAATTTTTTGTTAGAATATTTACCCAATTTATTGGCAGACATTTCATAATTACAGCTACCTGACAGCAACTAAATTTAATGTTTCCGAATAAATAGATTGGAAGAAATGGCCCTAGTTCTTTTCCGTCACGATCACCCGAATTAACTTCTATGGATTATTATTTATGGGGAAAGGTGAAAAATTTAGCCTGTATTTCAATAGGCCTACCACTGCACAAAATATGAAACAAAGGATTACAGATATTTTTTGAAATAATATTTCAGAAGTTGATAACTATTAATATTTTCTATTTTTTTGTTGTTACAATGAAACACTGTTGAACTTTACGAAAATTCGTTTGCTTTAGAAAATATCAATTGTGCTTCTATATCTCTAAAACTATGCACTTTACAATAATAGTTTGTGAGCAAAAAGTGTTTATTTTTAATAGTTTGATAAAAAAAAACTCACCCTGTATAAGTCAAAATATAAGCTGATCAACAAATCGTTATTTTATTTGAACTTTAACGGAATTTTATCAATTAGAAATCTAACCGATTATAACACTGTATATTTGTATAGATAAGTATATGTACCAGTAATGTCTGCAAATTTCATAAACGTTGATGTTCAGCATTTCAAGCTCCAATTATTTCAAAATTCAATAAACCGTATTGAAATTTTTGAATTATGCGAAATTGTACAGAATTATATGAAATATGAATTAAGAAATTTTTAAAAATTCGAATTAAAAATTAATTTTTTTTTTTGTTTATTTACATAAATGTTTCAAAAATCCTAAAATATATCAAATGTTTCAAATATTTCAGGTTTGTCAAATTTTATCATTTTAAAATTTTTATAATTTACAAATTAATTTTTAGCCCCTGTGGTCGAGGGGCAGCCAGGTCTCGTAAAAATAAAATCCGTAAAAAGAAAATTTGTTTATAAAGTCAACAAAACGAAAAATGGATACCGCCAAAGCAAAATCGGACCCCCGCTCAAGTAACTAGACACGAGAGTTAGGATCGGCACGTGGAACGTGTAGTCACTTAGGAAACCAGGAGCGTTAGAGGGCCATATGACATGCATAAAGGATTATCGACCGGAACTCGTTGCTCTTCAAGAAACTCACTGGCCTAAAAGTGGAGACCATGTGTCCCAGCGCTATACGTTTCATATTAATACGTTGGATTTCTTTTTCGGTCGCAACTAAGGCCCGTTGATTGTCAGTGCTGCTCAACATAATTTAGGTATAGTAAAAGTCGGACCCAAGAATGATTGGTTGGATGACGAGTGTCCTCTTGCAGTCGAGCAACAAAATAAAGCCCATAGTGAAGTGCAATATCGTCTCACAATCACGAGGAAAAACAAGGCTGCTCTTATTAGGAGAGAAGCTAAGCGGATTTGTATAGACGGCAAAAGCGATAATGGTGGAAGGCTGAGCACAGTTCTCGTAATTTCTTTAAAGGAATTACTGAATTTTACCATACTTTCGGGATTGCGTCAACTGCCATTTGGGCCCCGGATGGAAACCTCTGTGTCAACATCGACGCAGTACTCGATGCATGGAATAGACACTTTATCGACCTGCTTGGAGTTCATCATGCATCACAGACTGTAGTTGATTCACCTCAAATACTGACTGCAGTGATTTGCATTGAGGATCCATCCCATGAGTAATTCACTAGAGCCATGCAGAGACTTAAACGAAATCGCTCACATATGGAGTGGACTGCATTAATTCGGAGCTCTTGATATTCAGAGGGGATACCACGAATACTGACGAATGGAAAGTGGCCGCGAAGTGTCCTATTTCCAAGAAGGGTGACCGCTTGAAGTATTAGGAGTATCGCGGTATAGCTCTCAGGGATGGGCGAGGTAAATTACGGTATGTAATTTACGCGGTTTTCGTGAATTTCTTGGAGATTCTGCACAACTTCCGGTGTTACCTAGGTAGCAATATTGTTCCATTTAGAAGGCACGCTTTCAGCAACTTTATCGCATCCGACACACTTGTTTGACATTGTTTTCACTATTGCTCCGCTCCTTTAAGACATTGAATAGATTAGTTTCGCACCAATTTAAAGTAATGTGAACTAGCTAAATTACTATTGGAGTTCTGTGTATAGGTTTAGTATGAAAAATTTCTTGTCAATAATTATTTTTGTAAATTTATGGATTGATTATATTTAGCGGGAGCATCGCCACGAATTTTAGCAAGATACAATTTTTGACCTGCGAACTGTTTCAAATCCAATTTCAAGTACGTTTTGACAAATGTTGTTATAACTTAATCATCGATAGAGCAGCCTGTATTATTGGGAAAACAAATTTACCGAATTTTTAATTTACCAGTAAACGGTAAATTTTTGATCAGGTCGGTAATTTATCGATAATATACCGATAAATTTACAAAAAATAAATTAAAACCACATTATAAATTTAGAACTGTTTTAAAATTAGTTGAATAATTAACTATTGAGTTCTTAATAATTAAGGTGACAGCGAATTTTGGTCAGATATGCACCTATTCGGGCTGAAATAGATATGCCAACAAAATTGGTACGATTGTGTAGAATGACAGTGACATACAGTCTCAATGCTGTGTTAAAGTTGAGCACAGGCTACTTAGAATTTTTGCAGTTAACTCGGGTGTTCGGCTTGTAGAGTTTGGTATTGATGCGCTAGTAGAGTTTTCAGCTTCTGTTGGACTCCAGATCAATGAGTCCAAAACGAAATACATTATCTCGTTATAGGGACAATGGCACACAACATTTTAGTAGTGGCCACTACACTTTTGAGGGAGTGAGAAGGCTTAAATATTTTGGCTCTCTTATCACTCAAGATAATAGTGTGGGTGAAGATATTAAAGTGCGGCTGGCAGCAGCCAGTCGTGCTTTGTATCCTCTAAGGCTACTGCTAAAATCAACATCGATGGTAGCACTTTGTTATGAGCGAAAGATATCTAGGACGTATAGGATTTTACACTTTACCTATAAAGTAGGTAAAACTAAAAGTGGTGCTGGTGAGTGGTCTCTGATGTAGCTTTAATATTTTCTATCGGCTTCTCCATCTCGAAAAATAATTTCGAAATCAGACCAATTGCTAAATTTAAAAAAAAAAGTATGAATGACATAAGAAATTTATTTAGAGTGAACTGTGGGTTTATTATTTATTCTTATTCCTGGTGCCATTAGTTGTGGCTACTGCGAGCGGCTGGGTCTAACACAACATATCGAAAAATTACTTTACCCGCCATCATTTGAAATTACGTATTTTAATTAACTATTTTATGTGTTTTGCAATATAGTCTTCTGCGTCTCCGCAATGCGGAGTTTATTATAAATATTTGTGCCTATCAAACCAAAATGGGCCTCACCTCTAATAGTTTTGCAAATTTAGCTTACTTATATTTAGCGAAAGCATTTCCACTATTTTTGGCAATATACAATTTTTAACCTGTTAACCTGTTTTAAACGCAATTTCACGTACGTTTCGTCATCCATCAAAGCACATTCATTAAATTGCAATTCACTAAACTGCTTATTGTAAATATATTTATCATGGTGCAATGTTTCCGACTTTTGTGAGCTGCTCTTTCTACACTGAATCCTTTTAAATACCATTTTATAACGCTTATACCACAGTTTTGGGCAAATTTAATTATTTTGCGACATATGAACCTGACGTCAAAGGAATCAAGGTATTTGTGAACAATGTGGATTTATTTAATTTCATCTTTAATAACTTTTCAATATTACAACCAATTTTAACGACGCTTTGGATAATTTTAACTAAAAACTAGTTATCTAAATAAAACAGTTTTCATGTTTAATTTCATCCATTTTCATTTTGAAAAATCAGGTCACCGTAGTTTAAAACTAATTCGCAAAATCATTCAGGCATTTGTCTACATTACCGACGTTGTCTATTGGTAGTCGACACGTCGACGTAGAAAATAATAGATGACGCGTAAACTCCCATCACTGGTAATCTGCTGACGTCTATGATGAAGGCACGTATGTTTCCGCAGTGGCGATGTGGTATAATATCTTTACATTTTCAATTAGCTTAGCTAGGCGAAAGCCTTCACATAATACGAGCCTGGGTACCGATATTTAGTTGATTTGAGAAACTAGTTCTACGTGTAACTACTTCTTTTGCAGATATTTTTTTTTTAAACAGTCTTAAAGGCCATTACTGGCCCAACGTTACTGAGTCAACCATTTGGCTCCAGCGGTTTCGATCCCGAGCATGGTCTTCATACTGTCCAAGACAATCTGAAGAGGCCAAGTCGTTCTCTACCATATGGTGGCTCTCCTTTCAGAGATCACTGCACAATTCGTTCCGCTGAGATCTTACTTCATGTACAATATCGGGGATATTCATCAGATCTCTGATCTCGACATTGTACAGAGCTCGGTAGGTGCCATCTATTTCGCGTTTTGGGCCGTAAATCACACGCATGACTCTCCTCTCAAATGTTAGGAGCCATCTTTCGTACTCATCCGTCAGCGCCCAACTTTCACATCCAAACATAACAACGGGCCTGATCAACGCTTTGTAAAGCTTCAGCTTCACGGCACTTGATAAGTGTTTAGATTTTAGCAGTAGCCTTATAGAGGATACAAAGAACGACTGCCAGCTGCCAGCCGCACTTTAATATCCTCACCCACACTGTCATCGTGAGTGATAAGAGAACCCAAATATTTGAACCTCCTCACTCTCTCAAACGTGTGGTGGCCACTACTAAAATCTGGTGTGCCATTGTCCCTAAAACCAGAGATGAGGTATTTCGCTTTGGACTCATTGATCTGAAGTCCAACTGAAGCTGAAAACTTTACAAGCGGATCAAGTATTTCTTTCACTCCGTTGCTATTCAGTCCAATCACGCATATGTCATCTGGATATGCAAGAACCTGATTGGACTGGCGATATAAGATGTTACGCTGCGTTGTTTCAGTTTTACGAAAGATGTACTTTGAACGACTATTAACCGCGGATATTGAAAATTTGATTTATCCTTGCCGAAGGATTATGGCTTAGAGATTTGACTGAATAGTAGTCCGTTAGCTATTTTTAGATTAGCCTGTTACAGCCCTTCGTGTGGCCAATAATGTACATCGCTAATAATTAAATTTCTTGGAAGTCAGTTATATGGAAATAATACTGTTGCTCGTAATCGTCCATGAAAGTGTGGAATGCATTTTTAATTGATTGACCTTTCTCGATTCGTAATATCCAGCAAATTCTAGTATTTTATAGAATTGGGTCATCTGGATTGATTTTTCATCTTCCTATTGAAATACCCACTATACCTGGACGGTTAAGATTTGGATTAGCTAACTGCACCTTGGTCGTATGATACAGTTGGTTACAACGTTGTTATATCTGATTGAGACATTTATCTCGATGGGATGCAAATACGTATACATCTCAGTGGATAACTTGAATCTATATATGACCTATTACTGATGTCTTACTTGAACGAACATCTTAACTATTCCAACACGTTAATTCTGATTTGCAAAGATTTGAAAAATTATTCAAGAGTACGGGATTTTCCTTTACAGCAGAATTTTGTGCGCACAAACATTTGCTCTTAAGTTATCTAATTTACTAACGAAACAGTAAGTCAACCTTTGTATCTTAAGACTCCTGTTGGACTCAAGGCTGAAAATCGTTCATTAGTTTTTTTTTAGTTCCACTTAGTCTGCACAAGATTTTTGAACCTGATATCGATGCGCCAGGAGATTATTTCCAATTATGAATGTTCGATCCTTAATGGAAGGATAAAGCCTTGTTTTCATTATGGACAATATCACATGTTTTGCAATTAGTAGCATCTTTAATATTATCTTTAAATTTGATTATGCTGCTCAACTCGGCTTGACTCGGCTATATAAATTAGCTGAACCATTGTTGATTGTTAATTCCAATGGATAATCCAATCATAATGTATGTCACCATATTTTCATTTTCGACTAACATAAAAAAAACGCCCTAATTTTTATTTTAAATTTAAATATTTTCAGTGCTTTTTCAGTGAGATTAGGTTGTGTATGTAAGAACATTCGACTAAACATTGAGTCCATTTAAAAAATTAATTTTATTTTAATTTAGTTAAACTGGAATAGTACGATTTTCTATTTATATAGTAAAATTGTTAAAAACTCTTCTACTAAAAGGTCATTACAAATGAAATCAATTTTATCCAAATTTTATTATTTTATATTTTTTTTTTTGGGGGTGTGTGTATTTTAATATCAAAAATCCCAGAAAAACATGAAAATCAAAAAATTTAACATTACATTTGAACTCAATTACACATATAAAAAAAAATAAAAACTTTTGTATTAAAAGTTGTTATTGTAAAGAAAAGTTTAGCAAATGTATATTTTTCATTTATTTCTATTCCATATACGTATACTGTGTACATACATACGTACATACTTTGCTCGTACTTACTCAATTTAATTTTTTGTTTTTTTTATTTTATATTTTTGTTAAGTTTATATTTTTTTATCTAGATATTACTTAAAAGCTTACTTTCATAAAAAAATTTTATGAATATATACCTACATACATATGTATATACAGTTGTTTGTTATGTAAGTACATACAAGTTTAACTTAAACCATATATGAATATAAATAATATTGTTACAATTTTTTTTTTTGTGTTCTTCTCGATTTTTCCATTTCCATTTTATGTTTTTAGGTTTTCTTTTTTAACACGCGATCTATTTTCATTCAAATTTTCATTTTATTTTTTTTATTGTTGTTGGTTTTTTGTTTGGTTTCCTTTTTGCCATATATAAAGACTCAGTTTTTTGTGTTTATTTGGTTTTCGCTAAGTTTAAGCTTTTTAGTTTTTTTTTATTTGGCATATCTTTTAGCCATATATTAAATTGAGTTGTTTATAAGTTTATAAAAATTCCGTTAGATAATAACTCAAGAAAATATTTTTGTTATAAATACACTATACATTATTATATAAATTATATAATTTTATGTTAATAACTATTTTTGTTTTTTATAGTTTTTAATAGAGTCTAAATTATATTATACGATTTGTGGCGGTTGTTCGTGTTTAGATTGTGAACATTTTAAAATTTGTATTTTTATGTAAGCATTTATTGTATGAATAATTTAATATTATAAAGTTTTGGAGATATACATTTGTAGGTTTAATGTAGAAATGCAACAACTTACAACACAAAAACAAATTTTGTAACAGTTGGTATTTAATGTTTGCGCAATGTTAATTTAATTAAACAAATTTTATTAGCCTATATAGTAGCACTGATTTTACATGCATCACAAAACCTGAAATATTTGGAATATATCTAATATATTTCAATTAAGTGATTCTGATTTTATTGTTCACCTGTGGAATAAAATAACACACACACGGATGTCGGGCTCTGAAATGCATGCCGCAGTGAATATTTCAGTAATTTTGTTCTAAATTACAAACTTCAGTCGCCTATATAGGAGAGTGACGTTTTTTTTTAAATTGTTCTACCTTTATTTATAGTAAATGTGTTTGTGTTTAACAAAAATAACAGACATTCAGGCGGGTGTAAATTATAGTACAAAATTATAGTAAAAAACAATTAAAATTGTTTTTGATTGAATTAACTATAGATTCTTCTATTGGTTAACTTTCCCTGGTCATTCGCCAACTATTTCCTTAATTGAAATCCTGAGCTTGACAATATGGAACTTATCTGGTTTTTAAGCTCATTGCATCTTCAATTTAGTCTGCTCCCACCATTAGGTCATCTACACACAAGCAGCTATTGGATATCGTTCTATATATTTTTCGGGAAGTTCTTAAGTAGGAAATATGTTCTTTGGTCAGTCTCGCAATATAATTCGTTGGTATTTTCTGTCATGTGCTGCAACACAAACTTTCCAATACATTTTTTCAACATCGGCGGTAAATACGAATTTGTACAATCTTAATCTGTTTAATTAACCTTGTTTCCATGGCACGCATTCGTTGGACCGCTGTTCGAAATGATTCTCTTAACAAGAACGCACAACACTTAAATGGCAGGCGAACTTCAAATCAGCCAGTATTAAAAGTTGTTTTGGTTTGATTGAAATATTTTTTGCATAGTTCTTCTTCTTTAGATAAAGTTGGAAGTTTGATTGGAATCGGTTCGCAAAATTTCCCAACAATTTCTCAACAGATTGTCTCCCTTATCGGGATAAGTATAACATTGGCTGCAACTGATTGTTTTGACTTATATGCTAGAAGAAGGATACCACTTAAAATGCTAGGGGAAAGATACCCCGATAAAAAAACCAACATGAGCGATAGTGAGTGGAGAACTTTTCGGTGCAGTGATTCGGAAACCTACTACCGCCGACTGTCAGGAGAGAGCGAGTAGGCTCTCAGTCGTCGAATACCAATGATCACAATACTGAAGTACACCACCTGGCCACCACAGTATAGATACTACGACAGGAGAAAGTGGAGGTGTAAATCAGCTACCACGCACTGAAAAATAGAGCATATTTATTAAATTGCATACTCACGGGACATCAAATCCCTTCCAAAGATGACCAAATATAGGAAAACCACCTTTAAAAGAAAAAAGTAACAACTCGTTAGCTGATCAAGCCGATGCTCTTTCTAATGCCAGAAGTGATGCCAGTGGAAATTTAACGTTTCGAGTAGTTCAATCTAGTGACAAAACTATTGGCCTAGAAAACGAAAATATTGATCTCTTGGGGAGGCTACAGCAAATGGAGCAATCATTTGCCAAACTAAGCGAAGAAACCGAGCATCTAAAACAACAAAATTAAATCGGGATTCAAAAGAACATATAGCAAAATAGGATGTATCGAACCAGAGCAATTCAACTACTCCACTGATGATGGATGAATTAGATAAGGAGACGGACTGGATCCTAAATAATAAGAGTTTGAACAATTAAATGGTAGCACAGCTACAGGTACCGAACCAAGTGGTTCAACCCGCGGTCAATCCACCAAAATGTAGTAGGTCTACCAACAACATTGCATCAAATTTGATGCAACCGAAAGAAAATCCAGCCCCACTAATAAATATTGTGGGCGTAACTAGTTACCCCAAAATTCAGTCATCGCTGAAATCGGTTACAGATAAAGAGTATAAGGTACTTATACTCTGATGCTTATCGAACATTAAGAAAATTAACATTTCGCTCAATCAAAATAATAACTTCACTCCCGAGCAAATAAATCGACTCAAACCACTGCGCGTACAAAAAGGCGTCTTTTTTTAAAATGTCTTGACCGATTTTCGTAAACCAACTTTTTTGACAGCTTATATAAAGGCAAGTTCAGCTTAGTATTTTATCTTTACAAATATACCTTTATCATTGAATTCTATACTGTACTTTTCAAATTAAAACAATCGTATAGCAAAATGCGAAGTTTCGGTGAATACAATTTTTGCTTGTCTGCTAAACATAAGCCAATCTGCTGTCTTAAGAGTGTCCAGAAGGTTTCAGGAAACACGTTCTAACTTCACTGTGAAATCGCCCTCTCATGGGCGTCGATTTGCAGGAGGATCTAAGGCAAGTTCGAGCTGTTAGTCAATGGACAGTAAGAGGAAACTTGAAGGAAGCCAACTTCACGCCAAGACGGTGCGCTAGAGACCCAAAATTGACATGCCCACATACCACCGCAAAGAGCGATTCGAATTTGCCCACGAACATATCAATTGGAGCATCGAGCGATCCGTTCTATTCTCTGACGAGTGCAGAATATGTCTCCCATGGTAGTGATATAAGAAGCCGAGTCTATGACCGCTGAACGATATATCGAGGACACTCTTTTGGATCATGTAGTGTCCTACGCAGGATACAAAGGGGAACATTTCGTATTGATGCATGACAATACCCGGTGTCACACAGCTCGAACCAATCGAAAGTTCATTTACGAAACAAGGTGTTTATGGAAAATCATTTTGAATTATACGGTTAGCTCGAGCCTTTCCCATAAGCTCGCATTATAACAAAGATCACAAAAAATTTAGAATTATTGGTTTACTGAAATATTGTAGGTACCTATATTACTTAACAAAACTTTCATTTGCAAATTTAAATTTTAGTCATAATTAAGAGTTTGTGGTTTGTAATAAAATAATTCTGCATTATCTTCTATACATCTTTATGAAAACACAGCCCGAATAAATAATATTATATAACAGAGCATAAAACTTAATTTAGTAGTGTGCATAGTAGTTGGTAAAAACAAATTATGTTAATTACACGAGAACACAAGTTTTTATGATTTTATTGCAACTATTTAAGCGTGAATAATAAATTTTTCAATCGACCTACAAATTCATTATTAACGGCGTGCTCATCGTAATTGGAAATCATCATAAAATGTAAAAAAAGGTAAGATCATGAGGCCAGTTTTAGCTCCGCAGGTGTCACCTTTCTATAAAAATTTTCAAGTGATCAGCCATTCCACGGTTCATGAATATTCCATGACAAAAATTATGTTAAAATGCCTAATACACATAAATGCCTAATACTAAAGTAGGATTGAGTTTTTCTACACTTTCGTATACCTACTCGTACATTGACCATTTTTCTAAAAGTTCCTTGGCCTATCCCTTTGAAGTTATCCCTGGATTTTTAACGACTTGCCCAGAAAAAACAAATTTCCTCGATGAGTATTTTGGTACCAACTGTAAATTTTTGTGATGACAAAAAAGACTTGGATGGATTATGTACGCTTGTGTTGTCAGAGGTCTTTTTAACGAATCCTGGGATAAAATCCTGGGATACCTTCAAAGGGGTCTTAAACTACAGTTCTTTAGCTCAGGTGACAGTATAATAATTCCATTTTGCATTTCAAACTAATTAAAACTTTGCATTTTTACATAAAAGTGTAAAAAATTAAGTTTTTTATTGAGGATTAACTGAGCAAAACAGGTACAAGTTTTGCTCAATTTTCAGCTGTGATCTATCGCCAAATTTTTAAATAAATTTCTAAATTTTTGTTTGTAATTTCATTTTTAAATGTAAAATAAATTTTGACACTTTTGAACTATCCGCATAAAAGTATTACTTCAGAATTGACTAAATCTTTAAGCAGTTTTTCTCTCCTGATGGCATCATATCGCGATGATGTGAACTAACAATTTGGATACCATTATTAATATTTTTTATATTTTTATCGACTATGACTGTGATTCAAAAAAATAAACGCATATGGAGGTGTTAATATACCCGTTTATAGTGAAAGAAGGTCCGAGTTAAAGCTGGCGATCGTAAACAGCGAGAAAACCATGAATTTTCTCATAATATTGGTTACTTCAGGCAATTAAAGTGCAGGACACCCCCACAACATCATCATGCGAACATTTACACCCAATACGTAAATCAGACATTGCAGAGTTAAAGTAGCAACATTTTTAATTTCCAAAGATCATTCTCTGACAGTTCTACTCGCTTGAGTAGAAGCAATAAAGTAGCTAAAACCATATACAATAATACAATCACTGGAAATTTAGTTCATAAGATTATTATTTGAAGTCCATCAATCCAATACAGTTTCAATCCAATTTCTAAATTAGTTTATTACTAACACATTCCAAATTCCAAATTTATTTAAGGAACTCCTTAACATTTGTATGGTCGGATGAGAGGCGGACGAAAGGAAGAATGAAGGATGCTAATTGTGTAGTTTTTTAACAATATTTTTGATAATTTGCTTGATTCTTTTAATAGTTGCTAAAATTTTGCAATGAATCTGGTTTTTAGTTTGAACCGATGTTACTTATATTTACAAATGTCTGGTCTCACCAAACTGAGTAAACGTATAGGTCACGAGATAAAACACTGAGATCGTACACGGTTTTGAACACTAATGACAGAATTAGAATTTAGCACTGGATTTCTTTTGACGGCCTTAAGACAACATTTTGGCATACTGATATTGAATGTTCACATGTCACAGTGTTGTATTTAGACTGTGTCCGAATCCTGTGATAAAAAATCGCGAATTAATTTTTTGACATTTGCTTGATATTTATTCTCCTACAATCACGATTTTTTATTATGCTGTCCGAAATGTGTAATAAAGCTCCCCACCTCATAAGTTTTTTCCTCACGTCATATATGTCAATTTTAGTTTTTATAACCTCAAATTTTTTGTGACAAGTGATAACTAATAAATTTCATAGAATATTTACAAAAATTAATATTAAAATAATGGATCCAATAATACTTTTAATGGTTCTATATTATTATTATGTGCACATACAATAACGGTTAAATACCAGGATGTTGTTGCAACGAAACAAGATGCCATATACACCACAAAGCCAAAACCCAATAATAAAACGAATTTTGGCATACGATGACAGTGAGATCCGTAAACAATTACGCGTATCAGCCAAAACCTTTCAGCAAATTGGATTGTTTTTAAATAAAACGTATAGTGGGTGGTCTCCAGAACTTCAACTGATGGCATTTTTGTTATGGCTGGAAAGTGGCACCAGTTACAGAATGGTCAGTGGAATTATGGATATACCGAGGTTAACAATAAATGACATAATCCATAAAATGCTGAATTTTACGTTCGACCGTATAATGCTGAGGGTGATTAGATGACCGTCTACCAGTGATTTACCTGACAGATCTTAAATGAGTTGGATGGACAAAATGGGAACACAAAACGGTTGAAAGATTTATCATGGAATTTAAAAGTTCAGTTATCATCGGCCGGATGTCAAAAAGAAAAAATTCCGGTGGGATGTATCGAATTTGCGTCCAGCAATCAGGAACGTATGCAGCTTGAGATGAATCACGTAGAAATATTACAACTTTATGAATGTTTCGGAAATGTTCAAATTGAGTTAGTTTTGTTGAACAAAAAAAATACTAATTAGATCGTTTATATACAATGTTTATTCGACATTTATAATTGCATGCCGAGATGCACTGGTCGAAGGTTCTAACGCCGAAGACAGTTTTGTAGGGCTTGATGTTATTAACTGAAATGCGCCTTGTAAATTTAAACATTCCATCGTCAGCTCTTTTTCGATCTTCAATCGGTTCACCAGATCGAGAATTTGCTTAGCCAGTTCGGTGGAAAATTCTCCCAACGATTCGCCATACACTTTTAGAAAAACCTCGATTGCATCCAGTAGAATTTTTGCGAAACATGACTCACTTATTTATCGTTTGATAAATCGTACAAATGTTGCAATAAACTTATGGTCACGTCCGAAAATTGCTCGCTCCAAACCCTTACGTCTAATCAGTTCCTGTACTAAAGCAAAATTAATTTTGATTTTTAACATAATTTTGAAACATTTGAATATTTGTGTGTCAAACAAATCAAAAGTTGGACATGCGCAGACCAATTATTCGACAGCTGCCAAAAATTATCATAGTAATTGACTATAATAATTTGGGTGGGTTCGGTATTTTCAAGAAAATATCAAAAAATTAATTCACGATTTTTTATCACAGGTTTTGGACACAGTCTAAATAATAAAATACCGATTCAGTTAAGCCGTTTGACAAATAATAATTTGACCGTCTCAGTTGTATTTGTATGTCCCAAGTTTAGAATTAGTTCTCTCAATCACTATATCAATCGTCTACATTATCAAAGGTTTCTACGAATTGTCCAGTGTGCTTTAATTGACTTTTTTGATTAACTTTTCTGTTAAAATTATCAATTATGTTAAATTCCTCGATATCAAATTTTAAGCGACCTTTCCAAGATAATACATCAAATTATTTTGCATTAGTGCTGAAGTTTTGTAATTCTTCAGGTTCAATTCTATATGCATATATTCAGAGTGGTGCGGACACGTGCGCTGTGAACGCGAAATCTCTTTCAATTTTATTTATATTCATCATCGCAAGCCATATTGATAATCACTTACTTTGTATAGATACTAACTTTACTTGTACAACAATTGTTTTCATCTATTCGTGATATTGTCATTCAGTTCTGTTTAGGCAACAAATTTTTGTAAAAAATTTCGAAACACACCAAAACAGATTTTTTTAAATGATTAGATTCTTGCAATTGAAAACTTTATAGTTTTGTTTAGCGTGACATAAAAATAAAATCATCTATTATCCACGTACACAGGTATATAGGTATAGAGTATTCAATTGAAACGAATCGAAACTGAATTGCATGCCGTGACATCATTTATATGTACGAAATGATTAAAAAGCTTTATTACAAACCACAACATAATGCTATTATTAGTAGTTGTATAGGTATATAAATCTTATATACAAAACTATAATATACAATCCACAAAATATGTCGTATAGATGCACGGTGATTGTTCCGCACAAAAAACGAAAAAGCACAAAACCCATAAATCAAACACAAATATTGTCATTCATATCACAAGACATACTCGTACATATGTATATTCGGGTTTTTGTAGTAAACATAAATTTATGATTTTTTTTTCAAACTTATACATGAATATGAATAAAAGCAATATAACATTGTTTAGCATAAATATTATGTACTCTCGGTTTTTTTATGTACACTATGCTTTTTATTTGTTTCGTCATTAAATCAATGTCAACAATTATTTTCATATACTATGTTGGAATTGGAAAAGACAACGACTATGGCAACACCCAATCATATTTTATTTCTCTTATACATAATATGTATGATAAGCTTATGCGTATGCCACATTGTTTGTTTGTTCGAGCTTTTATACTATCTGAGTTATCTATAATCAAAAACTAATTTTTTTTTTCGGATCTAACCTCCTTTTTCCGATTTTGATAAAAAAATCCGTTTAAATAAATTGCAAAGTTTGTTGATTTTATATGTACATGTATACGACAGACCCAAAAAGTTTCATAAATTTTTATCGAAAAGCCCATAATGCATATTTTAACATATTTTTTAGTAGAGTGCTTTGTGTTACGACTTCTAATCAATTTAAATTATATCTTTGTAAGAATATCAAATATTTTGATTTTCACTTGAACAAATTTAAATAAAAATTATTATTGTTAGGAAAAAGTTGGGAAAAGCTCAACACAAAAGAAAAGAAAAGCTCAGCGTTGGGCAAAAATAATGAAACGTTCATTTTTGTTGTGTGTTCCAACAATTTCTATTCATTCTTCCAGTTCAACAATGGTATATGTAATGTTATATCTACGAGTATGTATATATAAGAAAAATCGACACTAATCCTTTTATTTTTATTGATTTATTGAATTGAATAGAAATGATAACGCACAGCAGTGAAAAGGAAATATTTCGGTATAACGAATAGTGAGGGAGAAGAAATGAAAAAGGTTTTGATTTAATTCTAAAAAGATTGATTGTGACTTTCAGTTCTTATATTTTGATGATATACCGTGATTTTTTATTTTTTTTTTGTGGAATTCCGATTTTATCGTTGTATAGGATATAAGGTATGGAAGTCTTTATTTTCGTATAATTGGATACCGAAAATAGAGTTAATGGTGGAAAATTAAATCAAGTAAATTTTTAGAGTTGGAAAATTAAATCATGTCGAACAATCTATACTATATACAATATTATTTTGGGTTAATATATATTTTTGGGTGTGCGTACAGGACGCTTCTTTTCTGTATTTTTGACAGTAAACCCAGGATTCTATCTTAATTCGCAGAAGCGCACTGCAGCCGTAGCAAACTGTAGAAGTTTGGACCAAGGTTTGGAGGGCATCTGATCTACATTATTAGATCTACAGCTGAAAACCTGAAACCGAATAATATTGAAAGCTGGACAACTTCACACAAAGTGCAGGAAGTCATCATTTTCTTCAAGGCATTCCTCATAAATAACATACTTAGATAAACCCGTTCGATGGAGATGACTCTTAAATCGACCATATGACCCGTGAGAATCGCAATCAAGATTCTTAGCTGGTCAATTTTCAAAGATGGAGCAAATTTAGTTGATTTCAAATTGGGCTCGCTAATGATGTTCTTCGCCATATGACAACTAAAAGTAGCAAGCCACTGTAGTCTTAGATCTTTCAAAGCGTAGTTCCTTATAACTTCCTTGGCGTATAGTTAAAAGATAATATGGCGCCGCGGGTTCAGGTCCAATTAGAATTAGCTGAGAACCGAATTTGGCTTAACAGTCCCCGATCTCATTCCCTTCGATGTCACAATGTGCAGGCGCCCACATGACCGTAACGGTATTATTGAAGCAAAGAAGATTAATAAAGTGTTTGCAATCCTTGACACAGAATAATCAGTACACAGAATAATGTTTTTGTTTTTAACAGAGAAATTCAAAACCTCCATAACACTATACGTCAGCGCTATTATTTCTGCTTGAAGAAAAAAGTGCATAGCGAACCAAGACTGCCAAAAGATCTCTCATTAGACCAAGGACGGCAGATTCCAAAACCAGCACTGAGGCTGGGAGTGAGAGCCATCTGAAAAAAGACTATGAACTCGTCTAATTATTGCAGAAAATCCTAAAAAAATCATAAATCCCTTGATGGATAAACCACCGTACATAAATTGAAGAATTGGTATTCAGGTATTGAAATATCCTTAACCACAACTGGTTTCTGGTAAAAATGAAGTGTAATTTTTCAAAAATTTGTCTATGTCCCACGATAGAACCGAGAACATTCCAGGTTCCAATTCACCTCAAACGAAACGCTGCAGAACCAAAAATAAAGGCTCGTTACTTGGGTAAGAATAGAATCGACTCCATAGCAAGAAGTGGAGTCGAAGACATAGCTAACAGCCATACAAACCGTGACTTGAAGACTATTAAGTTTGCCAGTAGAAGCCTTAATTAACAACTGGCCACCATACAATAAATAGAAGCGTAAGATAATATCGGTAATACCTTCAGATGTTTGCCTGAAACTGTTAAGACAAGATCATCACCATAACTCTGTTCAATGAATCCAGATTGCTGCAGATTAACCAGTAATCCGTCAATGACCAAAAGCCACAGCAGAGGAGAGAGCACATCCCTCTAGGGACAGCCTTTGGCTACCTTGACAGAAACTAACACGCCATCCAGGCAGTCTTTACAGTACGAGACTTGAGTATGAATTTAAACCATTTGACAATGGTGTGAGTAATACCAAAATGATTACAGGCATTAGTAATCGAAACGAGGTACTATCAAAAGCTCCCGCTCTATCTAGGAAAGTAACTACGAGAAACTCCTTATTATTGTGGAATCTTTCAATCCTAAAAAAATGACTCTATTCCTGCTCCATAGGATTTTTGAACAACGCAGAAAGCAATACACGTCTGGAAAACGTATGTCAAATGGTACTGAATGATAGGAAAGTAGTGCTGTAATGCAGTCGGGAAAATACTATCAGGCAGCTTCCATAGAAGCAGCTCACCCACTTCTCTATGACATTAGGTAAGCTGATCGTCAGGTAGTCGAAGAATATCAGGTCTATAGTTGCCTACCAACACCATTCTTAGCCAAGGCTTTATTTAGTTTTACCACCGCCGAATTGAAGTCGTTTGCTTTATATGTTGGTATCCTACCTTAATCTTTGAAACCTTATCCTTAACCCTTAAATTGCCGACTCAAGTTAAGACGTATGTACCTCAATGTCGTTACTCTACCGGATTACTCTCGGTGGGGTAAGTAAAGAAGCCAGCTCGAGAGAGAAATGTCCCCAATTGGTTAATTTTCTGTTACGATATGGCTTTATAGGTGGTCGTTTAAGGTTAATTTTAATGAGATACACCTGTGATCAGAAGTGTGAATATCATCCGTCACGATCCAATCAAAAATTAAATCAATTAATAATTAATTATAGACATAGAACATAATCTGAGGTCAATTACCTCACGCCGAATGGAATTAACAAAAGTCGGCTCGCTGTCTATATTTAGAGCTTTAAGCTCAGAAGAGCTTATATAATTGAACAAAGAAAATCCCCTCTGATAAACATTCGTACTATCCCAAATCGAGTGATGAGCATAAGCATCATGCTTTTGCTTGAAGACAGAGTCATACGGTAAATCAACTGATGCGACCAGCAGCTTAGTGTAGGAATTATTAAATATTAAAGTGATGAGCACCGCCAAAAGATTAGCCGAGTTACAGTGATGAATGAGTGAAGCATTAATGTTGACACCAATAAAAATGCACGCCCGAGTTTTATCGACAGATTTCTTATAGAAAAATTTACCATTATTGCAATTCAGTCCAGAAACAGGACCATCAGAAGGTGCGGTTCCTAAATTAGACAAATATCTGTATGCATTACAAAAAGCAGCTTCCTTAACTCCAACGAGTGACTTACTATGTTGCAAATTAATCTATTTTATTCTGATCATTTGAATTCTAGCATAAAAACAAGTAAAACATTTACAGACCAGAAATATTCTTAAACGAGATCCTCTCTAGGAAGTATTGCAACGGCAAACCGCATTCTTATTTGTATAAAAATTAAATTTTAATATTCAATAATTCTAAAGCAAAAAAATGAAATACTAAAACATTATACAAAAATCTAAAATTTTAAATTTGCCCTATGCTTCAAAATGCACTTAAATTTTAAAATTTTAAATATTCAAAGTATTAGCTTCTCTAATTCAAATAATTTAAAAAAAAAATATTAATATTAAACTTTCTAAATCTCGAAATTTTTAAATTCTAAAACATACTAAGTAAACATTTAAACAAGTCTAATACTATAAATTCCAAGCATTTAAATTCAAATACCAAAATTCTTAAACTTTAATATTATATCATAATGCTAAATTCGTTCTAATATAAAATAAAATAAAAGAATATAAAATTACTAAAACCCTACCTATTGTTTATTTTTATAAAATTCTCTAATTTTAAAATGTACATACTTAAATTTCATAATTCTACAGTTCTGAAATTAAAATATTCTGTAATTAAAAATAAAAAATTCCCATTTTACAAAATTCTAAACATGAAACTTTTACATATTTCTAAAATTTGAATTGGAAGTTAAAGTTTAAACTAAAGTTTAACTTAAAGTTTCTCTAATTCAAAGTATACAATCAATCAATCCCTCTTCATGTTTCCAAAAAATAAAATAATATTATGTAAAATTCAATATTTTCAGATTTCTAACATTCTAAAAATTTAAATTCTTTAACACTTATATACTCTTAAACTACATAATTCGTTTAAAATTTTAAAACTGATTTTAAAAATTTTTTCATTTAGAATTCCAATTTTCTAAAGTGCCCAAGTTTTGAAGTTATAAATTTCTTTAAGAAAACTGTAATATTTGAAATTCTAAAATAAAAATTTTATTAATCCTAGAATTCTAAAATTGTTAAAAACCAATTGAATTATAAACTCTAATTCATACTCAAAAAATTTTCCAATCACATTAATTTAAAATTGTTTAAAAATAAAAAATAAATTTTGCTACAACATACAATATTATAGAATTAACAATTACTAAAAAAAAAAAAACAGTTTTTTTAACAATTACTAATACCTTACTAATTTAAAATTACAAAACTATAAAACTTACAGATTCTGAACATTCTGAATTCTGAATTGTCCAAAAAAATTTAAATTCTAAAATTAAAGAAATCCAATGTTCTAAAATTCTACAAAATGTAATCCATATTTCTATACTAGAAACCTTTGGACTGTAAATTTCATTAAATCTTTCATTTTAAAATGAAACCTTAAATACGAAAATTCACAAATTCCCAAATTCAATCAAATTAATATTTACATTTTTAAAGATGAAAAATTCTTTAATTCTAAAAATCTAAAACTCTTTAATAAAGTATAAATTAAAAAACTACTCAAAACCTTACTTATTTATAATTCCGAAGTTTAATAATTATAAAATTATAAAACTCCAAACTTATATAAAATTGTAATATTCTAAATCTCCAAAATTTGAAATACTAAAATTATAAATTTTTAAAAATCTTAAAAATCTAAATTTTTTCCAAACTTCTAAAATTTTTAATTTGTACTCACAATTACTAAAACTTTGCTATTTTATAATTCCAAAGTGAACTGAAACTTTTTTATCCTTGATAAATTCTAACGTCATATGATTGTTCTTAAACTTTTAATTTTGTAAATATAAAAATTTGATTTTATATTTACAAAATTAAAAAACTTCAATTATTCAAAATTATGAAATTCTAAAATATTAAATCATATAAAGTTTAAAAATCACCCAAAATTAAAAATTTATAAAATCGACATTTTTTAAACTGTTAATTTTTACATATCTCAAATTGTATAATTGTAAAATACGAAAAATTTAAAATACTTCATATCTGATATTTTCAAATTATAAAATTCGCATATTCAGATAATTTTAAAATTGTCTAACTTTAAATTATTAAAATCCTAAAAGAATTTGCAATATAATTTTATACATTTTATTCATCAATAATTATAAAACATAATTAAACTATAAAATTCGAAAAATACAATTTACTCTAAATTTGTGAAATTTAAATACTAAAATTTCATAATTCAACAATATCTAAATAACAGATTTTTAAAATTTGTCCAGGAATTCTGAACTTCCTAAAAACAAATTGAATTAAATATTCTAATATAAAATATTCAAATAGTTTTCCAAAAATCCTAATACTCCAATTTTAAATTCATAACCTATCGCATTATTTTAAAAATCATTAATTAGTAATCAACATTATAGAATTAACAATTACTAAATCATTACTATTTTAAAATTCTTCAAACATTTTTTAAATTTTGGAGTTTTATAATTACATATCATATATGTAATTGTAAAACTCTAAATTTTTAAAATTACAAAACTATAAATCCTCGTATAGTATATGTTAAATTCAGATATTTTAAAACTCCCTTATCTAATCTTTTAATGTTTAAAGATTCCCTAAAACATAAAGCTGTAAAACCTTTTTAATTTTTCTAAGTCTATAATTCTAAAGTTGTTAAATACGTAAAATTTAAAATAAATTGTCATATTTAGATAACTTTTAAGTTCTCTAATTCTAAAATATTTTTTTTGTCATTTCCGTCCTTCTAAAGTTCGAAAATTATAGAATAGCCAAAACTATAAAATTTTAATAATAATTAAACTCTAAAATTCAAAAAATATAAAATTACAAAATTCCCAAATGTACCAACAACCACATATTTTCCACCGATCTCACCGCGTAAAAACTTTATGTCAGATAATACTACACATTCTGATTTTTGCATTTCCAAATTTTAAATAACTTTTCTTTAAATTAAATCAAAGTGCTCGCGTGTACACGCAACATCCAAAAATAAATAAAATTTAATCATTATAATTATTCATCTAAATTTAATCAAATAAAAAACAAAGTACAATATTTGATATTTTGAACCGTTTTTCCGAAAAAAGCTTTCCTGAATCAAAAAATGTGTTCTAAAAATTCCCAAAAACCTACAAAAAATAAAAAAATAAAAGTTGCAATCCTGTTTATCGTTCGCTGAACTTATAAAATATTCATAGGCGCCAAAATACATACACACACAAAATAAAAAATGTTGTGCTTTTTTACAGGTATTTCTCGTATAGCGCGATAAACCCATTATTTGTAAAGAGAAAGTAATGCCAAAGGGGGAATGCAATTTGAATGCAAGAAACATATCGCAACAAATTTCATAAATAGATTCAGAAGCAAATTTCTCTGGTCGTTGTTCAATATATCAATGACGCGTCTTATAACTAGACAATCAAAACGAGGTACGTCTGTTCATGTATATATATACTGGGTTCATGTTTTGTTGGTGTCGTTTTGATTATATACAAAAAGTTTTATTGAAGGCGTTATTTAAGGAAAACAACCTAAACAAAAAATGTTTAGAGCGCACCAAAAGCAACACCAACAACAACGGCAAAAATGTGTACATATGAACGCGATAATACTTATTTGGTTGAAATTGGAAATATTTTTATTAACATTTTAATAAATTTTAAATTAAAATTATAAGTTTTGTTTTGCATTTTCCCTCTCTACTCACTGTTTTGTTGTTTTGTTGTTGCTGTTATTTTATTTTTCAGCCATTTGGTGTTTGGAATTTTTTTTGTTTCTATGTTTTTATTGATTATGAAAATTTTCTACATTAAAAGTTTTTAAATTAAATTCTAGTTAAATTAGAATAAGAGATTTTTTGTTTATGGGTATAAAGAAAGTGTTATTTGTAATTTAAGATGATTCGCTATTTTGCAATTCATATCGTTCTTTACTTGAGCTTTTCACTTGGTGAGAAGAGATGTGTTGTATAGGTAGTTAAAATGCACTTTACATACTTAGATGTTGATATTTAAATAATAGCTCTATATAAAATCCTTTGAAATGTAATAAAAATCAATTCATAGCTCTGTTGAGTGCGAATTAAGTTGATTATATCTCAGACACTTTTAAGGGTGCTTAACATTTAAATATCGCGGAATATCATCAATCAAACTCAAATGTAAGTTAAGTAACTTTTGATCAAATTATATGATACTCCACGAAATTCAAAAGCATTATATATCATGTTTGTCATTTTGTCAGTTAAATCCGTACTATAATATATGCATATAATTATTTATAATTTAAAAAGTTAATTTAAAATGTGGTAAACATTGTAAATATAATTTTAATTCTGGAATGGTTAAAATTTAGAAACAGAAATTAATATTTGCTGGAAATAAAATGTAAATTCTCGGAATTATGAACTTGAAATTTTAAAATTAAGATATTTTCAGAGCTGTCAATTTTAAAATTTAAATGAAACTACGTTCTGAATTTTGAAATTTTAGAATCGAATAAATTTTAGAATTGGCGAATTTTAAAAACTTAAATTTTGAAAAACAATAATATTTAAAAAAATTTAATTTTGGAATGGTTAAAATTTAGTATTGGCATGTTAAATTAGCTAGAGTTAAAAACTGTGTGTTCAGAATGTTGAATCAGCAATTTTAAAATTCTGAAATTTTTAAAGTTTTTAATTTGAATTATATTTTTGATCTTTGAAAAATTGGTCTTTCCTTGCATATTACCTTGTTTTTAACAAGATTTTTCCGAAATTATGTGGAAACATTTTTCTTTTCTTGCAAGAACCCTTAGATTTTAGAAAATTATTTTCTAAATTTTGTAATTACCGAATAAGTTCTAAGCTTCGAAATTTAATTTAAAATTTGATAAGCATTAAGTTTTGAAAAATTTAAATTATGTTAATAATGTTTAAAGAAATTATATTCCAAATTTTAAAATTATCGAATATATTGTAGAATATGCAATTTAATTTTGGTAAACATTGAAATTAGTTAAAGTTTTGTCTATATGGCCGAATTAAAGATGGGCCTGCAGCCATGAACAAAATAAGGGTACTGTTCACCTTTCAAAAGTCAATAAATCCACTAGTAGAATAGTGTATAATTAATGTGTGTACTCGTACTTGTTAAAGTTTTTTAATTAAAAAAAAATTAAAGCGATTTGGTGGAATATGCCATTTTCAGAGCTGTCAATTTTGAAATTTTAATTTTAATTCTAGGAGAGTTAATTTTAAAAAAATTATTTTCTAAATTTTATAATTATCGAATAAATTCTAAAGTTTGCAATTTAAAATTTGGAAAACATTGATATTTGAAAATTTTTTATTTTGGAATGGTTAAAATTTGGTATTGAAATGTCAAATTAGCTGCAGTTAACAACTGTATGTTCAGAATATTGAATCTGGAATTGTAAAATTGTTTAAAATGTTAAATTTTAAAAATGTTTGAAGTTTTTATTCTGAATTTTATATCTAGGAGCCTTCCTTTAAAAAATTATTTTCTAAATTTTGTTATTATTGAATATGTCTAAATTTCGAAATTTAAAAATTTAATTTAAAATTTATTAACACACAAATTTTTGAAAAATTTAAATTTTAGAATAGTTAAAACTTAGAATAAGATTATAAAATTTCCTGGAATTAAAATGTAAGTGTTGGGTATTTTCAATCTTTAAATTTTAATTTAATATATAAAAATTTTAACAATTTAAATTAATATTTGAAAAACATCGATTATTATTTGTATAATTTTAATTCTGAAATGATTAAATTAAAAACTGGACTGTAAAACTTTCTCAAATTAAATGTAAGTTCTCAGAGCTTCCATTTTAGAATTTAAAGTTTAAATTTTAAGAAATTATGTTCAAAATTTTGAATCTATCTAACACATTAATTGAAATTTAGTATACATTGAAATTTGTTAAAATTTTATACTGGAATATAAAATGATCGGGAATTAAAAGGAAAGTATATATTTCAAGTTTTCAACTTATAATTTTAAAATGAAAAGTTTATCACAGCCATATATAATTTTTAATTTTAAATCTCGATTTTTTAATGTATTTTCTACGTCGAATAAATTTTAGAATTTATGATTAAAAAATTTAATTTAAAATTTTGTAAACATTGTAAATATTACAATTTTAATTCTGAATCGGCATGTAAAATCTCTTGAATTTTAAATTTAATTATTCAAAATTTAAAACCTGAGCAATTTTAAAATAACATAATTCAAAGCCTTCAATTTTAAATCAAGCACATTTAATTTTTACGATATTATATTTATTCTAAATTTTGAAATTTTAAAATTTTAAAATTTAATATAATTGATATTTGTAAAATTTCAATTCTGAAATTGTTTAAAATTATTATTGAAATATAAAACTTCCTGGAATTAAAATCTAAGCATTTTTTAAATTAAACTTGAATTTTAATTTAAAAATTAGAACTTAAATTAAGAATAATTTAATAGTTATCGAATAAATTCTAGGTTTTATAATCAAAAATTTAATTGAAAATGTGTTAAACATTAATGTTGTTTTGTAAAATTTGAAAATAATACTTTTTATTTAACTCGAGACTTTTATATTATCAAATATTGTTAATATTAAATTGTTTTATTTTGTAATATTTTAAACTTAATTTAATTTAATAATTTAATTTTCGAAAGATGTATGTTGATTATTATTATTAAGTCTTCTGAAATAACACCAACACTATAATAAAATTTGACTCATTACGACCTGCAATTATGGTTTAAATAATTGAAATCTTAATGGAAATTTTCTAAATGAAAGTTAAGATTTGAAATTTTGAAATGTAATTTCCCAAAATTTTTATTTTGACTAATTTTATAAAATAAAAATTGGCTATACAAATAATTTATATTTTAAACGAAATTTTTCAAATTTTTTTTAATTTTGTTTCTTACTAATTTTAAATTTTTAACTTCTGAATTTTCAACTAGGCTGAAAATTAATTTCCCAAACTCCGGCCTAAAGTGAATATTTGTATTATTGAAATTATTAAAATTTAAAGATGAAGTTTTATATTTTTAGATATTTTCTAAAAAAATATGAAACAGTAAATCGGACCTTGTAAATTATTAAATTTCGTCAATATTACGTAATTTGTTAATTTTGTAATAATCTTAATACTGTTCAAATTTTTTATATTTTTAGAATTTTAAAAATTTCCAAGTTTAATTAAAAAATCAATTCTTCCAAAAATTTGTTAAACAATTTTTAATTTTTAAATCAATGAAATTTCACCTAAATTGCAATAAAATTTTCAAAAAATACTTAAAAATGTAATTTAAAAGTTTAATATCGAGACTTTTGTTATACTTAATTTTGGTAAATTCTCTATTTAAATATTTAAAGTCGAAACATCTAAATTATAAAATATTGTCGATATTGCGAATTCCGAATTTATTTTTTCTCTTAAACATATTTTTATCCTCTAATTTCATATCGTAAAAATAACATTACATTTTTGGGTTGTTTTTCTAAATTTATAGACCAATTTTGGTTAGAATATTTCGAAATATTTTGAAATTTCATAATTTAAAATTTTGATTAATTTTGAATATATGTTAATTTGTGATATGTTGATTTTTCAATTATAAAAATTTAAAAATGTATAAAAAATTCATAATTACTCAAAAATGTTATAGTTGACCTTTTCTATATTTAAAAATTGGTGGCTATAGATACATTGAATTTTTAAAAGATTAAATTAATTTTTTAAACTAGGTAATTTCTGAAATTTTTTGCTGTTTTATTTTAAATTTTAATTTTCGGGAATTTCATCCACATTGAAAATAGTTTTCCAAATTCCAGACTGAATTAAATGTTAGGATCTTTGAAATTTTCAAAAAACATCTTAAAATTGAAACTTGAGATTTTACATTTCTAGATATATTCTAAACAAAATTTTGTTTAATTTAAAATTATATAAATATCGTTACTATTACCAATTTTATTAATTTTGTAAATTAATAATTACTGATTATCAGAATTTTAGAAATTTCCAAATATGTATATATAAAAAGATTTAAGTTTCCAAAACTTGTGTGATTTTAAATATTAAATAAATGACTAATTTTACCTTAATTGCAATAAAATTTGCCAGATTCTGCTCAGAAATTAAGGTTTCGATCATTAAAGTTTTAGAAGAGATTTTTTAGTTAAGATTTTAAATTTTTATCAGTCGCTGAGATTTATTAGGTTAAAAATTATTATATTGGGGATATGTAAATCAGGAATAGTTAGTTAATTTTAAATACATTTGGAAAGAACACGTAACTTTATTGACATATTTTGAGAAATCCATAATGTTAAATACAGTTCTTTCCCATTTATAAAAATTTGGAATTAAAATCGAAGTGTAATGAATTTTGAACCTGCAGTTTTAAAATTAATTAATTAATTATACATTTTTATTACATTATCAAATAAATTCTAGAATTGGTAAATTTGCTAACAAATATCAATAAATATTGAAATTAAAAGTTTTAAAATATTTTAATATCAGAATTTCTAAGGTTTAACACTTCATACTTTTTTCGTAAATGTTAAGGTTAGATTTCCAAAATTATCGAAATTCCGCTTGAAGCCATAAATGGTATACCAAATAATAGAATTTAAAATTTCAATTATAATCTTTTTAGAATTAAAAATATGTAATTGCAGTATCGTGAATCTGAAATTAATTGCTTGATTGGATTTAACTGTACAATTTAGTATTTCATATTTATTCGACCGGTAAAGTTAAAAATGAAAATCACGGGTTGGCAAATAACAAAATTTTTCATAATTTTTAAAATCAATAATTTCGACAACCATCTATACTTTTTCTCTTATACCTTGTTTGAGTTCGCCCTATTTATATACATATATACATAAGAGCATATTGAGTTCTTATCAGTTTTCCACATAAATTGAAAATTAAATGTTTTTCATTTGCCAAAATTGAATAAGAGTATCGGAAAGTACGAAAAGTATAAAATAAAATTTTGAAATTATTTTTCAATTTTATATTATTTTTTTGTGTGTAAAAAAAAAATTGAAATGAGATTATAAATCAAAAAGTTTAATTTTAAATAAAATTACAAAATTCAATAATAACAACAACAATAACAACATAAAAATTGAATAACAATAACAATAAAATAAAAAGTTTGGAATTATGCAGCTAAATTCCCAATTTCCGTTTAGTTATTAATATCATTGTTTATTTATTTAGTTATATTTTCATTTTTCGATTTGCTTATCAAATTTAAAATATTGGGAAAATTTGGAGAAAATATTCAATACCAATTTAATTTTACAGGACAGTGAACGAAATATTTTTTGTAAAATTTATCTCGATCTGTTTATAACGATTTGAATAACTTTCCTCTACTGTTTACGTATATACGTAAACAGATATGGGTTTTGGGTATAACACAGTTAAATGTTACATTTGAATTGATTTTAAATTTTATTTCGAAATTATTTATTTTGATACTTAAATTTGAATTTTTATTAATGATTGGATTTAGATTATATATAAATTTTTCAAAACATAAAATCTTCTTGAATTTTGAGGTTACATATTTGAACAAATATATAATTTGATTACATTTTTGGAAATAATACACTTATCCATCTATTTCTTAAATCAATTAATTTTTTCCAAATAATTAATTATGTTAAATTATTGGATATGCTTATACCAATAATATGATTGTAATGAGAATAAAAGTCAATTAACTTTGCATGAACAAAAAAATAATGTTATACGTACACAAAATAAAAATTAAGACTTTTAGAAAAGGATGCGACAGTAAAAGATGTTTGATACGATATGAGATGGAAAAATTAAATTTCATAATTAATTTACATTTTGAATAAGGTAAAAATATTAGGAAATAAATTATTTGAGGTAAAAATTGGAAAAAAACATATACATAGGTACAATTTTCCAAATGTTATACGACGAACCCTTGTCATACAAGTTTATGCCAACTTTATTTAAATATTTTAACATATTATAGGTATACCCAACATCAAAAGACATAACCAAAAACAAAAAATTTTGTTTTTGATTGTTAATTAATATATTGGTATAAGTATAAAATTTATATTTTTGAATTAATCTGTCGCAAATCCAAAACTGTATAGTGATTTTAGGTAAAGTTTAAATTT
Source organism: Tipula unca (assembly GCA_951394425.1). Lineage (NCBI taxonomy): Eukaryota > Metazoa > Arthropoda > Insecta > Diptera > Tipulidae > Tipula > Tipula unca. Next base: position 22,229,071 of record OX596381.1, read on the forward strand.
TAAATACGTTAAACGCTCCGCAATCTAGAGTAAAGGATCAGCCTCCGATTTATTAAACAAGCATTCATTTTATTCAATCCATCCTGATGTTCTGGAATCTGAATATAGAGATAACCTAATACCGCACGATTTATACAAAACCCGCACAAATCCAAGTTTTTGCCACAATACTGCTTACACTAAAATTAATAGGAGGTCCTAAAAATTCATACTTACTGAAAATTTAAATTTAATTCTTCATCTGCAGTTTTGAAATTGGGAACGGTCTTCATACCTACCGTTTACTTTTGAAATTTAAATATTTTGCCGATTTAATTTTAATTATACGTTTTTCTCTATAATGTTAACGAGAAGTCGTGTATTTAAAATAAATCAATAAAAGCTCACTTCGAAAGGAGCATTGATTGATTTCAAGTTTGTTTGTTCATTTGAAATTGTATTTTTCCTCAACCTACTCAAAAAATAGTTAGTTAACCTTAGTTACTACACAGAACGTGCATGATTTTATTATTTACCAAACGTACCTTCCTCGATATGGATATCAGAATATTGTGTACTAGATGAACTAAAGAGGGTGCTTGACCATCTAAAAAATGAAAATGTAAAAATTGAATTAAAACTTGAAGTCACTTGAATTATTCCTCTGTCGCCTTCTTCTTCAGCAAAGAAATCATTTTTGTTATCAAAAATGGTAACTCGGCGGCATTTGTCAAATTTGTATACTGCGTTTGTAAAGTTTGTGAAATTACCCCAGAATTCCATCCCAGAAAAATTATAAAATATTTATCAGGCAATATTATTTCCATCCCATCCCAGGATTATAAAAAACCATATGAATGGTTCTCGAGAACTATGAGTGCCGGAAAATATTTCTTATGTTTTCGACTTGGCATGGTGTCCTCTCATCATTTTCTTTCAAATAGTTCATTTGTATATGACGCCATACATGTAGAATGGATTTTAATTAATGGTTCTCGAGGACCATGAGTGCCAGAAAATATTTCTTATGTTTTCCGATTGGAATGGAATTCACTTGCCATATGATACATCGATGAACACCAGCCGTATGTCGCAAGCAAGTGAACACGCCAAGTCGAAAACATAAGAAACATTTTCCGGCACTCTCGAGAATCATTAGTTAAAATTCGAATTTACGGGGCCAATTACCTGTTACAACAAGAATATACAAGGAAAAACCTTGTTTTCAAATTTTTTAAATGATGTTATATCAAATTTTAGGGTGATTTTTAAAATCCTGGGATGGGATGAGTATTGTATGATAAACAATTTTAATTTTCTGGTTTGTAAATCTGGGATAACTTCTCACACTTATGTAATTATTTTTTTCCGTATATTGTATGTGGTCCAATGCATCTCTCATTCCGCCAATGCGCAATTGGCTACAGGAAAAGCGTTGATGTTTTCTGAGCAATCTTCTTGCTATAAATTGTTATAAAAATAACAATTTACCCGTACATTAACACGTTAGTTGGCTGTTCCAAATCGTCAGAACTGGTTTCAGTAAACGGTCTACTTTTCAGTTTAAGTTTATTAATTTTGTTAAAATATTTTGAATATACCTTGCTGATTTGTTTGGTCCATTTTATTTGTTAAACCTGTTAAAGAAACATATAAATTAATAAATTCAATATTGATTTGCCAGGAGTTTGTAGACAAATATCTTACCTACGGACATTGCTCCTTCCATAACAAGTCCAGCAACAAACCAAAATCTACTACTAATCGCTACCAAAAAAAAGAATAAATCCGATAGCGGATAGTGCGGCTGGTGGGCCTCTAATAGTTCAGTAATTCAGACATTCGGAACTAAATAATTGAATGTTATCATTGGCTGACGGCAGCAATTTCCACACCTTCTTACAGTAATTAAACTTTTCAACGCTTCAAGAATGAAGTGATCATAGGATTAGATTTTATATTCGTCCACATCGACGATATACTGGTGGCAAGCAAAAAATAAGGAACTGCACAAATTTCATCTCAAACTACTGTCGAACACACTGAAACTGAAAACACTGAATGCCTCGTCGAATTTGTAGTGAATATCCAAATTTCAAAATACGTTTTCGGTGTTCCTGTACTCGAGTTCCTCAGCCACCAAATAACCCAAACTGGCATAATACCCTCGCTACAACGAATTGAAGCTATCAACAATTTTCCTCCGCCAACTTCAATCCAACCAAATTAACCAAATCACTTATCTTAATATCGAATTCCACTATATCGTCTCCACTGATGCGTCTGCAAGTGCGTTAGGAGCAGTCCTACAGCAATGGAATATAGATGGCTGGTAAACTTTGGGATTTTTCTCACGAAAGCTCTCAGCAACAGAGATAAAATAATATACCTTTGACAGTTTACTGACTATACGGATCCTAAGCCTTTAATTAAACAATAGTCTCTCTGAACGAAAATATTCTATTATATCGCTCAGTTCACGACGGACTGAATGTGCCCATTGACACATTGTCACGGAGTAGCATCGATCAAAGTCTTTCCAGAATTTTTATTCCGGTAAACATTCGTTCCGGCATCTCATAAATATGTATAGTGTTCGATGGTCTGCATGGCGTATCTTACCTAAGTATATATAAGCATCACTTCGGGGTCACCAATTGTATGCGGTGAATTAACTTCGTATGTACACGTTTTCAATCGTATGTACACCTTTTACTCAAGCACAAAAATCTCAGAGTTTTTGCCATATAGACACTAATATTTCTGAATAGTACAATAAGTTGCTATAAAAAGGGTTGAGCTCCGCTGATAAAATTCGAGAAATTGGCAATAGTATAAGACGTATAAAAAAGGTTTGGGCTTTGCCCATCTTGTTCCTAATGGCCCTAGCAAGTGATATGGGTATCTGATTATTGCCTATTTGCATTTGAATTGTTTCTATTATTTCATCTACATTTCATATAAAACCATGACAGGATGATTTATCACCAGAACAGATAGGTTAGTCCCTGATTGAATCGGAGATTTTCAAATCTTTATTTTTTTGAATGTACATATATATCAGCCACAGTCCACAGATGAACCAGCATGGAGGTGAAAATACTATGCCACCGTTGGTATGCCTTTTTTTACTAATAACTGCCACTCTCTATAACAATAGAATATTTTCTCTAAATTCCATTCGACTATTTTATAATTTTTAACCACCGTACTCTAATTTATATGCCATTCCCCGTTCCCATGTACACTTCTAAAAATATTATTTAAATAATATTAAAAAAAATAATTAAATTTAATTAAACATAAACAAGAAATACGTATTTAAAAACCATCGCAACGGGGGGAAATAAAACAATAGAGAAAAATAAATTCCGGCAACGATTGAGCACAATTGTACTTATATTCAAATTAACAATTCCACAAAATTGTTGAGGTTTAAAAAAAACAAATTTTCGTGGTTTTACATAAATCAAAGTTAATTTTTTTTTATTTCAATTTTAAAATTTGTTGCTTTCGTTTTTATAGCTATTAGAATTATTATTATTGGTCGCAATCCATGAACAGTTAATGCCTCCAAGATCCACAAAATTATGGCAAACATCAAAGAGGTCACACAACAAGGACTTCTTGATTGATTCAGTACTAAAGCCTTTGGCCAGACAAATCAACGCAATCGGAGCTCAGCAAATATCTGGTCGCGAATAGCAGGTGACATCGGGTAGATACGCTGTTTTATTGGTTTTGCTACCCCAACATCAATAATATGCATTTCCAAAAAACGATACCAGCTTCAAAGGTTCTATTCAAATTTACCGATGCATTCGAACACCTGTGCCGGTTGTTCGCTTGTGGTGTTAATGACGGAAGTTAAATTTAATAGCAAAATGTCAGACCCATAAAACCCAATACACTGACACTTGCTACACTGTCCAAAACACCTTTGTAAAGCATGTTGATAATTCGGACGTTAGCATATGATCTAGTATCACCATTTCCAGAACCATAATTATTGAAAAAATAATCGCAAATACGCACAATTTTCCTAGTAATTTTTGAAATGCAGAAGTCTTTAAGGGGTATAGAGTCTGGGTGGCCGCCACTTACCGGAATGCAATCACCATCCACAACGAGTCCTTATCGGCAAGTGAACATAAGATATTAGAAATATTAAACGAGTTTCTTCTGAACCGGTTCATTGAGATCTTCGTAATAGTTCTAGTGTCGGTGGAGGTCACTCCAATAACTTTCCAGAAACCATTTAACTGATTATCCAAGCTCGATTTCATCTTGGGGTGATTGTACACTTTCGACTATAACGATAACAGACCAATCTTGCCGATGATATATGTCAATTTTTAAAACATATCTCAGATTCGGACAATTAAAACAACCAAAGTATTTACTGGAATTCTGTGCCGGCGATTGTGGAATATCTAAATTCGAATCTCCAGTTTGAACGGAACCTCTCTGTGTAACCCGATATGATGACAACGAGTAATAAGCAGTTGTATCAGAACGGAGGCCATTCCCAATCCCGTCAAATGCGGTACTGTAGAGCTGGTTTGATGCAATTCTTTAGAATCTGGATTCCTCATTTTAAAGCTCCACATGTAGTGATAATAATGAACGTAACTCTGCCCTGGTCCCACCCTACGAGTTTCCAATAGTCGCCGAATTTCATAATTGGTCCTTGTATTTCTGAATGTTTGCGAAAAGCCCAATACCACTAGGGGGCTGCGTCCTTTAGTACCGAATGCATCTCGTACAGCAAAACCTTGGGAGACATTCTCATGAATGCAACTATGGTGTAGTTTACACTGTTATGCAGGTGGGTGCCCACAAGTATTCCAGAAAAACTGTACATGCTTGTGTTTCCCCCGTGCGAATACACACGAGAGGCGTCTGCGTCTTTTGAGTAGGCGAGTAATTATGCCGCGAACACGTACTCGGTTTCGGAACTATATGAGTTGAATGCAGTGATGAAAAAGACGTGGGAACAGTAACCTGAACTTCAAAGTCGTCTTATTTGTTACTAATTGCCGTAAATTGTTTGGAAAACGAGTACATCTGTGCCATCATAGCCTTTATTATTAGAGTTTGGTTAGCCTTCCTGTTCCAATTTGGGGCATTTTTGCAGCTTTGGTTATTGAACTTGCAGCCATGCATGCCCCGAACCACTTGCTTTTGTCGACTAACCTCCACTACGTTACATGCGGACCCAATGGATTATCATTTAACTGGTTGTGATTGGTCAAATTTCAACCGAGATTGAATTTACAGCGCCTTGGTCCCTTGAACTTCCTCAATTAAATTCCGTGAGTCGGGTTTCTTGTATGCCCTGTTGTCCATCTTCTCAGGAGCCTTAGAGCGGTTCGACTGTTCGGTGTATAATTTCACCACCAAAGTGTCATATGTATGTGGGGAACGCACGAGAATTCCTCGCACCAAAAGTGTGACATCTGCATTTTAAAATTTTGAACTGATTCACCAAAACTTGATATTTAATTTTTTTTTCTTGATCAAGGTAACAGTATGGGATATTATAGCAGCATTGCCCGAGACAAAGAAGTGTTCACTTTCATTCGGTATATCAAACACCAAAGCTGGACACTACTCAGAATAAATAAGCCAAATTCAAATTGGTGAACAAAAAAATCGAGTTAATGTAGTTTTATAGCTAAAATAGATCGAAGAAAGTTTGGGCGCCACTGTAACGGAAAATAATGTAATACAATATTGATGGTAATTGATCATTTACAATTTATTTCAGATCAAATGCATGTTCATGCGGTTAGGTGCTTCAAGGTAGGAAGGAGGTGGTTACTATTATCAGATAGTCTTGATCACGGTTGTAGTTTTTCATAAACGTCGGTTATAAATTTATAAATTCATAATATTATACTGCCGTCCCACTTTTCGCGCCAAAAACAGGATTCTGCAAATATTTTTTTATGACCACAAATTAAATATAAAATGAAAATATTTATTTTTCCTGTTGATTATTAATCCTTATTCCCATTACACTATCAGGTGTTTTTAATCCTATTTATATCTTCTTTTTATTTTTAATGGTATACAAATGTATATATTCGGAAAACAACTAAACCCTAAATAATTACCAATTTAATGGACATTTGTGTGTTCAGGGTAAATTGCATAAATAAAAATAAAAATTTATTTTCCGAATAATCCTACATAATTCGATTAAAATATAGGTCATCGACGTAATAATTTATTTTTATACCATTGTAAATTCGATATATACGTGTATAGTATACATAGATACCTTGTTGTTACTATTATGCGTTGGTATACCAAACCAAAAATAATAATTAAATTTTGTTACAGTAACAACAATAACAAGTCACATAATTTTATAGATAAGGAAATTAATAAATTTCCATAAGCAAATAAGTTAGAAATTGTTGATAAATTATTTTTGCTAAGAAACATTAAGTAAGCAGTTACTACGTAATATTTTAATTCTTAATCTGATTAGCAACAAATTTGATAGCCATAGTACTTGAAGCATCGCCCTCAATAATTTAAACCTTTATTTATGCTCATTAGAAATTCTTAAGTTCGATTGGCATTGTCCATCGTCACTTTGATATAGCACAGCCTAACGAAACATCCAGAGAACTTGCAACGATTATCAAAGCTACACTTAGGCACAGGAAGTAATTTGGAGAATTTGACCGATCAAATTTAGTCCCAACCCCTATTTTAGGTACTTGAAACTCGAAGGCGTCGTTAAATGAATTGGTTGGAACCCTAATGAAATCTCTGCACAGTAAAGCTCACATACTTAATGTTGCTCCGCATCAATTGACATCAAAATCATGTTATGTAACACATGACTCTGTGTAATTATCGGACTGACGAGTATTTATGTATTAGTTGATCAAACCACCCATTTGTTTGATTTCCCTTCACGATTTTCGAATGTTGTTCACTGTGCGGGCCAATATTCTGGAGACTGATATAACTAAATTGGTTCATGTCACCAAATTCCGAGCAATTTTAACTCGTTCCGAGACAAACCTCGAGAGGCGCAATCAACTGGATTATCAACTGATTGAACATGCATGTATATCCAGTTCTTTCTACGGATACTGTTTCAAGCTTGTCTTAGCGAAACCAGCTCTTCACAATCCTTTCCATTTGGGCAGCCTATGAGTCTGTATTAATATAATAGCCGGATAGTTTTGTTCACTTGCATTGCTAAGGCCGTGTGTGTATTTCTTGTATATTCCGTATGTTCCGTACACAACATCCTAAGGTATACCTTAACATTCTAGATTGTCTTGCCAAAACATTTTGTAGAAATATTTTGAAAGTTGTAACCACAGGAGATAGCCAACATGGATCAAACAATCGACTGGCTACGGATTACTTTGTGTCTTTTTTGCCATCAGAAGAAGCTGGATGGAAAATTTGAAGCTATCTTTCTTGGTTTTCTGACGAACTGTTGATTACAATCCTGACCTACCTGTTTTTCGAATTCATGCTGGTCACAAAGAACATTGCGTAATACTTGTGTGCTATTAGAATGCCACTTCTAAAATTCATGTGACCTTTTCCGTGGTTGCCTGAGGTTTATTGTGTTTCTGCAATGCGCTTAATGCTCTTCTAGCTGGAAATGCCGAGTTGGTTGTAATATATCTGGTATAGCCAAACTATTCTCCGAAATGCGTATGGTAATAAGAAAATTTAGCCGTACACATCTCTTCCGAAGATTTGCATGCAAACTAGACTGCGTAACGTTGGACCAGCCACCAAACAACCATTCAAAGAAACACCGCAGTGCTAAACTTTTGTGTAGAGCTGCTGATATTATCATAAATGCAAATGTTAGAACACGAATGAATCCGTTGTTCGATATTTCTGAACCTTTAAACGGTGAGCAATAGAAACCTTCCTAAATGATGAAATGATCTTTTGAAAGGAAGCTAATAGTGAATAACCTCACAGGTCAAAAAAGTAGCAGAAAACAGCAAGACACTTTTTACGGTGCGCTTCAAAGAGTAGCGAAGGAAACATGGGACTTGAAGCATGGCACACTCGCTATAATATATATATCAAAGGTCTAGTAGTAGCTTCCATGACTTACGCTTGTTATAAATGGTTTTACAATAAGGACTTGATAATAATTTTTTTTAATTAAACGCAAACGTATGCAATTCGACATCGTTCAGATGTCCACCACGGGCACTTTTCAGGTGTCGATTCGTTGAACCCAATTTTCGATGACTCGGCCACACATTTCGACAGAAATGGCCGCTATCTCTCGTTCAATATTGGCTCTGAGTTTCTCTAACGACGCCGGCTTGTTGGCATTTACCAATGATTTAACGTATAGCCCCATAATAAAAAGTCTAGAGGTTGTAAATCACATGATCTAGGCGGACAATCGACAGGATCATTTCTGGATAGACAACGTTAATCGAATTTAGATTTCTATAAGTCGATTGTTAGACCCGCTGTGTAGCACGTCGCACCGTCTTGTTGAAACCATATATCTTTAATGTCTAGCTAATGCAATTGACCAAAGAAATAAAGTTCCAACATGTCTCTGTAGCGATCTCCATTAACTGCACCACCATTATGAAAACCACACCATACAATTAATTTTTTAGGATGAAGTGGTGTTTCTTGAAGCACATGAGGGTTTATTGGTTAATAACGCATATTCTGTTTGTTGACGAAGCCGTTTAGCCAAAAAACGTTTAACCAAAAATTGGAAATTAACGATCTTGAAGTTGCAGTCACGGAATCGGAATTTTAATTATTTATAAACGTTGTTCGTTCTTGTACTTCACCATGATGAAAATGTTGCCTTTACTGAATGTTTTGACACTGACAGTTTGGTTATTTGTTTAAGGGTGCGTTCACAGTGAAAGTTGAAAGTCCCAAATAGAAAACACGTTAGTTATAGGCAGACTGAATCAAATCTCGCCAACGGAGAACATTAGTCAGTGCTCAAAGATGTCTCCTGCTTGGGATCGCAAAGGCCTACAAAATGGTATCATAAGCACCAGTGCATGTAAAAAGAGGAGGCACCAAACCATATGGTATAACATTTTATATTGACGTTTAAATTATGTAAAGAAATCTTGCTTGTGATCTTGGAAATCATACGAGTGCTGGTATTTCAGGAATGCATGGTTTTGAAGATTACGGCAACGAAGTAAAAGAAGCACGTTGTGTTTCTTTATGACGCAGTAGTAGTGTGTTTTGTTTTTTCCACATTTTTCGCAACGACCTGTATGTACTCGTAGATAAAAGCTGTGAACCGGCTAATTAAAGCACCAAAAATTTGATTGGCCCGAAATAATTACTGTTAAGCAAGATTTTTTGGAAGATAGCTGAAATGCAATTTGTTTTATTAAACTCACTTTGGTTTAATATTAAAAGCAATCAAACGGCTATAAATAAATCGAAATTCAGTACGTGGTTATGTAAGGCTGCCAAATATTTACGCAAGTAAAATGAGACGTTCCCAGATTTTTATTTATATAGAGATGGACAGGGAAGGACAATTTACTAAAACTAAATTGGAAAAAATAAGAAAATAATTACAGATATACAAAGCTGAGCTATGATAAGGACCGCGGATACTGATGTTTTGAAAGAAAGTCCCCTCAAAATTGAGCTGCAGTTTCCGCTTAATCCAGATAATTAGGATTTTCTTTGTTTTTGGTTACGATTATTCAAAAACTAAAATTTCTCCAAGTCTCGGTAACTCCAAAGAGTTACGGAAAATTTACTTTTAACTCCAACTGAATTCAAAAATTTTAATTATTTTGGTTTCCAACTCGTATTTTTCTACATAGTGCTTAAACTATTCTTGTTCCGAAAATATAAAATTGCTAACAGAATATCTTTAAATTCTACGCTAACCAAATTTTAGAAGTTCAACCGAACTTTTTAATTTCATATTTTTTAGATTCCAACTCGTATTTTTCTCTGGCTGGGCAAATCTATTGTGGTCAAGAAAATTGGAAAATGCTTCAAGTAACAAAATTTCTCAGAATTTTTGTAAAGTCTACATATGTATGAAGAATTTCCAATTCTTATTCCTCCCTAGAATTTCAATTTTGTTTGTCAACTAGAAAATAAAAATGCTTCAAATTATAAAATACCTCTGAATTTCTTAGACTCTACGCCTAAGTTTTGTGTAAACATATTACCTCTCTGCAGGTTGCGAACTCTTTTCTGAACCAGAACATAAAAATGGTTTCAAATACATAACAAAATATCTTTCTGAATTTCTGGGCCCCTTAAGGTATATGCAATAAGGATTTATGAAGATTTTAATCAGCATCCAGTAAAATTTCTGAATTTTCCAATACGGCCATTACATCAAATTAAGGAAATTCTCTTGATTTTGAGGTTGTGTCACGATTTACAGAAAATTGGAATTTAACCCACAAAATTTCCATTTACTATCGGTTTCCAATATTATCATCGGTTCAAAAAAGTGAATTTCTTACATTCGATAATTCTTCTTGTTACAATAAACGTACTTTTAAAAAGATTTAAATTCTAAGTCGTGTGTTCGCTGCTTTTTTAAAATGCCCAACATCTAAATGCCCAAAACAACGTCTATGTATACTTTGAGTAATGATTTAATTCGTAATTGGTCGTAGTAATTCAATCGCTTTACTCCTAAACAATCCACTTACCAGTATACATAGCGTGCTTAATTTTATTCCCAGAAATTAGATTAGATTAGGATTTGGCCAAGACTCTTGCTAAATATTTCAATTAACAATTTTTTTTCAATCTATACATATATACATTTCAATCAGAGTATAAATCAAAATATTAAAAATGATAGTTTATTGCTCTTTGGTCAACAACATGCGCGTAAAGAGCCAACCAGCGAACCTTTTGAGAAATTTAACGTAACAGCGTGGTATACGGAGGTAACATGTTACCGCCCAGAGAAACCTTTAAGGAATTTTCGTTAAGTTTCGTTTAATTGGACGGTCAACTTAACAGAGTGAAATTTATCGTGCCAACTGGAAAGAAATGTCAATTGTCAATACGCCATATTATTGTGTTAATTATTTTCTCGGCATCGTCTGGCATCATTTTCCGGGTAGTCAGCAAAATCCTCCAACGACTGACTAAAATGCCAACTGCATTTTCTATATAACTCGTCTAGGCAATTATTAAAATTTTCATTGGGCTTCGGGAGGCACAGGCCAGAATACGGCTTTATTAAGTTCGGTGTGAGCGTGAATGCCGCATCGACTATACAAAAAAATGTGACATTGTTGGTCCCTGGTAATGGTTTCGGCTCAGGAAGTGGACGTTTGCAGCTACAAAGTCGTAAGTTACCAAACTTACTTTTGTTGAAAATGCCTATAAACAAAAATAATTTGATTAAAAAACAAGATAAGCTAGAATAATAATAAAATACCTCTATCGCTCTGAGAACCGTATACTCCCACATCAATATATGTGAACACGTAGCGGGCGTCACAGGTGGCCATCAGAACTATACTAAATACAATTTTATAGTTGAAATATTCACTTCCCGTATTAGGTGGGCACTGTATAGTAATGTGCTTCCCGTCAATGGCTCCAACGCAATTTGGAAAATTCCAGGTGTTCTGAAACTCTTTTGCAATTAATTTGGCATCTTGCAAGTTTGACTCTGACACATATAATGGGCCTAGGACTGACACATATAATAGGCCAGAGAATGTTACACTTTCCAACTCCACGACAAAGAAAGAATTGGCCTTGGTCGTATATTTTATTTCAGAGAAGGTGACCTAAAAGAAAGAATTGGCCTTGGTCGTATATTTTATTTCAGAGAAGGTGACCTAAAAGAAACATTATTATAGGACCAAATAATCCGCATGAACACTAATTAATTTGGGTATACTTACTTTGATAGTAACCAAATTGACATCTTGAGCGGTTTATTTTCCTTACACCGTAAGTTGTCTTTAAAGGTGTTTTAGTAGTTTTGCACCTTTTAATAATTTAAAAAGTACTTCCAATTCGATTTCCATCGTATGTCGCAAAATATAAATATTTATAACCCACCGTCACTTCAATATAATTGACCGTTATGTTACAGAATCGCTAGCCGGCCTGTCAAATTTTCGGTAAGAAAAAACTTTTGATAAATTTTGTAAAATTTCTTAAGGTTCGCTGGTTGGCTCTTAACTGAATTTAAAGAACAAAACAATAATGTAACATCGATTCATTTAAGAGTACTAGATGGAAAAATTTGAAATTTGTTGAAAAAGTTACTTTGATCGATTTGAATTTAATTTCGTTAAGTTCTTGCAGCAAGTAAATTCTTATCTAGGTACTATTATTAAGTTTGATTAAGTTTTATGTATGTAATTGCATTTATATTCTGTGATTTATTCACCGTGTAAATAATAAATTGATCGCCGAGTAGTAAAAATATAAAAAAAAAACAAGTTTAATTCTTAATGATTTGATTTATTCAAAAAATAAAATAAAAATATGATTGCCCTCGAAATAAAAGCTCCATAATTTGAGCCCAATCATTTTTATTTGCTTGTATATATTTATTTTATTGATTAGGAGCAGCAGCAGCAGCAGCCAAATCATCAAAATGATTTTATTCGTTTTTCTTATTTTTATGAGCTTTTTGTTTATGCTTTACAGTCTCTGTATAGATTTGCGATTGATTTTCTTTTTTTTTGTATCGAAATCTCGCGTTTATATATTATATCTAATCAACATCGTATATACAAATGTATGTAGTGAACATCAAATCGAATATTGAGCATACATACAAATATGTACAAAAAAAGACACCCAACAGTTGACATTATACATATTTATTTCGTTTAAAAAGAAAATTGGAAAATTCAATTTTATTTTTGTGTATATAGAGTTCTCGTGGTAGATAAATGTTCTTTCTGTACATGATTTTCTGGATACATATACATGTTCTGTTGTATGTTTATATTTCATATGATATATACTTTTATTACATATTATGTTGCTACTATGCTTTAGGCGAGTATAATATATGTAAAGGATCCAAAAAATTATTGACAATCTTTGAGAATTATATCATCATCCGATATTATAAATTTAATCGGGTGTTTTCGTATTTAACGTTATTTGTTGTCTCCTATATATACTCAAAAGATATATTACCCAGGGATGGGCGGACACGTAAAATATGTAAAATATTACGTTGATTACATGTCAAAATGTTTTGTCAACGTCGATAATTAAGACAACCTTACAATATTTTAGCGATTTGTAATAAAATATGCAAGTTTGCAGTTGTATAGGAAGTTGCATGGGAAGAAATTAGAAAAATGTTCAAATTAAAACGGGAATCCCATAACATACTTTAACTTTGGGAATACTTTTCACTATTGACGATTGCAGCATCACGGATTCCACGTAGCGGAACTTTTCTAAAATAAAACTATCTATATCCATTGCCGTTTAAAAACACACAGCCACCGGATTTCGAATACAAAAACAACAACACAAGCTTCAAGTGGATCGTTCTTTTTAATAATCATTTTTTTCGCGAGAGGAGCTTAGCCTACTTTTATACAATCGTCAATTGCCAAATAATTTTGGATAACTCGAAAACCGGTGGCCCCAGCTTCTCTGAGATATTTCATTGATTTGATTAGTTTCATACCAATTTCTTGCGGATTTAAAGTAGTCTGAACTAGCTATAGGTTAGGTTAAGTTAGGTTAGAGTGGCTGCTACGGCACACTTATGACGTGATAGTTCATTGTGATACCACAGTATCTTACTTACCTATTGCTTTTAATTGAATCAGTTAGAGCTACTTAGACGTCCGAGTGGCCTAGAGACTATCTGAATGTTGAAATACTTACTCATCTCATTTAGAGACAAGTGGCAACCCAATGCCACTCTTGATGTCAGAAAAATGATTGCCACCTGACTGTCCACATAAATTGTGGATATCAATCGAGGATACCACCTTATGTCACAACCACATCAAGACCTCCTCAATCGCTATCACTTCTGCTTGGAACACGCTACAGTAATCAGGGGGACGAACTGATATAACTACTTCCAATTTATCACAGAAGACTCCAGCTCCTACTTTACCGTGTAGCTTGGAACCATCCGTAAAGAACTGTAATGCTTCTGTTCCCGATAGCGACCCGCTACTTTAAGATTCTCTTGAGAAGCACGTGGCTCGTAACCTTTTCTCGAAGCCTAATGTTGGTGTAAAGTAGTCTAGATTTGCCAGTTCCTTCCTTAGGGATCTAATTATCGTCGAGTGTCCTGTCTGAAGACATTTCCAATGAGATTCGGCTGCTAGTCGGGTGACCGTATTCGCTGCCATCTGCTTACCATAAATATCGATAGGGAGAAGATGAAACATAACCTCTTTTTCAATAGCTGGCCACCACAAACTCACCCCATAGATAAGTACAGGTCTTACTACGGCAGTGAATAGCCAGTTTACTAGCTCCGGCCAGTGCATAGCTACATTAGCCTTGATTACTCTTTACAAGATGTTAGGCTTCCAACTAAGTTTACTGTCCAAAATTACGCCTAGAAATGTTGCCTTATCAAGAGGTTAGTCCTGTGCCGTTTAAGGTAGGTGAGTCTACTTCTATATTTCCTCGTAAGTAGTTCACATCTGATGGCCCACCTCGTAATGATTAGGAGGAAATTTTGGATTACCTCCATATCGGTGTTTAAATATTTTCCAGAGGCAGCTATCGCTAGAGCAACCCATTAGTTAATATGTTCCAGAGGAGAGAGGACAGACACCTTCCTGGTTGGATCCCGTAACCACCCGCCTCCTAATGGTAGATTTCCCCAGCTCCGACTTAACCATCGTGCTCCCCAGCAGAGGATTGATTAACCCACTTACAGGTCCACCCCAAGGAGTGACAAAGGGTCCAGAATTGCCTCCATCTTTACATTGTTAAAGGCGCCCGTAATATCAAGGTACACCATCATACAAAACTCTTGCAAGGATATTGATTTCCCAATCGTACGTAACAGCTGTGCAAGAAAATTGATTTCCCAATGTTACGTACGCATGCAGAGCTGTCTCCACCGATAAACAGTTCGCATCTTGAATAATCGACTTGCTGTTTTAGTTTTCCGCTGGTAAAATTTCGTTTTTAGGATCTGTTTTTTAGTTAAGTTATCTTCTATGTACAATGAATGTGTTTCTCGATGAGTACTACTCTTTGTCGAGTCATCAAAGCTTCCTGGAAAGTACATTTCGATAAGAAGTTTCAAAGATTCCTCTCTAGAAGCAGTCCAAGATCTGTCCGGTTTAATTTGATAAATGGGACTGGTTGGATTAGTAGGTCGTATCTTTCTAAGACGAGAGGTCTCGGAGACTTTTTTCATTTTATCACAGAAGAGTCTCCATGACGCGAGGACTCAAAAAATAATTCACCCCTTGCGTTGATGGCTTTGCTACCCCAGATTATGTGATGCGCATTAGCATCACATCCCAGAATCACACCAATCTTTTTTTTTTGTCAGTTTCGATGCTGATGTAATGTTTGCCGCATAACATTATATCTCTCGGTTGTTAGATGTTTATAGCAAAATGCCATTTGTAAACAACTAGTAGGTAAACTCGATTTCTAATATTAAATATTTTATACAACAATTTTCTGCGAATTTAAAGAAACCACCATAATCTGTTCGAGTCAAAATGAAACATTTGATCTATATACTAAGCTTTCCATTGAATTCGCGCTGAAACATGCACAGAATTTCTATACAGGTTATAGGATTTAGAGGCCGTGTGCGGATGTACTCGGTCCCAAAAATTTTCGGGTTTATCTTCAAATTTACTGAACCTAAAAACCAGGGCTTTAGTTAGGTTAACTATACGAATTCATAAAATTGACTTTGAAAGATTAAAATGATCTTGGAATGCTTTCGTAAATCAAGGAACAGTTGTTAAATAATGTATGCAATTAAACTGAGCAGTTGAGCAAAACCACTACGTTTATTACAGCAGCAACTGTTCCTACATTTATGCTGGCCAAAATTGAAAATTTTTCTCAGAAATAGGACAATTTCTCAAAAAATATTAAATTAATTTCTTTAATCAAATATTTAAAAGAATCTGCTGTTTAGCAGGAACAAGTGCTGGTCTGGCAATTGACTATGAATTATGCCTATAGAAATTGAATGTAAACCTCTAATCCTGCTCCAGTCACTCCTTCAGTGAATTTATTCTATTCATAGTTTATGTGAGAGTTTCTAATCTAATTCTTAAAATTCTCGAGCGAGTAGTTATAATTCCAAATGCATTTCTTATTGCTCGACTAGATCTCGATTGTCTAGAATCATTTTCTCGTTTTACTATAACAAACACCTCTTTACATATTATATCAGTCTCTTTCTGACCAGAAAAAATCAATCTACAGACTTTGACATTCAGTGTTATGAAACTTCAAAAAGGATACTTGCTAAGACAATCAGATTAAAAAAATTTCCCTTTCCAAAAATAACAGCGAAGTTAGTGGTCGAAACCTACTCTAAAGCTTTATTAACAAGAAAGTCAGCATCGACTGAAAAAGAGAGGGCATTTTCTCTGGCATGTAACATCTGCACCAAATAAGAATGCGTTTGCGGAATGACTCAACCGAATGAACACCGGGTTTACTCGGTGTTGATGACCTCCAAACTCGAAAACCCGCTTCAAAAATTCACGGGTTTTGCTAACGCATAAGATATACAGACCACAACACTATTGCTGAATTGTGTCAACGAATTAAGGGTAAAATACGTTTCTGCGTAGTCATTGTTTAAGTATACATTCAATGAATTCATTCAGAATCAATGTGGTAAGTTTTAGCTAACTGCCTTTAATAAAAGTTTGTGGCAAGTGAGTAGCAATGCTACCAATTCTGCAACCACCAGGTAAAACGTGAAACAATAAACTCTGCATATATATATGTAACCTTTTTACTGTACGAACCATTAATAGCAAGCAAACTTATCTTATCATACATCTACAGCCACGTCGTTAAACAACATTAAACATTCAACATATTTTCTATGTATAACGATCAACATTTCATTTCTGCTGACAATACTATGTATGACACGATAAAATTAAATGAAAATTGCATGAACCAAAAAAAAATTCTAAAACGACAAAAAACCGACGTTAATATCACTAATGAAAACTTTTTAATTTTTTTTTTAATTATAAAAATCTAAAAATAAAATCTTTTTTGTGCTGTTCGAAATCCAAAGCTCTATAAAAGTTTTGCTTGAAAGGTCAATTAAAAAAAAAATTTATTAATATTTAAAATGTGTCCAGCAACACTAATAATGATAGTAATGCTAGTAATCTAGAAAGATAATATCCTTTTTTGTTTTGTTAAACATATTTAGTTTGCTTGCCAACTATATGGCTATGTTCGAACCAAGCATCAGAGTGGTATATGTGAAAGAGAGGACATGAAAGTCCATTTAAAGTATTTTGCTTAAATTTTTTTTTTTTTCAATGTGTCATAGTAAAATGGTAATTTCAATTTAGTTCTAGATTTTTTCTTCCTCATGCTCGTGTCTAACGTAAGGTCACGTAATATACACATAACTGGTAGAGAAAAAGACGTTTTCATGTATACATTTTAAATTAAAATTATTTTTTAGCATTCATTTTAATTTATCCGGGAGGTAATAATTTGAAAATGGAAAAAACTCAGTCTCTCATCATAGTGACTTTGTGAGTGTGAATTTAATTAAGTTGCCGTGATGTCAACATTTGTTGAATTGTTTAAATCGATTAAATCAAAAATTTTTAATAATTCGAAAATTAATTTTCTTCTTATCATCACGTTTCCATGGTTTTCACTTAATCATAGTTTCGTCGTATAATGTGTCATGTATAACCATGATTCCATCCTGGTTGAAACCTAGTTTCGTGCTAAGCTATTTTTTCTCATTTCACATTTTGGTACAATAGATCTTTTATATAATTTGGCGTTTGAAAATAATACTGATACTTCGATCTGAATCTGCTTTCGGAACTTGGGGAATGACTATGGCGAACTAATTTTTAATGTGCGTCATCTTTATGTGTCTGAAGAAAACCCATCACTTGTTATTTTGTAGACTATTGCTTCAGAAGCCACATGAAAATATGGGTTTTGAACAATTTCTCGGTTTCCGAAAATAAGACAACTGAGGTAATAATACTCAACAACCATTAATTAAAAATTGCACCGAATCGGTTTTATACAAGAAAGAATAATTTGATGGGATACATAAATAGGACGGGGCAGAACCAAATTAAGTTTGCTATCTATCGGACAACTGTCTATAAAAATCCCAAGAGTCACAGTTCGCTCGAACGGAGGACGACGGAGAATAAATTGGTGAAGTTAAATTCGAGCAATAGCCTGTCATTCACCATTTCAAGATGTGAATATGTGACATAAACTTATTAAGAATATGTATATGGCAGCAAAAAGAGGAGTACACGACATAGGCGCAGTTATAGCTCTACAAGCTGCTATCTGCAGTCCATCCAGCTTTACTACAGGCGACGTCAGTTTTACAACTGGCCACCAGTAAAACCATTGATTTGTAGATGAATGACATCATTTTGGGAGTCAGACTCCAGGAATTGCCAAAATCCCTTCTGCATTGCCAAAAATAGAAATGGACCTTTGCAGCTTATAATCAAGTTCAAATTTTCAGGAGAGTTGACTATCTAGCAACACCTAGCTGCTTGACGTGCACTGCCCTTGTGATTGCTCCACCAAATAGAGTGGAAACAGATATATTAACACTATATTTACGACTGCGGAAAAGATAAACCCATCAGGAGCGTTCTGCATCAGATAAGACTGCATCAGGTCAGGTATTTACCATAAACTGTCTAAATGAGATCGTCCGCGTAGCTCTGTACGATAAACCCAGATCGCTGAAATTTAACAAGTAATTCATAGAGTACTCCTCCTTGCGGGCAGCCTTTGGCCACTTTGACGGACACTCTTGAGCCATCCAGCTCAATCTCAATTATGCGAGACTTGAGCTTAGAACCGATGAATCTTACAATGGTTTGATCAATATTAAAATTGGTAAACGCACTCGTGATCGTAGAAAACGAAGTGCTATCAAAAGCTCCCGCATAATTTCCAGGAAGTTACCTACTAGAAACTCTTTGTAATTAAGTAATCTTTCGATTCCAGTTACGAGTACATGTAGAGCAGCTTTGCGGGACTTACCAGCTCTGTAAGCATGTTACATGTTACTGAGAGGGGAGTTAGTTAAATAGTTATCCCTAATAAATCTGTCGATGACCCTCTCTAAAGCTTTAAGAAAAGTCGAGGTCAGACTATTGGGCCTAAAATAATTTGGGTCAGTATAATCCGACTTACTAGCTTTAGGTATGAAAACTACTCTACTCTCCTGCTCTAGGATCGTGGTATAGTACTAAAAGCAACGCACGCCTAGAACAGATAACAGATTAAGTAGGTGGGTACTGGTGGGTAGAAAACCATACTGCAATTCAGCAGGGAAAACGCCATCAGGATCACACGATTTGAAAGGTGCAAACGAGAAAACACTCCAGCGTAGAACATCAGTAGTGATCAGTCTGCGAGCTAAGTTCCAATCCGGAGTATCGACAAAAATGTCAGAAGGCTCGGAGGCAACCACACCCGAATCATAAATGTCGCACCCAGGAAAATGGTCAAATGAAATTGAGCTCGATAGCAATATTTGAGAATCAGACTATTCAAAATAAACGGCTGTTTCGGCTTGTGGTAACCGCCCCTTTCTGGAGAAGCCTCACGGCGGAGAATCTAGCTTTGTTAAAATGAAAATCAACAGTATTCATATTTATAGCTGTTATGCCCACCCGAGTACTAGTCTAGAGGAATTCAACACCGTCTGTTGATAGCTGGGAATTTTAATGCGTGGGCTGTTGAGTGGGACAGCCGACAGACTTGTGTTAGAGGTAAAGCGCTACTGGAAGCATTTTCTCTACTACCAGTGGCAATGTTGAATTTTGGTAGTACATCCACTTTCCGTATAGCTCGGTAATTGATCTCACATGGATTAGCGATGGTCTTTTAAATAGAATAGTGAGTTGGAAAGTTAGTGAGCAATATACACATAGTGATCACCACTATATCATCTGGGAAATAAACGATGGAAGGCAAGGAAAAGTTCGTTGAGAATCGACAAAAAAGATTGGAATTCATGACGGTGGAAGTTCGTGGTCAACTGATTCAGTCAAAATAATCTATTAATTATCTGGGACTAATAATTGATGCTAGAACGTCCTTTAAATCACAATGGGATACCGTTGGGGAAAAATCTGAAAAGTGAACGGGGCATTAATGCGAATTATGCCAAACGCACTGGGGGCGCCAGAGCCGCAAGCTGTTACTGAGTAGTGTAGTGACATATATTTTGATGTATGGAGGACCAATTTAGGCCAGTGCTATGGAGAGAAGTACTTATAAATAACCGGTGGCATCTGTTTATAGGTTAAGCGCTTTGAGAGTGGTTAGTGCATTTAGAACGGTATCAGATGAAAAACCGTGTGTCTATTGGTGGGTATGCCTCCAATTGACTTATTGACTAAGGAGCGGGAAATGATGTATTCTCGCCGTGCAAATGATGATAAGAGAGAAAATGTTATTGTGGCTCGCACAAAGACCGTCAATATGTAGCAGCAGCGTTGGGACAACTCGACAAATGGTCGGTGGACACATTGTTTAGTCCGTTCGGTAGTAAAATGGCTAGATAGGAAACATGGAGAGATTGACTTCTATGTATGCCAGTTTCTGACGGGGCATGGTGAAATGAGTGCAAGGATTATTAAGAAACTGAAAAGTCTAGGAAAAAATAGACAAAGATAATAGAGTTAGATAGCACCTATGGCTGAGCCTGTTCTTGCCAAGTAATACACAGCAGTAGTTCCACGATACAACTATAGGCATAAGAATTTGGTGGTTAGGGTTAAGTTCTTATATGTTTATGGATTAGGTTCACATGTGAGAGATTATGAAGATTGCCCCCTCACAAAAAACCCACCACTAAAAAAACTCAAAGGAAAATGGCAGACAACGGTTTGCCGGAAGGTAGGCGAAGACTATCGAGTATACAAGTATCATTCTTAGCCAGAGTTTTGTTAAGTGTAGCAAGATCAGATAAGCTATCAATTTCCTCACAGAAGTTTTTCCAAGTAGCCCTGTGTCCGGATCTTAGGCTTTTTATATAAGCTTTTTGATTTACCTAAAATCGATTGCAACCCGAAATTAGATTCGTATTTTTGACTTTATTTTTAATTTTACGCACACTAGTCCTTAATTTTATATGCTCCGAACACCAGAGAAGGGTTTGTTATACTTTTTTTGGTTGTTTATAAGAGGGCAAGATTCTTTAAAAGCAGTCGAGATTGCTTTCGTTAGTACATCTGCCTGCAAATCAAGATCTGTGATAAATCTAATCTGGTTCAGCAAATCTAATAGTAAAACGACAAAAGTTGTCTCACAACCAACGATGAGAATATCTAACTCAGAACAGTAAATATAGTTGAACAGTGAGGATTCTCTATTATTGATATTCGAACTACCCCAAATGGTATGATGACCGATAGCGTTACAACCAATCAAGAGAGGTAGCTTGTTAACACCACATTACAAGACTCACCAGTCCTTCTGTACGAGGTGGAATCATAGGGTAAATATAGGCTGATACAATGTCAAGTTTAAAACATGAGTCAGCATACACGAGAGTGATTAGCACCGCCACAATCTCTGTCGTGCTGCACTCATTAATAAGAGCGGCATTAATATCCAAACTGCCAAACTTTGAGTTTAAACCACCGCGCTATTAATGAGGTACGGTTCCTGCATTACTAAAAGATCTGTTTGCGATATAGCAAGCAGCCTCATCAACTCATAAGAGGCTGACTTGTTATGTTGCAGGTTGATCTGTTTATATTCGAGCATGGACGTCATCATGAAAACCACGTATTTGGTATCTTGCAAAATTTCCGCCATTATATTCCGTAGTAACTATGGAAACAGACCAATCGGTTATTTCTAAGAAGTTTGAAAAGGCTGTTAAAATAAGAATAGTGGTATGGACAGCTTTAACCTTATGGTTTAGTTGTTGCAACGAAAGAAAATTAATTTTTGAACTAGGAATTTCAGGTACTAAATGCCACATTCCAGATTCATTTATTTGTCGACCATTCGGTTGAATGCAGGGTGACTATTAATATTTTGTTAGAAAGAAATCTGCAAAAGCCCGCATTTAGGTTTTCTCCATAAATATTTAATGCAGTAGGCCATTTTGACCGCAATATGCTAAACAGATAATTTAAAAGGTTACGCGCAACGTTATATTGTGAAACCCTGTAGAGAGCCGAATTTTAGTGCTCCAAAATAATAATTCTATGTAATTTTTTTGTCATGGGACTTAACCGATAATACAAATATAAATAACAAACCATATCGCAGATGAGTTAAATTATGTGGAAAGTATTAGCTAGATACAAATTACATTAAGTACCATCGTTAGTAACCTCACAAATTTAACGACTTTTATCATTATAATAAATATTTAAAGAAAAGAAAAAACTTTTTCGGTTATTTGTTGTATATTTTCCAAAAAAAAAAAAAAAACTTTTTTATAAAACATACGACCTAAGCAATAATTTTATAAACACAACTTTTATGATGTCTTTTAGAAAATCACATAACTTTAAAATCTAAAAAAAAAAATTAACTTTTATGTGCTTTTTCGTTATTTTGATTTCGTTATTTCGTTTAGAAAAAATAAAAATAACGACATGAAAATACCGTATCAGCTATAAAATCACTGGAAATAAAACAACCGGCAACAACAACAGCAAAACGATAATTTCCTTTGGGAAATTCAAATAAAATATTAATATTTTTCCATTCGTATATTACATATTTTTATTGTTGTTGTTGTTTGTTTTGTTGTAGAATATTTATTTAGATTTACAAACAGAATATTTAGGATCAAGATATACATTTATGATTTTACATATTTTAAATTGTAAGGAAGTACAAAAAGAAATATATTTATGCATATAACCATTTTATTGCTTACGAATTGTACCTATACTTTGTTTTTGTTTCCAGGACCTAGCTGAATTTATGGTCAAAATATGTAAATGTCAAACCTCAAAAGAACAGTCAAGCTGTGTACATATAACATCAAAATTCATTTGCAGGGCTTTACCTCCATATTGCGCCATTTAAATAATAATAAGCAGTGTTTAAAGGCCAGTACTGGCCCCTTACTGTGTCAACAATCTTGCTCCAACGGTTTCGATCCTGGGCCATCGTCGCTTGCAACGACCTCTACGCCTACCATACTGCAGCACTTTAGTATCCTCACCCACACTATCATCGTGAGTGATAAGATTGCCCAAATATTTGAACCTCCTCACTCCCTCAAACGTGTAGTGGCCACTATATTAAACCTTGGTGTACCATAGTCCGTATAACCAGAGATCATGTATTTCGTTTTGGACTCATTGATCTGAAGTCCAACAGAAGTTGAAAACTCTACAAGTTTTACGAAAGATGTACTCCAACATGAGATTAAAGAGCATCGGGGACAGAGCATCTCGTTGCCGAGCACGGGAGTTAAGTGCAAAAATACTTGATAGCCTGTTCTCAACTTTTAGTATTACAAGACTGTTTCACTGTTATTTTACACAAACGTACCAATTTTGTTGGCATTCCTATAGATATTCCAGCGCAGACCACCGGAAAGCACTCTAAGATCGTGAGCAATTGCAAAGTACAACATTCTTGGTCGGGAGTACGGACCTATGTTTTCACACAAGTCGGTTTTATTTCTGCCAGCTCTAGCATTAAAGTCGCCAATTACCATTCTAATATCGTGTTCGGGTATAGATCCCATAAGATAATCCAAGTCATTGTAAAATGAGTCTTTATCTTGGGACTGGCTGTGGGTGCATGTACACAAATTATGAACAGGTTGGCTTACTTCATGCGCAATCACAGCTTACACTAATCGGTTTATGTCTGCTTATAAATCTAAAACAGCCTTCTTTACCAGCGGCACAAGAAGAAATCCAGATCCAAGATTTCCGAGGTCATCTTCACTGTATAACAACGTATAGCCCTGGGACACAATACGGTCTACACTTAAAGGCCAGCGAGTTTCTTGAAGAGCAACGAGTTACAGCCGATAATCTCCTCCTCCTAGTTTCTTAAGTTAAGTGACTTCATGTTCTACGTACCAATCCTAAATCTAGTGTCCGGGCACTTGAGTGGGGCGGATTTGTTTAGGCGGTACCCATTTTTCATTTTATTGACTTTATAAACAGATTGTTTTTTTACGGATGCGGGTCGTGAGTCCAGTGATCCAACCATTTAGTCGCCTCCTACGACAAGCAAAGGGTACAGTGATGGTACTCTTGGAGAATGTGTACGTGCAATTTAGGTTTATAAACATGTATGCCCCTCGACCACTGGAGCCATTTCTATACTCGGTTCTTTAGATCCAGTGACATTTGGTACTCGATATTTTTACACCTAAGGTGCATTGGTACGTTATGCCGGAAACAATGGATCGATATTCAAACCGCATCCCTCCGACGGTAACCAATAGGGAACTCTCTCCCTTCACTGCTGTAGCCTCTCCAGTATAGCTGTTCTTAGGTTAAACGAGCCACTTTTTCCAAACGATCTACTGGCACCATGCTAAGACGTATAACCGATCGTGAAGTCCGATATCCAAGGTGAACGTGCACGGTTGGTTCTCCAATGCACCATTGACAACTAAGCTGTTGCAATCCTTTCCAAGTTGGGAAATTAGATCCCCATCCACGAAGCGAATTAAGCTCCACCTGCGCCTCATTATTTTCCTATTGCGTACTTATCTGTCGCAATCTTTCGGATTGTTCATCACGAGTATCTATCTGCCCGGTTTTCCCAGCAGCTGGTTACTTACACTCTCTAATATAGTGCGCAGGTTGTTGACATTTATAACATCTAGATTGAGAGCGACATCTCCTATGCCTGTTGTTTTCGAAGCCTTTACTGATCGTCTTACGTTTGCTTTTATCATCGCCTCTATATGCGCTATGTCTTCTACCTCGAGCTTTCATAGTTTAACGGAATCGGAGCTTAAGCTGGCTCTAACTGCTTCGTATTCTAACGCCGATTCTAAGACTTCGTTCATACTTTTTTCTTTTGCTGTCCTCCTCAAGTGTAGCTTCAGCTGGTCGTCCCTTACTGCGCTAATGAATGCATCCACTGTAAGTTCATTTAAAACGTCATCCGGATCTTTACAGTTAGCTTGGCGCACTAGCTTGGTTATTCCTTGTTCCATCTTTGATGAAGGTACTGTCTGAAGCACATCAGCTGTCTTGCATCTTAGTGCCAAATTAAGGTATTAAACCGTTCCTCTGCATCCCATCCGTTATGTTGCACTGCTACTTGAAATTGTAACTTGAAGTTTTCAAAGGCGTTTCGCCATCAAACGATGAAGGTTTCAAACCCCTTTTGTGGCCTCTATCGGAGAATCGTTGTGTTGCGAGGAAGCGTTTTCCTAGCGGGCTTCAAACTCCTTTATCCTACCCTCCAATTGTTTTATCCTATTTGTCATGTCTGCCTCCAATTTCTCCAGGTTCTTATTTTGTTGTTGCATTTGCTGATCGACCTTCACATTTTGCTGATGTTGGCTCAATTGTTGCGTCTGAAAAATAAGTTGACTGGTTCGGTACCTTCGGCAGCACCATACTTTTCTGGCAATCAAAAGAATATACGTTTCTCTTCGAGATCTTTTGTATGTTTAATGACTTCATTTAACCACAAACACTTAGAGCACACATCGGTTGACGGTGACGAAAAAATTAAATTTAACTGGTCAGCAAAAATATTTCTGAAAAAATTATATATAACCGGATAAGTTCTATTGCTTCCATAACACGTTAATATTTAAGACGCTCGATAAGTATTGCCTGTTAAAATTTGAAATTTTGACAATAATGTGACTGAGAGGGTTTAAATTTTGTTTTAGCAGAGTTGCAAAACTCACTTTCCACCCCGTTTTTCTTTCGGTATAGTCGGGATCTAGATACTTTTAAAATGTCCATTCAATTGTGGTTTATGTATGTTCTAGAAACCTGGTTTCTCGTGGATGTCCTTTAAATTGTATCGAAGAATAGCTGTTGTAAAATTTAAGCAGACAAAAATCCTGGTCGGTTTTGCTTTTACTTGCATAAAATTTTTGAATCTTCTTACATGTGATAACGAGTTGCATTTGTAACTTGAATCGGGAGTGACTTGGAAGAATACCTAAGAAAATTTCAAATGTTTGTCTTTCATTTTATTCCCAACTATCTTTGGTTTGTCTTTTCTCCTCCACTTACAGGGACTCACAAAATTCATTTTAAAACTAATAATCTTATTCTAAATGCACCGTTATGCAAGTACAAAACCGTCAGTTACATTAAAACAAATATTTTTTGAAAAAAATTGTGGTTTTGTTATAGAATTTAGATCATGTTTGAAGTAAAACAGTAAAGAGAAATAGACAGTTTTGAAACGCATGATAAAGTTTTGATAAGCCAGGTGAGAGGACGATGATGAGTGCGGATAGTAAAGCGGCGACCATAAAGTAATTGCAAATAGTTCTTTTTCGATAACACTATAATATCTCTCTGCTTTATTCAAAACTCTGCTTGCATAGGCAATAGGCAAATCAACAGATTCGTACGCTTGCGACAAAAATGGCAACTTAGTTGGGATCAGTAGTAAAGAAATAAATTTCTTGTGATAGTCGGGATATTGAAGTATAGGATATGTAATTAGAACTTTACGCAATTTATAGAATGCTTCTTCGCAAAATGCATTCCATACAAATGGAACATTCTTTTTCAATAATTTTGTAAGCGGTTCGGTTATAATTGAAAAATGCGGAAAAAAACGCTCTTGAACCGACGATAGTATAACTACATAAACCAATAATTGAATTGGTTACCTTCTGAGACAAAGGTCGAGGGTAGTTTGAAATAGCAGAAATCTTTTGAAGATCCGGTTGCATATCTTGGCTTGTACTAATGTGACCAAGATAGATTATCTCATTTCTGAGAAATTTGCACGTGCTTGGTTGTAATTTTAATTCTATAAGTTTATTATTATGATCTTTTAGGTCGTATCCATAGATTACAATTTTGTCTGGCTATACGAAACATTTAGTACCAATTAGACCAGTAAGAATATTGTTCATAATGTGCTGGAAACGGGAGGGTGTGTCTTTTAACCCAAATGGCATCGTCTTAAATTGGGTAAATTGAGTGCTTGGTCAGCTGGATTGCGCAGTATTTGACGATACCCTTCAGCGAGATCCAAAGTCAAGAAGTAAGTACACTTTCCAAGTTGATCTAATTTGTCCGCTATGTTAGGTAGGGGAAATACATCGCTAATAGTGATATCATTTAGATGTCGAAAATCGATTACTACTCTCCAACGCATCTTTTATTTTATCGACTTGATTGTTTATCTCTTGTTTCGTGGTTTGTGATGAACGATAGGTTTTTATATTAATTATAGCAATATCATGAACACCTTCTTTGAAGTTGAAGAGAGTATCTCCTGGTCATTAAGACGATGACATTTGTTCAAAATTGTTGTTTTTTCATCTTCATCCAAACCGTCAATATCAAGATTATTTTCTAATAAATTTAATCTGTTAACTAATGGACTAGACCAAGAATTGATAGGAAACACATGAAAATAATCTTTGGGTTGAGGAACGATTTTAGAATTTTATGTATGGATGCGGATTTATTAAGCTCAATTGAATTGGTTGAGAACTCTAATTCAGACATTTTGTGTCCGTCGATTGCTGCTCGAATGCCATTCAGTTTTCCAATGGTTTATTTGGAGATGATTGAATAGGTTTTCCTCAATAAGTGGAACAATATTGGGCAGTTCTAGTGGCATCATTAAATTTTTTCTTTCTGCATTGAGTTGTGTTATGTCCCATTTTATGGCATAATTGACATTTAGACACAGTTTTCTTAATAGAATTTTCACGAATAGAATTTTCTTCTTCTTTTAATAATTATTCTCAGTGTATCTATTAAGCCGTTTTGTAAAGAACGCAACACTGTCGTATTGTTAAGACTCAGAATGTGTTTTGCGGCATCTTTGCTTTCTCGCTCTATATGCAAACGTCGATCAGATTAGATAAGCGAGTTTCTATTCGGTTTGTAAAATTTCTTATATCCTCAAATTTTAGTTGTTTAGCTTGGTACCTGCGTACACGAGTATCTATTTGGCCGGTTTTCCCAGCAGCTGGTTACTTACACTCTCTAATATAGTGCCCAGGTGGTTGACATCTAAAAGTCTAGCTCCAGCCAGTCGTCCCTTACTGTGTTAATGAATGCAGGTCGCTTGGCACGCTTGCTTCCTTATTTCTTGTTTGTGGCCTCAAGTAGGCGATTCTTGATCTATTGATGTGGTTCGTATTGGAGTATCGCTCTGTTTCGCTCTGGTTTTCGCGGCACAATTTTTAGATATAATTTTACCACTAGGGGTGTTGAGTTCAGAAACAGAACCATCATAAAGATAGGGTTCTTGAATTAAGAATAGATCTGTATGCGATGTAGCAAGCAACTTATTTTATTCAAATGAACCTGGCTTGCTATGATGCAAGTTAATCTGTTTTATTACATGCATAGATGCCATTATGGCCCTGAGATAATCTTAAAGAAGATTCTCTCAAGTACGTGTTGCAGAGACGATTCGGACCCAGCAATGTAGTCAAAGGACTTCAGATCTAGTGGACCAGGGACCCAAGTATGAATGGGAGGCGATTTTATAGGGTCATCAACTGAAAGCTGACAACCACTCCAAATGAGGGTTTTGCTTTTACTTGCATACAATTTTTCATGAAATCTTATATTTTGGGGTGTAAACGAGTTGCAATTGGTGCTTGCAGTTCCTTCATTTTTTTTGTACTTTTCTTTGTTTTATCTGTTTTTCCTCCACTTACCAGACTCACAAAATTCATTTTAAAACCCTTATACAAAACCATCATTTTTGGAAGAAAATTGTCGTTATAAAATTAAGATCATCAAAACATAAAAGGGAAATAGACAGTTTTAGCATGTATGATTTAAAGAATTTAGGGAGCATCGGAAAATTTTGTAATATAACTCGCACATTTATTCGCAAACTGGATAGCTTTGGAACAGTAATTTTTATCGCAGCTCTCTGAGAGCTTTAATTTGATATATCACACTCAATATTTTCCAAAATGTGATTTAGACAGTTTTGGGACAAATCAATTGTAAAATTTTAAATTAAAATTTAAAAATATTGTTGACAGGCAATTAAAAACCAAATATAATTTCAATGTGTTCAATGGTTCGAATCCAAAGAGAAGCTGGAAGTAAATAGCATTTTCCGTGATTTCGATCAGGACGATGAAAAACGAATCTCATCGACTGCGTCAATTTTTAATGCAGTATACTTTTAACGCAGATGACATCAGGACCGAATAATGAATTTGAAGTATTAATTCGTAATTTTGAAAAAAATTACTAAAATTTCTCGAGACAAAATTTTAGTCAACTTTTCCAAGCGCTCACATAGTAAAACACACGAAAAATTGTCTTGCCCTAGCATTAATCAATTTTTTGTGTGTTTTACTATGTGGGTCCTTGGCAAGGTCAACAAAAATTTGGTATCGAATTTATTTGTTTCTTATTTCTTTTTACTATAATTTATAAATAATAAAAGCTCTCAAGCCTAAATTACTAAAAATTTGGGTTGATGGTCTGTCTTTGATTGGGAAGTATGTTTTAAAATTTTAGGTTAGGTCGATAATTTTACCGAATATATTAGATATGACCTAATAAATCAACCATAAAACCTTTGATGTTTTATGTTTTTTGTGTTTTCAGCTTTAAAAAAAAAAAAAAACGCCGGTACCAAACCAAAATAATCCCGATTACTCTTTATATTTCATCCATACATTTATTTATATAAAATTAATCGAATTATCGGATGAACTCATTTAATTCTCCATCAATTTTATGCTGGATTGAATAAAAGTGAAAAAAAATACGAATAACAAAAAAAAAACTCGAAAATCGTAAATTTATTTTCTATTTCTTAATATTATTTCAATTTATCATCAATTTTTATTTGATTTGATTTTTCCACGTAATAAAACACTAATCAATAATCAAAGTAAAATGGGAATCTAGATAAATAAATCGATATGTATGTATGTATATGTATATAGTACGCGACAAATAATTTTCGTCCATTATTCAATTTTTTTTTGTTATTATTAAATCATGTAATAAGTATTCAATCGGGTCAAACAGTTTGTAAACCAACAGTTATGGGGCTTCCGACGTAGCCACAGTCGAAAATATATACATTTTTTTTTTGTATTTATAGATGTCGTGCAGTGTAAATTGAAACATATAAATCACAGTGAAATATATAGAAAATTGACATTGATTTTTCCAAGATAAAGAGTATGTGTATATGGTACGAGTATAGGTGCCTACAAAATTAAACTGAGTGTTATCCAAATTTTAAAAATGATATCGTCATATTAGTATAGTTCACAAACGCGTGCGGTTTAGTTTTGTAGGAAGCTGTATATATAGATGGTTAAATATAAAAAAATATAGAAAAGCGGAAGATGAAAATTATACACAGATTCTCTTTCTACCCAGTATACAGTGTACACTAAAACTAATCAACAGATTTTTTACAAATGAATTGATAAAACAAGTTGAAAGAAAAATGATTAGAAAAGTGATTAGATTAATGTCTGATGTGTTTTCCATTCATTTTTCTTCTATTGATAAATAAATCAAAGAAAAACTAGCAAATAGTATAAAAAAAATTCTGGGAAGCACAAAAAAAAATCCTGCACACACACACACAAACACAAAGTATATACATATAAATCTATAATATATAGTAAATATATGTATTAGATATCTATATATATAGTTTATTTATATAACACATTGGATATCCGCATATTATATGAAATTCTGGGGGTGTCAAATTAGGAAGTGTTTTTATAGTGATTTTATGGGCTTAGCAGGAATTTAATGAAAAACAATATCGTATTAATCTTTAATTTATTGGAAAGTAATTAAATGTTGAAAAGCTGTAGGCGGATTGGAAACGGAAAAAAAATCTTCGTTTTTTTTTTTGAAATATTGAGGAAGGCAACAAATATTGATTTAATTAAATTGGTTTTATGTACATTATGTATACTTTGTAATGTGATCGGTTCACATTTTGTATGAATTAATCAATTAATGGACAACAAAATATGAAATAATTTTATTTGTTAATATATAACAGCGGGACGTTTCGCGACTATGAAGGTCTGATAAATTAAGATCAAAAGAAACGATATCAAAATCTCATCAGCGATAACATTGAGGAAGCTAATTTCCAGTAAGACTGTGTAAATTCTTTCTGGCAGGTACTGAAAGGTTCGGTTGTCTGTGCTGCTCAACAGACTTTAGGTATTGTGAAAGTCAGACTCAAGAATATTTGGTACGATGACGAGTCTTGCAGTCGAGCAACAAAATATGGCCCACAGTGAAGTGCAACAACGTGTCACAATCGCGAAGAAAAGGAAGGCTGCTCTTGCTAGGAGGGTAGCTTAGCGAATTAGTATACGGAAAAAGCGAGAAGGTTAGAATGGGCATTTATGCGTTATCTTTTATTGTCTAGGTCAACGTAAAATATATATCTAAATTAGTGACAATGCGCTCCCGCTAAATAAAAGTACTTCAACCTAGATAAATTTGTTAAAAGAATTAAATGGCAAACGAATTACAGTTGTCGGCTGGAAGAATGGAAATGTATTTTGGCTATATTTTGTTCGAATCAACGCAGTAAAGCTTTGGTAACCGGCCGAATTGTCGCAAGCCGATCATATTGAAACTCGACATGTTGGTTGGAAATCGGATTTTTAAGTGCTTTCTGATTTGAAAAAAATGGGATCAAATATTTTTTGAATACAATTTTTGAATATGGCCAACTAACATAGAGCTAGTCTATTTCTCGGCCGATTATATGATTTAACTTTATCTGTTCGATAGAAACTGTATCTATTGTTTACTGTGTTTTGAAATGGTAACAGTAAATTGCTTGCGATGAATTACATGCGATGAATTGCTTGCGATCTCGACTAGTTGACAACCAAAGTTTTGTCCTGAATGAGCTAGTTAACACTACTCTAAAGATGCAATAAATTGGTACGAGACTAATCAAATCAATGTTATAGTGAAAAAAATGTTCGGAAGAATGGCGGATATGATAAGATTGCCCAAAATATACGTTCTAAATGGAACAATATTGCTGCCAAAGTCACATCGGAAATAGTGTAGAATCTTATGGGGAGCATTGAAAACATGTGCTTGATTTTATTCGTTATAACAAAATTTGAAATTTAGACCAATCCGAAGATTTAGTGCATAAGCTTTCTTTAACTAAAGCTTTCGGTAATTTTATTTCAACATATATTTCCAAAGTTATATTTAGCAGTGTAATTGATTCCCGATTTAGTTCTTGGCCCTCTATCATTAAGAGCCACTATAAATCTAATTGCTCTCTTTTCTCTGTCCCAACCATTTTGCTTGATCGATGTTTCAAATGTTCTTGGCTTAAACTCGATCGCGTGTTCTGCTTTGGCTACTTGCGACGCTATTCCATCTACTTCGACATACCGAAGATCCCACTCGAAGTCTAGAACTTGTCCATTCAACTCTTGAAACTCCATTTTCAATTCTCGATTTGCATGGAGACATATTTTTGATCCGATTCTCCGTGTGTAAGCTCCTTATAGAGACCTATAATATTCTCCTGCGAACTGTGTATTTTTCCAGTACTATTAAGGCTATTCAGCTCTACTTCTAGAATGTCTGTTTGTAACTTCTGTCCTATTATCGCAGCCC
This sequence comes from Tipula unca, assembly GCA_951394425.1. Lineage (NCBI taxonomy): Eukaryota > Metazoa > Arthropoda > Insecta > Diptera > Tipulidae > Tipula > Tipula unca. The sequence goes on from OX596381.1 coordinate 22,262,037, forward strand.
GAAATATCGTAGGTGGTTGATATTGTCATTAACATTAATTGTCGACATCGACAAAAAATATTACCAAGTAATTTAATTAGTATTTTAGGTGTCGACCACCGCGTACATTGCATGGGGTAATTTACCTTGCCCATACCTGAAAACAACTGTTCGTGTAATTTCTTTAAAAGAATTACTGGATTACACCATACTTTCAGGCCTGCGTCAATCGCCATTCGGGACCAGGATGGAAACCTCTGAGTAAACATTAACGAAGTACTCGACGCATGGATTGAGCACAAAATTTTCAATTTTGTATTTTACTCCGAAATTTATTTAAAATTTTACTCAAACTCAATATAAATCAATTCGAGAAATAAAATTCAAATAATTTGGTAGAATTTTTCCGAAATGTTAGTCCAAATTTATTACTTCAAAATTTACTTTTTATGGGAATTATTACTCAATATTTCAACCCCAAATTTATTCCTAATTTACTTTTTCCCAATTTTGTTTTTATTCTTATTCAACGTTTCATCCATAATTTTGTGCGAAATTTTCGAAATTATTTCACTCTATAATTTAATAACTCCGAATTTTAGTGCGAAACCTATTCCGAACTAAATATAAATTTGATTGAGTCTATTCCCCATTTTATTCCAATGTCAAGCCGCAAATTTGAGACAAACATTTTTTTCAATTCTAAATTTTACTCCGAAATTTATTACAAATTTTTAAATTATTATTCAAATTTAAAGTTTTTTTTCCCTAAATTTAGTAACTTCGAATTTTTATAAAGACAAATAATTTGCCAATTTTATATTTTACACCGAAATAAATTTCAAATTTGATAAGTATTATTCAAAATTTCACTCACTATTTTGAGTGAATTTTTTGAAATTACATAAACTTACGTTTTTTAACCAAAAATTTAGCAGCTCTTGATTTTATCCCATACACTAATCCGAATTTAGTTTAATTTTGTTTGAAACTCGACTTCAAATTTTAATGCAACGTCAAACTTCAAATTTTCCATTTTTACTCCGAAATTTATTCTAAATATTATTCAAACTCATTCAATTCGAGTAACAAAATAGCACTAAAACTAGAGTTCAAACAAAATTTGAAAGAATTTTTCCGAAATGTTAGTTCAAGTTTATTACTCCGAAATTTACTTTTACTAACATTAAGATCAAATTTAAGTTTTTTTACTTCAAATTTGATCCCGAATATTTGAGACAAAATTTTTCAATTTTATATTTTATTCCGAAATTCATTCCGAATTTTCATCAACTCAATCTAGTATTAAAACTAGGGTTCAAACAAAATTTGATAGTAATTTTATTTACATAGATTAGATCTTATATCTGGCGATATATTGTTGATTGTGATAAGTTTTCGACGGTTTTTCCCAGTTTCATGACTGTACAATTACATCAATTTTTCCGATTGTCTCACGATTTGTGTAGAAGCAGATGGTGGTATTTGTGATAGTAACGTTAACATGTCTCCTAAACCTAAATTGCACGAGCAAGTTTTCCAAGAATACCACCACAGTGTCCTTTGCTTGTCGTACGAGACGACAAAACGGTTTGATTGCTGGGCTGACGACCCCAATCCGTAAAAAAAAAATTGTTTATAAAGTCAACAAAACGAAAAATTGGGGACTTCAATGCTAGAGCTGGCAGATATCAGAGCGACTTGTGTGAAAACATACCCCCGACATTTCCCGCAGTAAATTGACCATGTATTAACTTCAAAAGGGCGACGTCGGGTTGCGCAGGATGTGAAAACTAATCGGCAGATATACGTAGCAGCGATCATTATTGGATCGCTGCAAAGCTATGATGGATGTATTCGTACAGGTCTGGGAACACAGCGAAATGCATGGAACGTTTCGACTGTGAAGGCCTGATAAATAAAGATCAAAAGAAACGAGACCAGGATCTTATCAGCGACATCATTAAGGAACCCAATTACCAGTCTTACTGTGTGAACTCTGTATGGAAATTATTAAAAATTTCGGTTGTCAGTGCTGCATAACAGACCTTAGGTATAGTGAAAATCAGACCCAAGAATGATTGGTTTGATGACGATTCTCGACTTGTAGTTAAGCTACAAAATATAGCCCATAGCGAAGTGCAACAACGTCTTATAATCACGAGGTAAAACAAGGCTACTCTTACTAGGAGAAATTCATCCGAATCGATCAGTCACTGATCATGTCTTTTCGCTGCGGATGATTCTATCTAAATATTATAAAACTTCCATCCCCGTACATTACGTGTTTCTGGATTTCCGGCAGGCCTCGATTAATCGAGAGAATTCGTGGTCTGCGCTGGAATACTTAGTATGCCAACAAAATTGGTACCATTGTGTAGAATAACAGTGACACAGTCTCAATGCTTTGATAAAGTTGAGAACAGGCTATCAACAATTTTTGCAGTTAACTGGGGTGTTCAGCACGAAGATGCTATGCCCCCGATACTCTTTAATCTCATGTTGGAGTACATCTTTCATAAAACTGAAACACTGAAGCACAGCATCTTATATCGCCAGTCCAATCAGGTGCTACCATATGCAGATGACATATGCGTGATTAGACTGAATAGCAACGGAGTGAAGGAAATACTTGATCCGTTCGTAGAGTTATCAGCTTCTGTTGGACTCCAGATCAATGAGTTCATAACGAAATACATGATCTCTGGTTATAGGGATAATAGAGGTTCAAATATTTGTGTTTTCCTCTAAGGTCACTGCTAAAATCAAAACACCTATCAAATGCTGTGAAGCTAAAGCTTTAAAAAACGTTGATCAGACCCGTTGTTATGTATGGATGTGAAAGGTGGGCGCTGACGGATGAGTACGAGAGATGTCTCCTTACATTTGAGACAAGAGTCATGCGTGTGATTTACGGCCCAAAACGCGAAGTAAATGGTACATACCGAGTTCTCTACAATTCGATCAGAGATCTGAAGAAGATCCTCGATATTGTACATGAAATAAAATCTCAGCCGAAACGCTGGCTCGGTCACGATCTGTGTGCTGATCCGGAACGAATTGTGCAGCAATCTCTGAAAAGAGAGCCATGAAATGATAGGCGCGGAGGTCGCTGCAGGCAATGATGGCTCCACGGTGTAGAGAATGACTTGGCTTCTTCAGGTTGTCTAAGACAGTATATGAAGACCAAGTCCAGGGTCGAAACCGTGAAGCCAGATTGTTGACAAAATAAGGGGCCAGTAATAGGTTTTAAATACTGTTTATTATTTTTATTATCATGCATTCAGAACAGAACCGACTTTGTCCAGACATTTCACCGAAAGCAAATTTCATATACTTTTTCTCATCAATGGCTCCTTTGCTTAATTTTTGTTTAGCTTGAGATGTAGTGCAGCCGAAGCTTATACCTTTATCACATATGAGTAGTTTCATAATTGACAGCTTCTTTGATCTCGAAAATTGTGAAGTGCAAAATATATTACGCTACATAAATAGCTGTAACTCGTTACAATAAGGGTAAAAGTGGAAGTAAGATCTTGTTGTTTCTCAAAAGACCGTCACCGGTTAAAGTGTGCCGTAGTAGCCTCTCTAACCTAACCTAACCTTAACCTTATAGGTAAAACTATTATTGTGTCTTTAATTGAACTAACTGGCCACAACATTTACACTGAATAAGATTAATTTTTAAACCATTTGTCTAATCGATTTGTCCTGGCACATTAATTACGTTTTTATGTATTTCAATTCACAAAGTTTAGAGAATGTTAACTTGGCTAAAATTTCTTTATAACAATAAAATTTGATATTGTAAATTTCCTTAAATTCAATTTCATCAGTGGCCAAAAATTTTCAATGGAGAAAGCTCTTTAAAACATACTAAATTACAAACATATCTGTATAACGATAATTATTGAAAAAGTTTTGCTGAAGAGGTAAATTTATAAATAAAAAAAGCTTGAACAACCAAGACTAAAGCGAGACCGAAAATAACAAAGCAATTTTTGGAGATCTTCCTTTTATGAAATTGATGCTACATACGAGTACTTCATTCTCATCATCTGTATACATTATATGGGATATCCACTTTGTTTTCAAACATTTCAAACAAAAACGAAATTACTAATTAACAAAGTTCTTTTTTTATTTATTTTCGTTGTAATACTTACTTTTATGTAAGAACAATGGAAATAAAACAAAAATTGAACCAAACAAACAACAACAACAAAAAGTGAAATTAATATTCATAAAAAAAGCTTTTATTTCCAAGCTTTTACTCTTTTTTTTTGTATATTTTATTTCAGTTACAACGAAAACGTTTTTTTTTCGGTTCAATTAAAGGTAATTATAACAGAATAAAATTATATTGTTACAAAAAGCTTGAAACTTTTGTTTTTTGTTCAGGAATTATTATTTTATTTTTGTTAGCATTATTTTATTTGCGATCCAATGCTTCCCGTTTTTAATTAATGAAATATATATACACACAAAATAAAAAGGGAGAATTTGCGTATATACTCTTTGACGATCTGCAGTATACCTAATTAGCGCGAGGAACCACCACTATACGTATGTTAATACACAAAGTTTTCATCTTTTAGAAATGAATGATGGCTGTAATAAAATGTCGATATATCTAATCTGAATATATACGAGTATATTATGCATGTTTATAAACCAAACTATACACATACATATACAGTAATAAATTATGTGTAGACGGCGAAAAAATTAATGGAAATACAACTTTTTTTTTGGCGAACATTATGTCATAATGCCTTTCAACGAAATGAAAAACCAAACCAAAAACTTCTTAGACACAACCAAAATTTAACGAAAAACATAACAAGTTTATACCATTTCGCAGAACTAGAAAAATAAATAAATGATTGGTACACCATACAACTTGTGTTCAAGTTATTTTCCATTTTTCGTCTTATATATACGCACGCATGCCAGGGAATTTCAACATTGTGTTACCATATAAATGAAATGACATTGTGTGTCAAGTACGAGCGTATAAATGTATATCGTATATAGAGTTTATGTTGTTGGAACTTTTTTTTTTTTTTTTGGTCTGTACATACATAAATATATAGACCATAAATATAATAATACATATAAGATGTATAAAAATAAATAACCGAAATGAAGAAAATCATAAACAACAAAATGAAAATAAATCATTTGAAATGAAAATGAAAGAAAAACTGTTATGACTTTTTAAGTTTTGTTGTTGTTGTTGTTGGCTTCATATTCGTTTAATGCTATTATTTATAAATGTATATGTATGTGGGCTATAAATCCAACCCAAGAAATATATATATATACATATTCATATACATACATGAATGGTTTGAAAGAGTACTCGTTGTTCGCAGTTAAACTGGGAAATCATGATTTCACGGAATTGTGTATACATGAAATGTTTTTTTTTTTATGTTTAAGAGTTGGAAATCAATTTCAAGTATAACAATAGGTTTTACTACCGCAGCAGTCAAATTTTAATAAAACTTTCCAAAACTTGTTGGAAAAGTTCTGAAAAAAATTTGCGTTTAGTCAGAAAAGTTTCAGGAAATCTGCAGAGTGCATTTAAAATTTGGATGTAAAATTTATTCAAGTTAACACCCAAACTTTTTTACACGAGCATGAAGTTTCTATGAAAAACAAAAAAACCTACCAAATGTCTAATTGTCTCATGAACTTAAAAATTATAAAACTTAAAAATATTTTTCAATTTACTAAAAGTATTAAATAACTAAACCCAAATAAACTTAAAACAAATAAATTAATAAAATGAACAGCTGAAGTGTTCTAGAGGTAACCGATATTCATGTGGCTGTCGCTGAGCAAAGCTTTCTTGCCAAATCTATTTCCATTATTTTAAATCGGCCGAATGTTACTGAACCGATGTTTCGAATAGAATTAGAGCCATGTGAGAAAAACAAAGGAAAGCACAGTATATATATATAACTTAGATATTAACTGCACCGCAAAATCACTGTAGGGGAACCTTAAAAGAGAACCGGACTAGTACAATAGTCCCACTAATGAATGCATATACTCACTCAACCACACAAAATGATCTGGAGAATATGACAAGAAGTTTTGCACAACCAGGAGTTTCCTATATTCTAACAGCTACTGCCCCAAAAATGAAAGTTCCCAACTATAATCCCAACAAATAAGATTATTAACGAGCATGAAGTTTCTATGGAGTTTTTATGGAACGGTACAAATGTCAAAAAACCTATCAAACATCGAATTGTCTCATGAAAATGTATTAAACAGTTTCAAATAAAACAAATTAATTTATACAAATTTAAAATCATAAAACATAAAAATATTACTCAAACTACTAAAAGAACTAATTAAAAATGGAAATAAATTTAAAACGAATAAATTATTTAAAAAAACAACTGAAGTGTTCTAATTAGAACGTCTCATTAAATTTAGTTATAATTTTCAAATAGTAAATTTGTAAAAATAGCTAACATATAGAAAATGACCATAAGGCTCTAGCCTAACAGAAAAATACCAAAATAGCTGAAAATTAAGACCTAGAAGAATCTCATTCCTTCCCAAAAATCTATGTGAAAATATGACGCGGCTCATAACTTGATAATTTCTATTAAACTCTTTTTACAGAAACAGCCACCATATTGGGGATAACCGTAAGGCTCTAGTCTATCAAAAAACTGCGTGAAAAAAGTGTGTCATCCGTTCCTGAAATTCTCAAATAATTCATATGACTATATAACGTCACTAGCAACTTGATAATTTCAATAGAGACAGTTTACTTAAACATCCACCATATATGAAATGACCATGAGGGTTTATTTGAACAAAAAAACTAAGAAGTACCTGAAAATATAGACCACTTATGATCATCTACAATATGGTGGCTGTGTCTGTAAAATCCCGTTATTGAAATTATCAAGATGCTAATGACACGTCACATGTTTATATGAATTTTTTAAGATTTTTGGATTTTTTAAGGACTGGTGGCGGCACCCTTTTATTCACATAGATTTTGGTATTTTTCATGGTCGTTTTCTATATGTTGGCTGTTGGTGCAAATTTACTATTTAAAAATTATAAAATAATTTAATGAAACGTTCTAATAATTAGAACACTTCAGCTGTTTTTTTAAATAATTTATTCGTTTTAAATTAATTTCCATTTTTAATTAGTTCTTTTAGTAGTTTGAGTAATATTTTTATGTTTTATGATTTTAAATTTGTATAAATTAATTTGTTTTATTTGAAACTGTTTAATAAATTTTCATGAGACAATTCGATGTTTGATAGGTTTTTTGACATTTGTACCGTTCCATAAAAACTCCATTGAAACTTCATGCTCGTGATTATTAAACAAGTTAAAACGTAAATTTAATATTTAAAAACAAATTAAAACAGCAAAATTTAGAAACATAATGAAAGATTTAAGTCAAATCTTAAAAATGTTAAATAGAGTTCTTCAAAGTTGACGCTGTCAGAAAATTAATGATAAAGTTAAGAAATAAAATTTTAAAATTTTTTTGAAATTTTTTTTAGATAAATTAAAACCAAGTTGATCCTGGAATGGTGTTCAAGAGCGAAAAACTGATGATTACGTAATGTCCTGCCTATCAAACATAAGGTACATAATATGTATGTTGTGGTCATAATCATATTTCATCTGCAAATATGGATATACATTATGCATATACATTCCAATATGTCATCCTTGTGGAACACCAATTTGAACACCATTTTCTACATATTGCAGATGGTTTGTTAAATACGACTTAAACCATTTAATGTAATCGAAGATTATTAGCAATGTTGTTAATTTGGTTTAAATTATATCCAAGAACGGCATCAACGAATAGAAATTCTGCATCTGACTTTATATTGAAAGAATGGAATTAAATTCCAAGTCAAAATTCCAGATGATATTTAGAATATTGAAATCACCAAGTACAAGGAGAAAATTTGAGGTATTAATTACATCTTCAATCAAATCGACAAACGCAGCGTTTGAATTAGGAGGTTATATACGCTGAGTATAGGTAAACATATAACGTTGATTAATTTTAATCTTCACGCAAATCTAACCGTAACCAAAATTTTCAGAATTTCAATGAAGAAATAATTTGCCTAGAGGAATGGTCTGAAAATTAATTGTGTAATCTCGGCTGTTTACTTTCCACCGAAACACGCAATCAAAAAGCAGCGATTTATCGATTATTTTAATCAGCTATAGGTAGTAAATTTCTGGCGATTACAATGCTAAACATCTGCAATGGGGTTCCAGATCCTCGCATACAACTATCTAACGCATATAACGAAAAAAAATAGATTATTTATCTTCTGGGTACCCAATCCACTGGTCGTCAGATAGAAATAAAATAGCATAGATTTCTGTATAATAAAAGGAATTGAACGCATCTCATGCTCAGGTAGAAGATTGCTATGACTTATCATATACGATCACTCACCATTTATAATAACTCTGAGAACTCGAGCTTTAAAAGCACAACCACTTGAACGTCTAACAAATAAATTAGCTTTATATAAAAATATGGTCGAACAAAATTGCCAATTGGATACTGCAACCCAGAAGATATTGACGCGGCAACTAGATTTAGCACATATAATGGAAATAGCAGCAAAAGAGATCACTGAAAAACTTAATAAGCCTTCATCTAATGGCCGCCCTCGTTGGCACATTAAGTAGCGTTCTTGCTTTGTTATTCGAGGTTCACTGGTTCGATTCCCGATGGTGACCAAAAATCACAATTGGGCGTTTTTAATGTGTAAGTATATCCGTATGTGTTTGTCCAGGTATTGCACCGTGCGCCCATTAGTGGCATTGAGTGTTGGAGTAATCCGCCTAATTTAATTTTTTTTTATCACACAAACGCATCTACGGTGGTTAATTTTTCGTTGCTCACCAAATATCTCAGGATTAGGAGACAATACTCTATGTCACTTGCGAATTTTTTAGAGCCGTCTAAAACAAAAACGTGGTTTTTTCATTAAAGGCCATTCCGTTATCGATTGTACGAGCGTCAACTTTATCTTTTCCTATAATGTATTGAATGTCCATTGAAAACTGCGTAATAAAATCCAAATAACGAGCTTTCCGTGGTGTAATTCGTTAATTCTGAACCTTCTTCAAATATAATCTTCAAAAATATCCAAAAATTTTAAACAGCTAAGTATATGGCGTTTATTTCGTTTCGATTGGTTGTAACTTTTTAAGTTGCTACAGGACAAGTCTGACTGCGGTGTTCGATGCATCAGTAGTAATATTGAATACTGCGTCATCTAAACGATGATCCAAAAGTGTTGCATGAGCAAGCGCACTTTTATTCTATGCTTCCATGAATTTACCATGCCAATATATTGTTGAATTTGTCGAATGAATGTAAGCACTAGAAATACCGATATAGCTTCAACTATTTCCTCGGATGGGAATATTATCTTAAAGGTACTTCTGTAACTTAGAAAGTTAAGAGATACTGATATCAAAATCGGCAAGCATTTTAAACAGTAGTTGCAAATCCGATTTGTGCTCTTCTTCTGATTTCGAAGCTACAGGAATATCATCGATGTATCCAAACACGAAGTCCAGTCCTTTAACTACTTCGTTCATGGAACCTTTGAAACGTCTGAGCAGCGTTGCGTAAACCAAAAGGCATTTCCGTGAATTCGAATGAGCCAAAAGGAATGGTAATTGTTGTCTTAGTAGTATCCTCCGGAGCAACAGGTATAAAATGATATGCCCTATATAGTAGAACCGGTGAAGTTCCTAAAGAAATGTGGTATATGTGGGGTAATATAGGATAACGGTCAGGAACGGTGACCGTCTTGAATCTTTTTTAATCACCACAAAGTCTCTAATCAAGTTGTTCCTTTTTCTAGCCATATATATGCAAAAGACTAGACACTACGGAGAACACGATGGTTAACATTTTCGGTTGATACATCGTTTTGTTCCATCGCAATATCATGATAGAATTTTAGTTTATTTCGACGATTTGCTGGTTACGTCTGCAACTTTTCACGAGCACTTGGATTTACTACGACTTCTGATTGATTAACTTGATTAACAATCAATATTGGTAAAAGCAAATTTTTGCTTAAGAATATACCTGGGGTACATTGTAGGAGATGTTAATCTGAAAGTGAATCCAGACAAACTTAAAGTAATTATTGATTTCCCAGTACCAAATACCGTAAGGAAACTTCGTCGATTCCTTGGTATGTCAGGGTGGTACCAGAGGTTCATCCATAACTATGCTGCGATTACTTCACCATTATCAGATCTTTTGAAAAAGCAAATTAAATTTAAATGGTCTACTGAAGCTGAACAAACATTATTATTTCGGTTAAGCATTTGTTATGTATAGCCAGTTTTATCACATTCAAAGTTCAATCGGCCGTTTATACAATCACTGTGATGCTAGTATACCACAGGTGGTGGTAGTGTGTTGAGTCAGGTGGGTGATGAAGATGAAGAGCATACCGTTGCGTATATGTCGCAAAAATTGAACTCAGCACAACGAAACTACTCAATTACAGAACTAGAGTTTTTCGCGGCTGTGCTGAGTGTCAAAAAGTTCCGAGCTTACATCGAGGGTTACTCTTTCACTATTATAACCGACCATGTTAGCCTTATATGGCACCAGCTATTGATTTAAATTCACCAGAATTTTTGTCCGATGATTAGGTTAACTTAATCAAGGCAATCAAAGACTCGATTAAACACGATGATCGTTATGTCATTCATGATAATAAAATATATGTTAGATTCATTATCCAAATGAGTCCATAAGAGATTTTCCACTATGGAAATTGTCAGTTCCAATTGTATTACGTTCGGATATCGTTAACCAATACCACGAATCATTAATATCGGCACGCATAGTGGAATAGTAAAAACATTAGAGTTGACCCGCCGCTTCTACTTTTGGCCTAACATGGCAGCGGACGTAAAGTAATTCATCCAACAGTGTCAAAAATGTTAGATGAATAAACCCGTAAATTATCAAACACAACCACACATGGGTGACCAAATAACAAGTGAACGAGCCATATGCAATGGATGTACGTTGATATTTTGGGTCCGTTACCGAGATCGATAAATGGCCATTTTTATTTGTTGGTGACTTAGTGATTATTTATGGGATCAGCATGTGCCTGAAACTACCAATGTTTTGTGTAACCCTGTTCACAGCGGTGCGCGCAATTTTCACCACATTATTTGTTATATGGACAACATTATATTCGGCATGCTGACGATTATCGATTATAAAATCAATTGCGTATGTTAAGTGAGCGTGATTTACAAATTCAAGAAAAAATCTGACCGGTTAACGATATGTCAGAAATTAGTACTAAGCCAGTTGAAAGATGCTTAAAATCGTAACGCAAATCGGTATAATCTTCGCAGTCGAGTCAGACATTTTCAATCTGGTGAATCTGGTGAACTCGTTTTAGTTAGGAATTTTCCTCAAAGTCAAGCAATTTTTCTGCCAAACTGGCACCTAAATACATAGAGGGAACTGTAAGGGTAGGTATCGTAGCAAATAAGTTATGTTTTATTTTTTTTGTTCCGTAGACCGGTGTACTATTCTGAACCACGATATTTTTTGTTTACCTCTACCAGACTGAGCTGAGCAATAGAAGATCAGTCTGTACCAAATTTGAGTGTCCCTTTGGTCATTAAACTAACCGGATACAAAGTCAATTTTTAAGTTATTTAGTTTATTGGATAATTCAGTTATGGAATTTAGGTGCTTCCAAGATGTTTTAGAGGGTAAGGTAGGTTCGAGACGTTTAGCAAAATATTGAGTTTAACCGTTTTTAAGAGCATTATTGGTTTTATTTTGAAATGATTTATATTCCAGATAAAGCTCTTCATTTTTAGTACGCTTCCAACGATTGAAAATAAAATCACATTTCACCAACTATATTACGTGAACGATTATTTTGTTCGTGGTTTATGTCAATATTTTGAATTTTGTTAGAGGAGCCTAATTACTAATTTATAAAGATTGTAACGATATGACCTTGCGGTCACATGTTATCAGATGCTCAGGAGTCACCACCGGCAGCATTTGTGAGGCTATTGCTCAATCTGGGGTGGGGTTGTGGTGGTGCCCTTCCTGAGTCTAAAAGCTGCACATTACAAAAAGAATCAGAACTTACCCACACACACAAACGATGCTATGCTCACCCCCTGAAAACTTAAATTATTAAGACATTGCTAAATTCAATACTATAACCATAATTACTATATTTATAAACTTTCAAAAATAATAAATATAAAAATAAAATGTACAAAACTTTAGATTTGCATTGTTACGTTATATAATACAAATGGCATTTTTAATCCACACAAACAAAATTGCACTGTCGTATATTTTTCGAATATATCAAAACCTCAAACAAAATTCAATTATCACGTGGTCCTAGTTGTATGAAGTCCGCAGAGCTCTCCGAAACTCGCCAACCAAGATCTGTAATTAAAAATAAAAAAAAAACACACCAAAACAACTTTCGATGTCGAGGCGACACTTCGAAAGATATACGAAATATTTTTCTAGGAAACTACCAAAAAAAACAATATGTATAATTAAAATAAGCAAATGAATAATATATGGTTATAGTAATCACCCAGCCCAAGTTGCCACCGTCCGGTCTCTGCTGTGTGGTCGCTATCCAAAAAAATGCGCGTCTAACGATTGAACCGTTGAATAACCTTCACGCTACCAACTTAGGACAGGTGCCTTTTTTTTTATTATTGCCTTTCTGCAAAGTGATGAATGATTCGGCAGATCCGCCTCTGAATAATTGCTCTGAAGATTTTTATTGATTAATATTCATACACATGAACGCCGGATCTGTTGTAACTGCTGTTGTAACCGGAATTATGTATATAAATCTTTCATACGGTATTCCGTGCTTTCAACGCATATACGGTACGAATAATTGTACGAGTATATATATATATATATATATATATATATATACATATATATATATATGTATATAATTATGTATTATGTATGTGGTAGTATATATAATATAGTTACGCACTTTCAATTTTACCAAACTTATGGATTATTATATAATGCAATATAATTATTATATAGCACGCCAGACACTCTATTTATTAAATTTCTTTTTTTAAATTTTATTTTGTTGGTCTTTATCTAATCACTGTCCCAAACACAATCCCAAATTTTTCGACAACATTCTTTTTCTTCATCTCCGTCTGTCATCCGACTCATCAAACCGATCGTTACGCTATCCAACGAGGTCGCTTGATGATCACACCATGCAGATAAATAAACGGCGTCATCTACATATAATTTCTAAATGAATGTGTTTGCAACCATAATCCAAGAACAAAACCATTAACAGAAATTTAATTATGACGTATATATATATATTTTTTTTATTACATGATATCCCATCAAGCAGTGACACAGAGGTCGATCCGATCGTTACATCGTGGGGAAGACCCACACCACTGAGATGTCTCATAAGCCGGGCAGAGTCGGAAATAGTCTATAGAAATTTTTATCGCAGAATTTAGATTAGGTTTGTGGAGATATAGCTAAATTAAACTTGACTGGAAAACATATGTGTAATTCAAATAAGTAGTCAATTGAGGAACTAAATAGGAATTGATTGATAATTGATATACATATATTTAATAATTTATGTATGAATATCTTTGGTATGGTAAATACCGAGATTTTTACCTGTATTCTTCTAATTGATACGCTACGGTTCCAATTCGGGCCTTAATAACAGCTGGTGTAAATTTTGGTGCTAATTTAGCAGAAAAGCTGTTTATGGCGCTACTCTGTGGGAATGTTCTAAGGAAAACATTTTGGCCCATATTCAATTCTCGATGTTGGCTCCGTGAATTGTAAATTCTTTCATTTTTTAAATGTGCATTACGAAGATGTTTTAATACGGACTCTCGCACTAATTCCATATGGGAAGATTTTGTTGTCACTTGTGCATCGTTGTCGTTTTCAAAACCCAATATTTCATAGTCTTTGGCATGTCCAATATAATCAAAAAGCAGTAGACGTGTGAACAACATTCCTTAAAACTGAGGCAATCTCAGGTAGGAATCGATCCCATTCCACATGATTTTCGCCAAGGCACGATCTAATGCAGGCTAGTATAGTGCGATTGGCTCTTTCTGAGGTGTTGCATTGAGGTGCATGTACCGGTGTTCTTATGTGTTTAATTCCATATGCTCCAATAAGATTATTAAAGAGATGAGATAAGAATTGCTTACAATTGTCAGAAATAATGTATTCAGGAACAGAATACATAGTAAAAACTTCATTTTTCAGGAATTCACACATTGTTGCGGCTGATGCTTCTCTCATTGGTTTTAATAACAAAAATCTAGAAAACTGATCTAAAACAATTAGGATATAGCAATTCCCGTTTCGGGAACGAGGATATGGGCCTAAAAAGTCTAAATAAAGTTGTTGAAATGGTCTTAACTTGCATGGTACTCACCCATATTTGGTCTGGTACAATAGTTTACAGCTTTAGACATTTTGCATGACTTGCAATTTTTGATATAATTTTGGACATCTTTTGCCATTCCTGACCAAAAAAAATATCGCTTTAACAGCTCAGATGTTTTTGCAATACCCATGTGTCCACCAGAGAGATTGGAGTGTGCTTTTTCTAATAAGGCAGGAATGCAACGTATAGGCACGACTAATTTCCAGTGTGGGAGTTCCGCTTCTTCGCAATATCTCATTCCGTGTGCTGGACAAATGAGGATTTTACCATTCTCGACTTTAAAATTGGTTACTATATCTGGTGCGTTGTCAATCTTTCGTATTTTCTCCAAATATTCTTCATCCATGAAATAAGGAGAATTTAGGTCAATCCATGGCGATTGATTATCGGTCAGGCTGATGGGTTCCACACAGAAGGCATCACAAAAAGCTCGTGATAAAGCATCGGGTATTACATTAAGATAACCCTTACAATGCTCAATTTTAAAGGTAAACCCTTGCAGTTTTAGACTCCATCTAGCCAAACGTCCCGATAGGTCAGATTGCGACATATTTAAGCCACTGGAGACTCGCATGGTCAGTTATAATAGTAAACTGGAATCCCTCAATGTACGGTCGGAAGTGTTTCACTCCCAGTACAGCCGCATAGCACTCCAGTTCAGTGGTTGAGTATTTGCGTTGTGCGCCATTTAGTTTTTTTGAATAATAGGCTATTGGGTGTTCTACGTTACCTGGACGCTGAAACAAGACACCTCCCACTCCAACAGACGAAGCATCGACTTGGAGGAAGAATGGAAGAGAGTAATCTGGATGTATTAACACTGGTGCAGAAGTTAGAAGTTTCTTTAATTCGTCGAATGCCACTTGAGCTTTTTCGGTCCATTGGATGGTTTTCTTGGACTTTATTAATTCTGTTAAAGGTGCAGCTACGGTGGAGTAATTAGGAACAAATCGCCTGTACCACCCACTCATGCCCAAAAATCGTCTTAGTTGTTTTAAGTTGGACGGTTTTGGAAACTCTTCGATAGCTTGCACTTTTCCTGGATCAACTCGAATGCAGCCTTCACCAACAATATGTCCTAAATATTTGATACGTTTCAACACAAACTTGCTTTTTTCTATGTTGACGGTAAGGTTAGCACTGCGCAACCTATCAGCTACAAGTCTCAAAAGCTCGATGTGATCCTCAAAATTCCGAGACGTAATCAGAAGATCGTCTAAGTAGACGAATACTCGGTCATGATATTCGTGAGGGATCACTCGATGCATTAGTCGACTCATGGTCTGTGGAGCGTTACATAGCCCGAAAGGCATAACGGTAAACTGATACAGAGGCCTACCCGCTACCGTAAACGCAGTTTTGGGTTTGGCATCATCGTCGAGTGGAATCTGCCAGAATGCATCCTTAAGATCCAAACTGGAAATGTATTCGGTATTTTCCAAACGACTCAGGATTCCCTCGATTAGTGGCAACGGATAAGCATCTCCAACAGTCACTTCGTTAACCTTCCGGGCATCCAGGCATATTCTTACCTTCCCGTTTGATCTCTTAACCATCGTAATTGGAGATGACCAGGGGCTATTAGATTCTTCTATTACACCGAGTTCAACCATGCGATCAAGTTCGGTGTACAGGTCTTTTTGTATAGCCGGTGAAATGGCGTAGTGCCGCTGTTTTACAGGTTTAGTATCTCTAGTATCAATACTATGACTTAGAATATTGGTACGTCCTAATCCCAATTTAGCAAAAGACGGAAATTTCTCGATAATTGTATCTAGTTCATGCTGCTGTTGAGGAGTTAATTTATACATTTCAAGGAGATTATTAGGATCGACTAACTTAGACTCTGACGCAATTTTATCCACCTTAACTTTGGGTATGGAGAGTTCGCCAATGTGAATTGTTAAATTAAACAACTTAAAGAAATCTATTCCTAAATATAACGATTGGGATAAATTTGGAGCGAGGAACACGCGCATTTGCTTGGTTTCATTATTGAAAGACACGTTAAATACAACATATCCCAGTAGCCTTTCTTTTGATCCGTTCGCAGTGGTAATGAAAGATGAAAAGTTGTGTACACGCAAATTGTTACTGCTGATAAATTGATGGCAACCTTTACCAAGAATACTAACATTTGCACCTGAATCTAGAAGACCTCTGAATATTTGATTATTCAGCCGAACAATGTTTGGTCGATTATCATAAGGTTCATTGGAAATAATTGAATCACAAACCGAGCGACGAAGAATTTTGCGTGATTTGAAAAATGAATACGATCTTTGGAATGAGGGTCTTCGATGTGCAACTAGTTTTGAGGAATTTGCAGAATAATAACATTTCGATTTTAGTCCTTCCTCCGAAGAAGTCGGTAAAATTCTGGATCTGTATTCGAAGCAGATTCGCTTGTTGCCTTTGGTGCATTGTTCGGGAACGGGCGGGACTGAAGAATTGTTTCCCGATTGGACGAATTCTTCACTTGCGTGTTTCCCTGATTTGAGTTACGATTATGACAACGAGGGCATTCGGCGAATGAAATGTTTTCGAATCCACACACTGTGCAAAACAAATTTCTTTCTCGACTTCTACAATATCTGTAGATGTGGCCGTTCTGTTTGCAGTTCCAACATTTGATCTGCGATTGTACTGTTGGTATTTCTGCTCGTCTTTGAGTAAACTGTGAACCGTCCTTTCGAAAATTTAAAGCATTGACATCCGGAATCAAAGTATTT
This sequence comes from Tipula unca, assembly GCA_951394425.1. Lineage (NCBI taxonomy): Eukaryota > Metazoa > Arthropoda > Insecta > Diptera > Tipulidae > Tipula > Tipula unca. Next base: position 22,279,300 of record OX596381.1, read on the forward strand.
TCATTGATATTTTCTGGATGTATTTCCAAAAATGTATTATTATTATCATGGGTAGTCGACACTTGAGGCAAAGGGTAATAAACTTCTTGAACGTTAAATTTATGAACTGGTCTATTTCCGAACATGGTATTGATGTTGCCAACTCTTAACCATATATCCTCTAAGTTATTGCATTCAAACGCAAGTTGGGTAATAGTACGTATATCGCGGTTTGCGAGCAGTATTTGTAGCGGCGGATCCATGTTATCTTTTAGGATTTCAAGAATTTCAGAATCAGAAATTGGTGTTTTGGCTTGCAGTGCAATTTTGACGATAGCGTCTTGAAATTCAGCGAATCTTTCTTTAGGTTTCTGTTTTCTATGATCCATAGCCCTTTTAATGTCACGATCTGATCTAAATAAGTTGAATCTTTCTATGAGATCCGATTTTATATGATTCCAAGTAAGCTGTTAAAATTGGTGACGTTCTAGGTATGTCCAATACCACTCAGAAGCGGTACCAATCAGGATGTTACCGAGATGGTCAATTAAGCTTTTAAATGAAATGTTAGAGGCTTGTGCCAAAAACTCTAATCTAAACAAAAATCGGTCTATTGGTAGATCACTTATAGTACCACCAAACTTTAAATTCCAAGAATTGATAATTCGAGAAGCTGAGTTTTCGTGTGCTCTATTGAAATGGGAACTTTCTAATTGTGAATCGTGAAACGGTCGTGCGTGAAACGATTGATTATTAGGAGCTCGAAAAATGTTACGATTAATCTCATTTGTAGATTGATCTACTCTAGCGTCTTGACTATTACCAAGTACCATTCTATCTTGAACTATTTCTCGTAACTCTTCAGTGCTATCTAGGTCTGTACGTTGATATGATACTTTGTATTTATCACTTTGTGATCTCTTGGGTATCATGTATCAAACCAGTGGGAGTAGTCGACATTTTAACTGACGGAACATTTAATCGATTTGATGAGGGCGAATTGTCAAACGGATTGTAAATATTTTCACTAACCAGCGGAAATGGTTTAGAAGACTGAGCTTCGTTTTTTCCAGATTTCAATTCTATAGCGGATGAAAACGCATTTTGTTGATCATTGCTCGAAGAGTGAACCTTCAATTGATCCAAGTCAAAAATATCGAATATCTCGGAAGCTCTACTTTCCATCGCCATTTGATGATTATGGTTATTATTTGATTCCAGAACACAAGGATCAAACGTTAATAACTGATCAATACTTTCAGCAGGTTTATTTTGTAAACCAGTTTTTGAATATAATAATTTATGACGACCTGATGCTGCGTCATTGCCAGAGTCATCCGTATTAACTTTGTTTTTGGAGGACAATTCTATATTCATTATAATATCTTTTATTAATTCACTTATAGCACAGCATTTAGCCAGTAAATCTGCAATAGGTTGTGCCATACTTTCGATGTTTAAACTTTGGAGTCGTTGAATACGCTCACGATAATGAATAATTCTTGATTCTACTTCTTCAATTTGTTGTGCCGTGAGTACCATCGAAGAATTGAGTGGACTATAAATTCTATGAACTTTGAGTGAACATAGTTTAAGTTCATAACCCGGACTATTAATACTTTTTAAATGTGGTCTTGCTGGTATAAGAATAGGAAACGATTGTTCAGATTTCAATTTAGCTTGCAAAATATTAATTGCAACAGTAGTAATTGGGATGTGACGAATTTCACATTCAATATTGAATTCTTCTGGTTCTAAGTAACTGGGATTCATAGTATAGTAAGCCATTTTGTTATCTTACCCAAATTTAAACAAAATATATCACAAAAAAATAAGTGTATGTAAAATTTTAAATTTCAATCAAAATAATAGGACAAAATTGAACCTAACATAAATTATACGTATATTGGATAAATACGAAAAATAATTTAAAGACGATAATTGTTGACGCAGAGCGCAAATGCACATCGTAGCAGAAAATCAACCTAAAGAAAAACTTAAATTAATTTATATGATGTAAAACCATTCATGTTGTATACTTATCTTATCGTTCTTCTTTTCTTCTCATATTATTGTTGTTTATGTTTGACATTTATATGTGCAAGATCAACCATAATGAAGTTAGCAATAGTTTATTCAGTTTAGTACAAACACTGTAATAATTATATTAACTAAGTACTCAATAGATGTCCGTAAGATCAAATGAAAGTAGCTCAATAATTTAATCTTTAGTTTGATCCCAGATGTCGGTACAAACCAATTCACAATCTGGTGGCTAAAAACCTAGTTAAGCAAGATTGAAAAAGCGCTTATCATGTTCATTCCTAATGTGCAATTGCACAAAACATATACTAATAATAAATAAATAATATATATATCAAGTAATGAAACTGGGGGTTATTTATTGGTGCTTATAAATTTATTTGGAGTCTTCTTTGCACAATCAATTCAACAATTTGGATAAGGAGTTATTTATCATATTATCCATAGAAACATTGGCGCCGAAACAGGGACTTATTATAAAATTTGTAGAACAGATTATAAAGGCTGCGTTAAGCTGAAGGGAAGCACGTGGAACGCTAGGCAATCACCTTGAATCATCTAAGTATAGCGGTAAAATAGTGAGTACTACAAACTATTGTATAATTAAGCAGTTTTCTCGCGTGCTAAATTGAAACAATTATCGTGCTGAGCTGAACATTGAAATTAATTCATTAAATTAGTCGATCGTTATTCGTTGAGCCAAGTGTTTAGTGAAGTTAATTGAAATAACGTTAGTGAAATCTTTATTGGCTAATTTCTGAAATACCAATAATAGTGAAATCGATTTCAAGTAATTAAAACTAAAATGGACAGTTTAAAAAAACAGAGAGCCATTGCGAAAGGATCGATGACGAAATTATTAACATATGTGCGCAGTAATCTAGAGAATGCTAGCTTAGACGACATTCACATTAAACAAGAAAGAGTTCAGCGGCTGCTAGTTGAGTTCCAGAATATCGAGAAAGAGATGTTCAATCTTGAGTGCACCGTAGAATCCGATTTTTCGGAATTTGAAGACAATTATTATGCAGTTCAGGCGGGTTTAAATGCCATCGCACGGAAACGTAGCCTTGCCACCCAAAAGATGTCGATTGCAGAAAATTCAATGGGTTGTAATACTACTCAACATCAAACCATAGAAGCGCGTTTGCCAAAAATTAATATAGCAGCTTTCGAAGGGGACTATTTGGAGTGGCAATCCTTTATGGACTTATACAGCTCAACCATTCATGAACGAGAAAATATAACAGCGGCACAAAAGTTCCAGTATCTAAAAGGCCTGTTAAAAGGAGAACCATTATCACTTATCCGGCATCTCCCTGTAACTGATGCTAATTATAACGAGGCCTTACAAAAACTTATTAAAAGATACGACAGGAAGCGGTATACCATGAACGCGTTTATCAAAACTTACATTGAATAGCCAAATATAGTTCAGCCTAATGCAACGAGCATCAGAAAATTAACGGATTCATTCGATGAAGCCACTAGAGGGTTGAAGGCACTAGGAACGGATGCCGAGAAAAGAGATCCTTGGTTGATATATATTGCCCTTAACAAATTAGACAATGAAACCAGATCTCTTTGGGCACAAGAAACGGCGGAAAAGGATTTTCCTACCTACGACGAGCTACTTACGTTCCTAGGAAAGCGTATTGATATGTTTGAATCTATAAAGGGCTATACAAAGAAAACACTTCAAATTCGAACGGTACCAGTAACACGAGCGTATTCAGTTGACACATCATCAAGAGTAACTAACAAATGTTCAATATGCCAACAAGAGGGGCACCGTATATATGAACGCGACACATATCAAGGCATGAATTCAGAACAAAGGTCGGAAATAATTCAAAGAAATAACAGATGCTTCAATTGTCTAAATAGTGGCCACCGAGTTCAAGACTGCAGGTCAAGAGCAAGATGTCGCCGCTGTTACAGAAAGCATCACACTTCTTTACACGATTCACCAAATGCAGAAAACGCAGTCAAAAACGATCATCAAAAGGCAGCCCAAGTGCATGAGGTTGAGTTAGAGTCAAGTGAAGTAACATGTGAGACGCCAGATGTAGCCGAATTAACAACATACACAACAAAACCTGCAACGTCACGTGCCATATTACCAACTGCTTTGGTAAAAATCAAGGATAGAAATGGACGCTTCCGAACATATCGAGCGCTATTAGATTCGGCATCACAGGCATGCTTTATATCCGAAGCATCTATGCAGGAATTGAAGTTAGAACGGAAAAATGCAAGAATATTGGTAAAGGGATTGGGCGAAGCTGGAATCGGCACAACCAGAGGTTCCACTGAGATTACAATTACCTCAATCGATGGTAAGTCGACACTAACAGCCCAAGCTTTTATCATCCCCAAGGTATCCGTCATATCCAGTCCACACACACTGTCGGAACGGGATAGTGAAATACTTGAGCAGCTTCAGTTAGCCGATCCAATGTTTAACCAGCGAGGACAAATCGATCTGCTATTGGGAGTCGATATATTCTTTAAAATTCTTGAATCTAAAAAGGTATGCTTACCAAGTGGCCTTATAGCATTTGAAACAATTTTTGGTTGGATAGCGGCTGGCGGAAGTGTAATGCAGCATCAGAGCGACAATAATGTAGAAAACTTTAACGTGTTTTTGGACATCGATAATTCTCTTCGCAAATTCTGGGAAATAGAAGAACTTCCAAAGGCTACCAAACGAACACCAGACGAACAAAAATGCGAAGAGTTGTTCCAAACCACTACCAAGAAGGCTGAAGACAACAAATTCATTGTGAAGCTGCCATTCAAACAACCACCAAGTTTGCTTGGAACATCGTATAATGCCGCCTTAAATCGGCTGAAAACTATGGAACGAAAATTCGAGCGTGATGGAGAGTTTGGTAAAATGTATAAGGCATTCATGGCAGAGTACGAAGAGTTAGAGCACATGGAAAGGGTAGAAAATCACATTGGCTCCTGCAAATATTACATCCCACACCACGGAGTATTAAAGGCCAGCAGCACAACCACTAAACTCAGAGTAGTCTTTGATGCTTCGGCCAAGTCATCAACAGGGGTCTCTCTAAACGACATTTTAATGATTGGGCCGTCGGTACAACCACCACTCATCGCCATATTGTTAAGGTTCCGACAACACGAATTCGTACTCTGTGGAGACATAGAGAAAATGTATCGGCAGGTATGGTTATCAAATGAAGATCAGCGGTTTCAAAATATTTTGTGGCGAAATAATAGCAACTAACAACCGAGCACTTATAGGCTAAAAACACTTACTTACGGCACCGCATCAGCAGCTTACTTGGCAACTCGCAGTTTAAAGGAAATTGGCAAGCAATTACAATCATATCAATCGGAAGCAGCGGAAGTAATATTGCAAGACATGTATGTAGATGATATGATGACCGGAGCTAATTCTACATCACAGTTGAAGGTATTAATGCATCAAGTAACAATGGCTTTAAGCAATAATGGGTTTAGAATGCGAAAATTCTTAACTAACAATCAAGAGCTACGATCGTTTATTCGCGATCAAACTACCACCGAGAAAGAAATCAAGAAGATAGGTGAACCGTTAGATGATCCAAAGGTATTAGGGTTACAATGGGATCCATACAACGATGTATTCAAATTTGCCGCCAACATACCAGAACGAGAATTCCACAGCAAACGAACATTATTGTCAGATGCCAGTCGTACCTTTGATCCACTGGGCTGGCTTTCTCCAATAATAATTAGGGTTAAAATTTTGTTCCAAAGTATTTGGATGCAGAATTTGTCCTGGGATGATAAACTTCCGCCAAACATCTTGGAACCATGGCTTAAAATTAAAGGGGATCTCTACGAAAGTACCAGTGTGCGAGTACCAAGGTGGTTACAATCAAAGGGCCAATTGAGTTTAATCGGATTCAGTGACGCAAGCGAGAAAGCATATGCTGCCGTTATATACGCGATAGTTAACACAAGCAATGGGTTAAAATCTAACATTATCACAGCTAAATCCCGAGTAGCACCAGTGAAGCAAATAAGTCTACCAAGATTAGAGTTAATGGGAGCCTTGCTGTTGGCAAATTTAACAAGAATGGTAGAAGAATCATTAAGGGGCAAAATTACTAATGTCTCTTTATTCACAGATTCGAAAATAGTTTTGGACTGGTTATCTAATGTGAAATACAATCGATACAATTTAGTTCTGAATAAAACGTCATTCAAATGGCCTTCACGACTTCTTCTGCAGGAACGAATTCGATGAACCCAATTTTCGAGCACTTTTTCCACTAAATCAAGTCGTATGTCATGAATAGCACGATCAATATTGACTTGTTGCACTTGCTGTGTGGCACGTAGCCCCGTCTTGTTGGACAAGATCAACTTCTTCCAATTTCGGCCATAAAAAATTGGTTATCATCGATCTATACCGATCACCATTGACAGTAACGGTGTTACCAGTTTCATTTGGAAAAAAATACGGACCGATGATTCCACCAGACCAAAAACCACACCACACTGTCAATTTAGGTGAATGTACTGGTTTTCATGAATAATTTGTGGATTTTCTTCGCACCAGAATCGACAGTTTTGTTTATTTACCACACCACTCAGATGAAAGTGAGCCTAATCGGAGAAGATGATTTTCTTAAAAAAAATCGTTATCGTTTTCAAGTTGTGCCAAGGCAAAATCAGCAAATTCACGACGTTTACGGTGGTCCAATGGCTTCAGTTCTTGAGTGAGAACAATTTTATACAGATGCAAACCCAAATCCTTTCTCAAGATCCACCAGATTGTGGTTTGAGACAGTCCCAAACGGCAGTAATATTTGCATTACTTCCAGCGTTTCTTTGTCTTACTGGCACTTGAACATTATGTAAAGAAAATGTACGCTCAAAATTTTCAACAATTCGACGTATTGAGTGAGCACACTTGGAGGATTATTACGACTATAAAATGGAAAAAGCGCGCGAAAAGTTGCAATTGGAGAACGATTATTTTGATAATAAAACTGAATAATTTGTAAACGTTGTTCTTGCGTATATCTCACCATGATGAAATTGTAAACAGTACTGAATACAATGAAACAAAAAATGACAGACTACAAATAGCCGAAACGTCACTTAAAAATCATATCATTCCTATTGGACAACCCTTTACATACATTTAGTTCATTATTGGTGATTACACTGCTAAGAAAGTTTACACTAGCATAAATGTCTTATTAACAAATTTTGTGTTAAATACTTCATTCCATATTAGTACTAAAGAACTCATTCCTAATAGATGGCATTATTATGATATAACCTGACATGCAACTAGATTTTCCTTTCATAAATCGTTATACGAAAACGGCTGTCACGACTTGTTAAGATTTCACTTATTCATATGCGCGTGTATAACCTTATGGGAAACAATAAAAACCATATACCAGCCAACAAGTCTTAAGATTATGAAATTTTTTCTTATACAAAACCAGCACCGCAGACATATTATGTGTAGGAAAAAATAACAATCAAAATCGCACACCGCACAATTTTCATTCTATGCTATTGTGCGTACATATATGTTGTATATGTACATAATATTACCGCATGCATATCCCGCGTGCCACCCAAAAAGACGAAGAGTCGAACATTATTTATCCAAATTTTCATGAAAATCTCTTATTTATTGCATTGTTTTCTCGATGATTAAATTCTATTGTTCCTGAGAAATCGTTACATTATTCATAGACGATTTTTTTTTCATATAACACGAAAAGCTCTATATACGTATTTTGAATGAAAAATTGTAAATAAATAAATAACGATTTTTTATTCCGATTTCATTTTATTCGGGGAGGTCGAGGGGCAGGGGTATAAAAATAATCATTACTTCAATATATGTATATATATAGACTCAAAGTGCTTTAACTTATCGATTTTATTTAAATTAGTACTCTCATGAGAAAATCCTTTTTTATTTGCAAAGTTATATGTCTTACGTACGTACGTACAGTACAAAAGGAAAAATATCAGTTTTTCCATATTAGTTATTGTATATATGTGTGTGTGTGTGTGTACATGTTATTTATTTAGATTTTTTATTTTATTTAAATAAGAAAATTGAAATGAAATATAAAATTGAAGCGTGTTATGCGGTATCATAAACTAAAACAAAAACCATTTTTTAGTGGAAAACCCTATATATACAAATCGATAGTAAATGGGTCAAATGAGGGTAGTTTTTAAGTCAACTTTATAGTTAAATTTTTTTTTTGATATTTTTAAATGGCAATGAGGAATTCAACAACAGAATAATATTTTCTTACAGTATATACTCGTACATGTTGAGAAGGGATGAGGGGGTGTATTTAAAAATCGAAATACGAAATCATGTGTATACACATTATATCAACCACCATCGCTGTTTTTCATATTCTTTGCGCGCTTTACTTACAGTTGAACGAGGAACAAAATATTTTTAAAAAAAATAGGAATTCAATAAAGAAAACAAGTTTATTTATTCAACACCAATTACTTTGAGGTATTTTTCTTTTTCTTTGTGTTGTATATAAAAAAAAAAAGTTAAACCCAACGCAAAAAAAAATTTTCATTTTGATCTTGGCGCACACAAGAAACGAAACAAATTCTGTTTGATGTAATCAAATAAAAAATTTAATTTAATTTACATGTATTTACATTTTGTTGTGCCGCTCTCGGTGTACCCGAACGAGGAGATACATACTGTATACATATACAAAGTACTCTGCATCACTTTTTGCGCGAACCATAATATAAAAATAAAATTATAACGATAGTAATAATACGTTACGTATACAACAACAAAAAAGCTCCAAAAGCTTTGAACTTTTTAAATTTTATATAAAACTGAAAATTGAATTATGTTACGTAACTTAATTCCAGGGAAGATGGAGTTAATCATGTTGTTACTCTATTAACTCGGGTGATTTTATATTGTTAACACAAATTTTATCGTTTTGGGTAATTTTATGTTTTTAGATTGTATTATTTTAAAGCATTTATATAATTAGCTGATATATGTGATTTGAACATCGCTCGTATAGTTTGGGTGGAAAAATAGAGGAAAATATAAAACGGTTTTTTTTTATTTTCTCTTAGTAAATACTAAATTTCTTATTCTGGTGTTCTGGTGTGACGCTGTCTGGGTGAATTAAGCTGGCACTTTTGTCTGTTTCATATCTTGCAGTTTCCACAAATGTGCGTGTTATCTCTCCGTGGTGACCAGCGAGCAACTAGCACACCATGTTATGTGGTGGATTAGGCGAAAACACGGCACTAAAAACTAGGCCAGATTAAGGTGTTAACCGTACCGTGCTGATAACCAGCTAGGTTGAAGGCTTATAATATAGCCTTATCTGTGTATGGACATCTCTGAACAGATGGACTGCCTTTCTCCGCTACACGTGGGACTTATTATGGAACTAAGCAATAATCAACAACACGAGTTCAGCACTCGTCGATAGTCAAAAAACTGGAAATCTGTGCTGCGGAGACATCGGCCTTTAGACCCGATCTCTAAGACGCAAAAATTAACATAGGCACGAATTGGGCTACTCGGGGGGGTTCTTCTAAGATCTCGCAGTCGAAAAGGCAATTATCTCAGGAGAACTCCGACGAAGTTTAAAAAGTAACGAGTGCAGTAGACTGTCACCAGACTCTTTAGCAAGGTGCGAAAGGAACAACTCCTTATGGCAATGACTGATAGGGCTCACGAGGATGGGACCTGCTCTGTCCTTGAAGTAGGCCAAACTATGTGATTGGAAATAATTTGGAGGCTCAGGGGAAGATCCTGGATTTCGGCGGAACCCAGTAACCCCAACGAGATTTTGGAAATGCTGCAAATTAGCAATCCAGTTCCGCCAACCGCCATCTGGAGGATTGCCAAGTTGGAGGAAGCTAATAAGCGGATCACATATCACCCTTATCATCCTCAGCAGACTCCCTGGATGCTCTGGCAAAGATTGGAAGCTCGATCAGCTATGAGGCGATTACGCTTAAAGTCTATAAGCGCGGCGACGAAGGTGACACACCTGGGCATATGGAGGAGGTGTGGCTATTTTTTTTTGGTGAACTAGATGCTTAGATATCCCAGGTGACTATCAGCAGACATTGTCCATTGACTCGGATATCTCGAAGGACTCCCAATATGACTCGCTGTAAGATGCTGACTCTGACACAACAGTGATGGAGATAAATATGCTCTATAATGATTAAGATCCTTCAGATCAATCTCCATCACTGTAAGGCTGCTCCGACGGCAGCTCTGCTCAAAATTGAATCTCAGATCATTGATGTTGTTCTGATCCAAGAACCTCGGGTCCACCTATACTCCACCGCATTGGAGCTTGATTTAATAGTAAACAAGCTGTCCGATGCTTTTAACAAAGCTACGTTAGGTGCTTGTCCTCTTAATAGGCCGTTGGATAAATCTCGGCCACCCGGTTAATCGAAGGAACTCTAAAGTACTCGTTCGAAATGCAGGAATATTCAAGAAGGCGAGGAGAACAAAAGTCTTAACAAAACTTAAAGTCTTCAAAATATATAAGTCGAATTCTGACTATGACTAGACCCTCCCTCCTTATAAGAAACAAGGGCCTGGAGGGTATACTGTGGCAAAATACAATAGTCGTCGGAAGCGGCTAGGCTACGCAACGTAGTATGTTCTAATCCCTCCAGCCCGAGTTATCTGTAATAGGCGGATGGATGATGGGACTACGTGTAGTTAGGAATTTCTGGAGCTAATATTACAATTGCACATCTCGGGAGCTCGACCTGTGACAATAGGGCGGAGGGCCTCGTAACTCATATAGTAAATAGAGGGAATCACTCGTGCGCTTACAGGTCTGGGAGTAAACGTAACATTTAGAGGGTGGATAGATCAAATGCTTAGAGGCAGCTTGTTTGGATGGGGCGTCTGTTTATAGATTTGTGGGTGGGCTGTGCCTGTAAGGTGTTTTAATTACGAGCGTTTACGATTTAATGTTACTTTTATGAACGGTTATATTCTTATGTTAAAATTGTAAAGTCCCTATCTTCATTTACTATCTCGGGTCAGGAGTTAACTTTGAGTCTAACCTATACCTTTTGTTTAATTTGACATAAATAAGCTGTCCTGGTTGAATGTCCTTTCCTTTTTTTGTACTTTGTTTCTACTGTTCCGGGTTCACGTCGGGAATCTTACCGTAGTACAATTCTACGGGTTTCTTACAACTGCTGTAGAATGGATTGTACTCGTTTATGGATCTCTCACACTGTTCTTCGAATGTTCTCTCGAACCCGTTTGCAATTCACGACCAAGGACATCGTTTAGTCTTTGAAAACTTTCGATTTGGTCATTTACCTTGCTCTTATACTGAGGAGTTTTGAAGATTTTGATTTTTAGGCGGACAATATGGAATTAGTGTTTAACGACTTCTGGGACACTGAAGAAAAATAGCGTTTCTCTGAGGGGTGGTTTGATGTCCTCTGTCCTCTACATCAATAATTGTTCTTGATTTTACGAATTTGCAGAACGCAAGTTTCGTGAGTTTAACTATAGCCGTAAAAATTGTGTTGAATAGATATCGAAGTGGAGAGTGTGACCAGGGTAATATGGAGTGGGTGTGGGTGTTATTATTTGATTACAACGTTTTACTAGTAAATTGATTTTACTTGGTTTCATCTGCTATATCTTGCACCATTTTTTGCGTAAGCCTAATTTTATAACTTTTAAAGTGTATGAGATATATATCTCGTGAATTTTTTCCATAATAGCTTCTGTGGTGTTTAGGCCGTTAATTATGCTCGGATTGAGATATCTTTTAAATAGTAACGTAATAGCGTTATGTAGTAACGTAATAGTGTAATAACGTGTCTAGTATATAATTCTGAAATGGATTTATTATGACATGGCATTTGAAGTGGATGTTTTTTGTGTTCTTACATTTTCGAATTGTGGTACTTGTTACTCAAGGCATTTGCTAGTGACTGGTGATCGCTGAAGGTATTTATTTTTCTTGATCCATATAGAAAATTTCTGAGGGAGATTAGAGACCAAGGAGTAAGGTTTCCCTTGCAACCCGTTCATTTGTGGATGATAGTAGATTTCAATTGAAACACATATTCTTGGTTCAGTAAAGTGTTTAATAATTATGATCTAAATAACGTCATATATAGTTAGTAAGCTTATATTACAAACTTCTCGATAACTCAAGAATTTTTCTTATAATATGGCCAACGAAGATGTGTGGTGTTAATGGATCAATTTGGTCTACTGATATGCATGGTGTTCAAACTGCTTTCCAACGTGGACTTAGTCCGGTAAGAAATGCCAACTGAAATTCTTGAAAGCAATCGAATTTCATGAAAGAAACGGAGGATGATACTTTTTGATCGTTAGCACCAACGAAATGTGTAACATTATGAGAATTCACTTCGGATAGAACTCTTCTTGCTGCGAATCGCTTTAACTCTTTGATCCGATCATATTCATACGATCGATTTTTGTATAACTAAATTCTACTATGCTTCGTTCACTGGTTTGGCAACCAATTGATTTGGCAAAAAATATACAAACAAGGATTGTCCAGCATGGCTATGTTTTTGTTGAAGGACTACCATGTTTAATCTGGTCAGATGTAATAGGTTTTAGAGGCAATATAAAAGAGTGTTTTGTACTTATGCGGTCCACTTCTATTTTCTGAACTACCGCCATAATGAATGGACTTAACGAACATAAGCTACTTGAATTAGTTATATGACGGTTTTCTTGAGGCAGATATTTCATTATGTCTCCTCGCCTTCTGCTTTATCCGGATCATTATGAATGAAAAGTTGTTAAAAGATGAAAAAAATATGAAAATTTCGTGTTCACAAGCCACATTTGCAGAAAATATAGAACTGTATGATCTAAAATAAAATAAGTATTCCAGTTGTTTCGATATTTTCAGATAACGACAATTATTTCTTTAGACGATGAAAGATAAGTTCTGAAGATTTATCTGGTACAATTGTTATCCGGGTTAAAGTATCCGCAATAATTTTATGATTTCCAGGTGTGTGGTAATCCTTATAATCGAAATCTTTCAATCTAATACGCCCCCACATTAATCGAGAGAACGGGTATTTTAAATTGCAGAGTCATAACAACGGCTTATGATTTGTAATTAAGGGAAGGTGACAACCGCATGATATATACATATTGTATATGGGCGAAAATGTTCACACAGCCTATACTAACTTAGTCTATTGTACAGTAGTAGCAGCAACTCCTTCTCTAACGTTGGTCAATTAAGATCAGCTTTATTGAACACACGACTTGATTCCATCTTCAGTGGCCGTATGACCCCTATACGATCCTTAGATAAAAATTGATATTTTTCTAGATTTAGCTTCAAATCAATAATTGTGAAATAATTAAGAACAGATTCTAATTAGGTGTTATGATTATTAAGCTTATAACCAGCCACTATCAAGTTATCTAGGATCAACAAGACATATAATTCCACTTAAACCACTTAGAATAGTATTCATAAGACGTTGAAATGTTGGCTGAGGTGCTTTTTTCGACATTCGCTTAAACTGAAAATGTCTTAACCGAACTTGAACTTGTATCAAACGTCAATAGATGATATACCTAATTTAATCTAATCGTCTAGTTTTGTATCATATCCAAATACAGATGGCATTGCATATTGATAATAAAAATACATGAATCCAGTGAAATGATCATTAATCCGAATATTTATAGAGAAATATTATCAACACGAATTCTTGAAATCCAAACCAAAATTGTATCTAATTGCAGAATTTAATTAATTTTAGACAATTCAAAATATCATAATCTGCGCAAATTAAAAGCTCATTATAATTGAATACACTATTACAAAGTGAAGCGTTAATGTTTCAGATCAGAATAATCTGACGAAAGCTGATTCGACCCCTATTTAATAAATGAGCTTTCAACATGACTTAGCAACTCAACAACATAAGTCTTCTTAAGCGATCAATGCTCTCTCGATCTTCATCAAATTTAGTTGGACATGAATTTTTTGCCACCGGACTACTGGCACATTATAAAATCAAAACAAACTAATTTATTTCGATCTATGTACCGTTAAGCATTCTTGTTTAGTTGCCGAGAACTCTAGACAACGAATATGATGTCCTTATTCACTTTACCAAAAATTTTACTGAATTCTTACGCAATTGTGTTCTTAAATTGTTTATAATTTATTCAATAAGTCTTTTTAATTTAATCTACTTTATATGTTAAATGTTACAGGCATATCCGATCGGGTATCGTTTTGATGTTAATGCGACTGTTGCGGAAATATGCGGATATTTTAGCTCTTCCACAAACCATCTTTAACGATAACCTCCAATTTGGATTTTCTTTATCTATATGGAACATATCTTATACAAAATCTAGACGAAAAGAGAGTTAAAATTATGCAAAATGGTGATTTGGATGTTGCCACAAAAGTAATATTGTGCGAAGTATTGTAAGATTTTGATAATTTTATTTAATTCAGCTTGAATTTCACAATTTTCTATAAATTTTGGAAAATTTAAGGCAACTAATTGTGAAAATGTAAAAAAAAAATTAAAATTCGGTAATTCAAAGTGAAATCAGAATTTCAGAATTGTTAATTTGAGAAACTTTAAAAAAAATTAGGGCGTTATCATAATTATTATAATTTCAAATTAAATTTACATAAAAATTAATAATTTAAATATATGCATTCAATGTTGCGGAATAAATTGCCCCTTTAAACAATTGTAAATTAATTAATAAAAAATATAGAAAATGCCCTAATTATTTTTTATGAAAGATGATTCACCTGCTTTAATTACATTAATGGATTAATCGAAGAAGAGGAGGTTTTTGTCTAATTTTTCAGTAATGGAGTGCCCAATTGTGTTTTTATAGATTTTGAAGTAATTTGTATAATAAATTCAGGCACTATTATCGATATGTAATCGTTCATTATGCAATAGTAAACCAATTGAATTAACATTTCATAGGCCCAAAATACTTTTCCCACCTGCGTTTCCAATGTAATTATTGTTTGGTCATTTTAATTGAATAATTATTAACCTTAATTAAATTTCAATTATACACATAATAATTTTTTCAAATATTATAAATTTGAATACCTATATTTAGCATTTAATTTTTAATTTTTTTTGTTAAATTTAGTTCCCTTATTCCCATATGGACATTTTTATACGTATTTTTATTTTTAAATATGATATTTTATAAAATAGTTCTAACCGAATGGTAATTATATTCGCAAACAATTCCACAACAGTAATTTCAATGGTTCGTTTTGAGAAGTGAATTGTGTTTTTTTTTTGGGTTAGTTTCGCTCTGAGATAGTTTTATGATGGTAAACTTTTTTTATCACCCTAACTACTTTTATTTTATTATTGCTTTTCATATATTATCGCGCATAAAAAAAATTATTTTACCAAACTATTCTATATAAAACTTTAAAACGTATTCTTTTAAATTACATTTCAGTTTAGTTTTTTGGTTGCAGTTAAACATATGCATTTCCGGTTAATTAGATGAAAATATTTTTTTTCAAAAAATGATAGTTAGTTTCTCTATTTTCCGTACTCGTAGTCAGAATATTTATTGTTTATTTTAGATTACACATTTTATTTTTTGTGTCATAGATGAGAGTCTAGCTATCTCCTCCACATTTGTTGATGTGCATCGCTAAGAACTTCTTTCCGAATGTATCAGCTTCGCTAACGCCATTCAGCTCTTCTGGTGATGTCTGAAATAAAGGAATTTAATTTCTGTTTAACTTGAATATACATACATTTATTGGTTTTTCTAAAAACAATTCAATGACCTAAACGATTTTGCATTCGCTTTTCGATGGTTGGGAGAACCAATGTGTTATATAACGTAGCTAGGAAATTTCATCTAGCGTCACATGTGTTGTTGCCATCGACTTCTTTGTAAATGCAAAATGCAGCTCCTTTTTTTGTTGAGCTGTTTGATGTAAGAATTCGACGACGGGGATGCATTCTTATTTCATAAGGGATACATCTTTTATTGGATCGAATGGTGCCAAACGAATGCGAGACCAAGTATATTCGCTCGCTTAGCTCCTTTCAATGTTGTGAAGAAATTGTAAGCGATAATTGTACGACCGCTGTTAGGGTACGTTTTCCCGAGTTATAACATAACATTTTTGCCTTAATTCTGCTCCTTCACCTCGACCTGTGCATAATTTTATTTGCCGACCAAATTGTTATGCCGTGTGTATTGATTGAATTTAGTTTTGCCATGACATGAAAACAGAGCTGTTCATCAATGGTAATATTTGGATGCGAACTATAGTTCTTGTCAAGATTTTGATTCAAATAATTCCATATGTCACGAATTGGTGCGGACTTATCACTTTGCAAACAACAAACTGAATAAATCGTGCCAATTCAAGAAATCCTTTATGAGCTCTTAATATGGTTAGGCCATCTGTACGCCACAAAACGTCTGACCTTTGCATGTTATTGTGTACCAGCAGCCAAATCCTTCCAAACTTTTCATGTCTTATCGGGATTAGCTACTTTCCATTTTTGAACTGAATCTTTTCCATAAGGAATTTTCGAACGACCATTTCGTTCTCATTATCAGATGCATTGATTTCATCGTCATCTTCATAGCACCTTTTTCGCGTGCTATATCATTGGCAAATACCGCTGCCAATCGCTCATAAAATTATCTAAATTACCTACGTCGCGTATTATAAATTAATTCCACTTCTTCTCTTAATCCACTTGATCACTCATTTTGAACAAAGCAACCAATCACAAGGATATATAGAATGTATATGGGTCTGGCCAGACTCATGAGGTACGCAGGGATGGGCAAGGTAGATTACGCCATGTTATCTACGCGGTTGTCGATACTTAAAATATAACGTAGATTATTTGGCAGTGTTTTATGTCAACGTCGACAATTAAAATAATGTCAACAACCTACGATATTTAAGCGATTTGAAATCGAATGCGCCAATCGAATGGAAAGACTGAGCCCGGCATAGCGTCTACAAATTGTTCAGCTTTATTACGAACATCAGCGTTCTGAGAGGAACGTGTTTCGTGCGCTTAGACTAAGTTACGGTTGACATAATAATCGACCTGACGAAACCACTATTTGGAATACCATCGAAAAGTTTGATTCCCAGTTGTCCCACTAAATAGGCGGGTTGTGAAATCATTCATCCATATTTTCTTGCGAATGTGTTGTGAATGATAACGGAATATTTGCTGCCTGAAATTGAAGCCGGACCTCGACGTCATTTGGTTCTAAGAAATCGGCGCTATTTACCATATAGCGCGCGAAGCAACGTATACTTATTAAAAAATCATGTTGGTCAGGCATTGGAAGAAAACATTACTCGTGTCATTCGCCAAATACCATTCGATATTCTCGGAGGCGTCTTCAAAAATTGGACTTTGAGAAAGGACCATCGCAGTTGCGGCCATCATTTGAAAGAAGTAGTCTTTAAAAAATAAATGGCAAAATATTTTTGCACAAATCACCTCTATAGATGTCGTTATTACGGATAAAATCACGCACATGTTGTTTGATGCTCCCTATTTCTGGCATAACTGCCAGTGTGACTTTTGCACTTCAGCGCACACTTTCCACTATACCCCAAAAATTTTCGATACATCGGAAACCTGTGGACTCTTTGAGATAAGATTCATTTGATTAATCTCGTACAAATGTATTGCTTCTGTTGGAATTAGAGTCGTGTGAACGAGCTATATGGCCTTAACTTTACTGCTGAATCGTGTTGAAGAATTAGCGGCAAAATACGTCGTTATGAAAAATGTGACAGAAACCTGGCTCCACAACTGCAAATTGCTGGCCAAATCATACATTTTTTTGAAAATGTATCTAAGTTCAAGTGTTTCCCAATAAATTTCATGTACGTTTCGTCATCCTTCAAAACACATCCACTAAATTTTGAGAAAATTTTGTCATTAGTCCGGCGCATATTTTATCGACCAAGTGTTGGATATCTCAACGATCTCGCTAATAACTTTTTTGTAAAAATTTTTATCAGTTGTGCCATGTTAAGATTTCTATCGTTGTTCAGCACCAATTTTTAATACGCCGATGGTCGAGGAAGCAGAGTCATTCCGCCAATAGTTTTTTAATTTAAATTCTGTTGTAAAATTGGTTCAACACAGCTTCTGTTGAAATCTACATTCAATTTCTGCAAGTATAAGAGCCATCTCTTGTGTATAACCGTAATGAAAATATACGGTAATGGTCAAATAAGCATAGTCCATTCCTGTTGCTAAAATTTTCAATTTTCTCTATTGAATTGGCAAATCCGTTGCATTTGGAATTTTGAACTTGTGTTCAAGCCTCTGTTTGGCATTAAATAATTTTTAATTTAATTCATTTAATTGCTCCCTTCAATTGGCAAATATAAAGGATGAGTATAACGGCAAATCTATATATGGAAATGGTGAGATGGTAAAGTAAGCGGTGCCATAGGATTTGGAATCGTGGATGTTGTGTGTATTGTTCGAACCTTGATTAAGGGTAAAAAAATTTAGCGGGAATCCAACCATCGCTTTTTAAAATTATTTTAAAATTATTTATTGAGGCTTGAACTAGTACTAGTGATGATCTACATATAAATAGTAATATTCTTGTCGTTTATATAGCTGCCATTTGAATAAAAAAATTGAATATTTTAGCAACGGCAATGGACTCTGCTTATTTGACCATCGCCGTACAATTTCATTCCGCTCTATACCCATACCCATATTTTATACTTGCCACTTTTGCATTGAGAATATTGAAGTTTTGAACAGAAGCTCACAAAGAAGAAGAGTTGGATTTGAGTAATTTTATTTCACCATCACCAATTTGACAGGAGAAATTAAATCAAAAAATGTTTGGTTCGATCGAGAATCGAGCATAGATCCATAAACTCAAAGTCACTGACTTTGCTTACTCGACCACCGCCACATATATAAATCATGCTATACCAATCTTTTATATCTGTCAGTTGAATAGAAAATAATGAAAATTTTAGCCTTTGCGTTTATTTCACCATCACTATATACCCAACTTGTATACATGCCACTACTTGAAAAATATGAAAATGTTTAACAGAAGCTGTGTGTTGGACCAGTTTGAACACAGAAGAACTTAAATTAAAATAATACCGTCGGTAATGGGACTCGAACCTTGGTCCATGAATCCAAAGTCAATTACTCTACTACCTCGCCCACCACCGTATATATTTTAATGTTATGTAAATCTTTTATACTTTCCAATTGAATTGAGAAACTTGGGGAAATTTTTTAACAAAAGCTGAGTTCAACCAAAAATGCCCCAACATTAATATCGTTTGAAACTTAACTGAACTGCATAGTGCCAGGTGCAATTTAATGCGATGACATTCCTAAGCAGTGTATTTCGAAAAAGTTAAAAATCTGTCAAGCTATTCCTCCTCATGTTCTTAAAAATTATAAAAGGCGGGCCACAATATTGACGACTGACTATACAACGTTTAAGTTTAAATCAAATTACGTCCAAATAAAAAATTTCCCTATACAAACCGAAAATATAATATATAGGTATAGCTGAGTTTAAGTCTCAATTAGGGCTAAAAAAATTTAGGTTTGAACATCCTGATGTTCATTTAGATTTTATAGATCGACAGCTAACAAAATTTTTGAAACACATTTAAATTACAATTAAAATTGAAAAAGGTCTGGTTAGATCTATGTGCCAAACGAAGGGTTTTCAGCAAATCACAAAATATACACAAAATACAGCGATGCGCGGAATTAGTAGAAGAGCCGTTTCCAATTTTTCAAGCGTTGGTCAGCTAAAACTTGCAAATAATTTGAAATTACTTTTGTTAAGTTTCGCTCGGAAATTTCTCAAATATTTACGCATTTACAAACTTCCAAGCCGGCATTTTTATGAACATATATACTTTTTAACATAACTGTTCATAACATTTTTCGGAAATTCTAAAGACACATCTAAATTATCTTAAAATTACACAATTTAACTTGTTTTAAGTACACATAGGATAAAACATTTAAAGGTCTAATTAAAGTACTTAAAACAATGCACAATATTTAAAACAAAATACTGTATGGAATATTTGAAATACATATAATTATTTAACATACAAAATAAATTGAAAAATTACATAAATCAACTTAAAACTGATTGATAAATGATCATAAAATATTTAATTTTTTTTAAAATTCAAATTAATTTATTTAAATAATTTTTTTGTTTTGTTAAATTTATCTATATATAATAATTATTATTATTTATTTTATATTTTACCCGTCCAATTATTATTTTTCCTTGTACAGGTAGAGCTCGTATAACGCGGCCTTATAAATTTAAAACCGATTGCTATCTCAATCCTATTTGAAACTGACTACATTAATTTAAAATGATGCTTGTAGGACTGGCCGGGTAACATTTTAACATCAATGAAACGATGGCGTTAAACGTGGTATTTCTGTATTTGAACGTGTTTGATTTTCCATTTAAATAAATAATAAAAATGTATATACGTGAACATTGTTCACCCCCTTCCTCAATGCGGATATTTTTAGTTTATCAATATTATCAATCATTTGAATAAATAAATATTTTGATTAATTAATTAAATTTTTGATGTATAATGAAAAAAATAATAATATTTTGTTTGAAATGCAAATAAAAATTGTTTTTATTATTTTGAAATAAACAAAAAATTTTAAAAACAATAAAAATTAGATTAATCAAAGTTTAATGAATCGTTGCTACCGATACGAAATCATTATATACCGATTTAATCGAATAAAATCAGTAATTAATACAGATGCAGATAGTGTTGAAATTTTTTAAAGTTATCGGTGATGAAATTGGTAAACTGAAATGCCTGCAAAATAATTTAGCAGGTACGTGTTAAGTTAAAAATTTGTTTGTCTTGTCTTATGGATTAAAATCACGCCGTCTATTTAAAGACATCGCATTCTTTCATTTAATTTTTGTTAAATAAAAATGATTTCTATAGTTTTGTATGATGTAATTACACGTATTACATCAGAGACATTTTGACGTGTAACTATTATCATTGAAAATGTCGTGCAAAAAAATTACGACAGCCCCAAACCAAAGTGGAAAACCGGAATGGAAATTTTATATTGTAACAGACATTTTTTGCTGTGTATAGCGTATACTGAGCTGTTTCCTCCATTTGTTTACTAAACATAGACGATAAAAGATAATCTGACATAATTTTATTTTATTTCTGTGCTGCTTATTCACAATAACACAAACGTAAGTTCTTTTGATAAAAAATGTTAGATTTAAAAAAAAAACTATTGCTTTAATACATATTAAATGTATACAGTATGATCTGTAGAACACAGCTTCAAGTTTCTAATTTAAATACTTTTTACAAAATATATCAACCGCAACCCAAAATTTCACCTGTATACTGTTGTACAGATGATACTGTATGTATATATCAAGAGTTGTACTTTAAATATAGTTTCACAAATTTGCTACAAATTCCAAATGAAAATCTAATGACGAAATTGGAGAAGCTTGTAGACGAAATACGTACTGGTACTATATAGGTGTGTGGTTTGTTTAATATGTAAAATCCAGATTAAATCTAAAATATACAGGTAGCTAGCTAAGTAGTTATTTTTATATAAACATCAGAAGCACCATATACATAGATAGAAAATTTATTTATTAAATTAAATCACATAACATACCAACATATATTTTTGATGTGGACTTCAAATTTTTTTTTAATTTAGAAGCTTTTTTGAAAATTCCTATGGTTTTTAATACATTAAGCTACCATTTTAATTGTTAATTCGGTGAATATATAAAATTATTCATTGCTCCGAAGTTATGTACACAAATTTGTTTTATTTAAATTGTATTACTTGGTGATTGGTTCATGTGTCAGCAATCACGACGATATTTTTCAAAAGACCATCCATGATGAATATTTAAAACACCATATCTTGAAAATGGTACTTAACAACAAATCTTCTAATATTTCTCTACCATTGTTGTAACAAAATTAATCCACCCGAACACATTAAAATTAATATTAAATAAACATTGATAATTATAAACAAATACTAATAAATTTTGGTAACATAAAATTGCAAAATTAAAATTTTTTGAACAAACAAAACAATTGTTTTCTAGATGGCTTTAAATTACAGGTACCTACAAAATTGCAATCAATTAAATAACGCCTTGATTTGACTCGTTGAATTATGAAATACCTTACTTGTATCAAACACTTCGAAATTTGTTCAATTTAAATAATTTGTTCAAACATTATAAAATTTTAAAAAACGAATTCTCTTAATTTCGGAAATTCAATAATTTGTTTTACAATTTAAAAAAAAATAATAATTTAAGTAAATAAAAAAAATATCAATCAAATCAATAAACTTTAAATTTTAATTGAAAATAGTAAAAAAAAAGTATTTTGTTTTATTTCACCCACTTAAAAACTCTAAAAATTAATTTTCTTAAACATATAAAAATTCTTTGACTGTTGCGAAATTTGACAAAATTCTTAATTATTAAAAATATGTTATTTCATTTTTAATAAACTTCTTGAATTGCTAAAATGTAATAATAAATTTTAAAAACGTAAATTTGTATATTTAAATTTTTTAAAATTCAGACACTTTTAATTATGTAAATTTTAAAATCAAAATTCCAAAATTGTATCATAATGTTATTATTTAATATTAAAAATTACAAAATTTATGATAATTTTAAAAATATATTCTTTTAATAATTCTTTTAAAATTTAGAAAAGATATATTTTTGGGACTTAAATTATAAATTTTTGTTTCTATACATTTTAAAACCTCTGGAAATGTTTAAAAGAAAAAAATTAAATTTAATATTGTTGAAGCGAAGAAATAATACTTCATAAAATTATTTAAAATACATATATTTTTCAAAGATGTGTAATAAATTTGTAAATTAAACTCTAATCTAGTTTTAAAAAATATTTAATTCAAGTTGTTAAAATTTAATTAAAAACTCGAAATGGAATTAATAAAATTATTTTTACATATTCTGAAACGATCCAGGTTTCACTCCAGTAATGTTTAAAATTTGGTATAAATATATTGAACCAAATCAAAAAATGTTAAAACTTCCACTTCAGTTCAAAAATAAAATTCATATTCATAAATATACAAAACAAAAATTTTGTATATGTAAATTTAAAATAAAATGTTAAATTTAATTGGTAATCGTAATTTGCAATATACATTAAAATTATTAATGGTTTTGTAGCAAATAATAATAATCCATAATTATTATTTGCTACAAAACTAGTATTTTAAAAATTTATAATGTTTTTAAATTGGACTCTTTAAACTCTTAGTGTCCAATAATGACATATTAAAAAAATTAAAACTTATATATATTAAATTTATAAAATTCTGAGACACTTTCCGTTATGTAAATTTCAAAATCAAACTTTCTATATATTTTAAAACCTCTGAAAATGTTTTAATAAATAAAAAGACATTAATAAAATTTAAAAATGTTGGAACAAGGAAATATTACTTCATAAAATTACTTAAAATACAACTAGTTTTAAAAAATACTTAATTTAAGTTGTTAAAATTTTATTATTGCAATTAAAAAATCTAATGGAATTAATAAAATTATTTTTAAATATTCGGAATTGATCTAGAAAAATTAAACATAAATTTTAAACTTGTAAAATTTTTAATTTTATAAAATGTTTATAAAACATTTATAAATTTCCCATTTAATTTTATAAAAATAAATTTTTTTTAAATATTATTTTATAAATAACAGAATGTTTATATGAAACTAAATTTAATTCCTCTTTTAGATTCAATCAATTTTAAAAATTCACTAACGTTCATAAATCTATTACAACTAGATAATATTATTATAAATTTTTAAAATTTCTTAAAATCTGAAAATTGTTTAACGTTAATGGCTAATATAATTTTGTAAATTTTAAAATTCTTTTGTTTAATATCAAACTAAATGTTACTCCAATAATGTTTAATATTTGGTTTAAAAATATTACAACAAATGAAACAAATTTACAACGTTCATCTGGAAGACAAAAAAAAACACTATTTCTAAATATATATAGTTATTACGAGTATAAATAAATTAATAATTTTAAATTTTAAATAATAATTTGAGTATAATTGTTAAGCGTAATTCGAAAAATAGATTAAAGTTGTTTATGTTATTGTAGTAAAAAATTAAAAATTATAAATAGAATTTAAACAATGTAATTATTCATAATTTTTTTAAAATTAAAAAAAATATATTTTTGGTAACTTAACTATAAATTTTAACTTTCTATATATTTTAAAACCTTTTAAAATGTATAAATAAATAAAAATTAAATTTTAAATTGTTGGATTTGGAACAAAAAAATATTCATAAAATTATTTAAAATCGCTTATATTATTTAAAGATGTCTAATAAAATTATAAATTTAACGACACACTAAATCATTAAATTTGACTTGTTAAAATCTTATTATTGGAATTAAAAAATCGGTTTTAATGAATAATGGATATATGATCAATAAAATTATTTTAATTTTATTTTAATTTCTTAATTTGTAAATTTAAAAATGTTTTTGAAAATTTAAAATTTAAAAAAAAAAATTTTGAGACTTAAATGACAAATTTAAACTTTTAATATATTTTAAAACTACTGCAAATGTTTAAATGAATTAAAATTATATTTAATTTATGTTGCATTTCAACATCAAAAATCATGCAATTAATAAAATTATTTTTAAATAATCTGATTTAGAAAATCTATAAATAAATAGTAATGAATTTTAAATTTGTAAAATTTACAAATTTTAAAAAATTTAATTTGACAATCATAAATTTTTCATATAAATAAAATTATAAATTATAAAATCTTTTTTTTTATAAATATTATTGTAAAGATAACAGAAATTTTATTCGAATATAATTTAAATTTGATTCAATTACTTTTAAAATTTCTTACAATCTTAAGATGTTTTAATTTGTTTGATTAAAATCTAAAAATTGTTTAATTTTAAGGAGCAATATTATTTTTTAAATTTACAATTTTTTTATTAAAGTCCAATTAAATATCAACCCAATAAAGTTTCAAATTTGGTATTAAAATATTAAAACAAATCAAAAAGTTTTAAAACAATTCATAAATATACTATGTAAAAATTCTGTAAATGTTAAATTTAAATTTAAATTTATAAGATTCTGAAATTCTTTTCGTTATGTAAATTTTAAAATAAAAGTTGATAATACTGTAAAATTGGGTTATAATACCACACTATTTAAAATAACAAAATTTAATAATTCTTTTTACTTTAAAAATTGTGATACTCCTTTTAAAATTAAAAATAATTACAGTTTTGGGACGTAATTATAAGTTTTAACTTTTTCTATATATTAAAACCTCTGAAAATGTTTAAATGAATAACAATAAAATTTAAGTGTTGAAACGAAGGTGTATTTTAAAGGTGTTTTATTCCGTAAATTTAATGCCAAACTTGATATAACAAATATTTAATTCGAGTTAATAAAATATTATTTTGTATTATATTTTATTATTTTCTGAAACGAACTAGAAAATTTATAATTAATAAATTTTTACAATTTTTCATTTGAAATTCATAAATTTTCCATACAGATTTATAAAATTTGATTTTGTTCTATAAATACTCTTTTATGGATAGCAGAAATTTTACTTGAACTTTGAGCAATTTTAAAAATTAACAAAATAGCTAGTAATTATTTTAAATTATTTTTTAAATTCATTAATCGTTTTTTTTTAATTCTTAGTGTCTAATAATACCAAATTATAAACATTGGAATTTGTGTATTTTAAACTTATAAAATTCAGAAACTATTTTCGTTATGTTAATTTAAAATTAATGTTCCAAATTCTGTAAAATTGGGTTATTTAACAATATTTAAAATTTTTAAAATTTTAAAACATTTTCAAACTTAAAAAAAAATTTGTTTGAGACATAAAATATGAATCTTAAATTTTTATATATTTTCAAACCTCTGAAAATGTTTTAAGAATAAAAATGTAAAGTGTTAAACCGAAGAAATGTTCCTTCATAAAATTATTTAAAATACATTTGTAAATTCGTAAATAAAATAAATTTGTCAAGTTGCCAACATCTTATTATTGCAATTAAAAAATCGAAATGGTATTGTTAAAATTATATTAAAAATTTTATTTAACAATCATATAAATTTTCCAAACAAATTTATAAAATTTTTTATTTTTTGTTAAATGCTATTACAGAAAATTTACTTGGGACTAGATTTAATTCCTATAATAATAATTTTAATTTTTATAATTAATAATTTATAAAAATTGAAATTTATATATTTTAAATTAATAAAATTCTCAAACTCTTTTCGTTATGTAAATTTTAAAATGAAATTTGATAATACTGTAAAATTGGGTTATAACACACTACTTAAAATTAAAAATGTAACTAATTATAAAAATTTGTTGAGGCTTAAATTATAAATTTAATCCTTTCATATATTTTAAAACCTCTGAAAATATTCAAATGAACAAAAATTAAATTTAAAAGTGTTGGAACGATGAAATGTTACTTCATAAAATTATTTAAATTACTTTTATCTTTTAAAGATGTCTAATAAATTTGTAAATTTAATGCCAAACTAGTTTTAAAAAATATTTAAATCAAGTTGTCAAAATCTTATAATTACAACTAAAAAATCGAAATGGAATTAAAAAATATTTTCTGAAACGATCTAGAACATTTATAAATAAACAATTTTTATTAATGTTTAATATGAAATTCATACATTTTCCATACCAATTTATACAAATAGCTTTTGTTTTAAAAACGCTATTTAATGGATAACAGATATTCGACGTGAAACTTAATTTAATTCTTCTTTTTGGTTCAATCAATTTTAAAAATTCTCATACGTTCTTAAATATATGACAACTATGTCGTTAAGATGTTGACGGCCCAAAACGCGAAGTAGATGGTACATACCGAGCTCCGTACAATTTCGAGATCAGAGATCTGATTAAGATCCCCGACATTGTACGTGAAGTAAGATCTCAGCGAGTATGCTGGCTCGGTCACGTTCTGCCTTCTGATCCTGAACGAATTGTTCAGCTATCTCTGACAGGACAGCCATATGGTAGGCGCAGAGGTTGTTGCAGGCGACGATGGATCCACGGTGAAGAGAACGACTTGGCTTCTTCTGGTTGTCTAAGACAGTATGAAGATCAAGCCCAGGATCGAAACCGTTGGAGCCGGATTGTTGACTCAATAAGGGGGGCCAGTAATAGCCGTTAGAAAAATTATTTATGATTAGTGATTGAAAATATTGAATTTTTATAAATTAATCCTTAATATAATAATTTGATTATTTTGATTGTCTTAAAATCTAAAAATACTAAATTTATTAATTTTTTTTAATTTTACTATTTCGTTATGGAATTTATTTTTGTAAAAATAAAAAGTCTTTAATATAAAATATAAAGTTTAGGACATAATTGTTTAATTTTTTTAAATTGCATTTTTAATTGATTATTATTGATAATTGATATTTTATGTTCTATAAATCGTTAATAAACAAATTTTTAATAATTTACTCATTTGTTCGTAAAATAGTAGAAATTTTCAGATACGGTTAGAAATTTGAACGAAATTTTACAGAGAGATGAAAATTATATTAATTTTCAGATTTAATTTTGAAATATGTTAAAATTTCTTCAACTAGAAATTATTTGGTGTAATGTGTAGTCAGTATTTAAAATTAGATTTGAAGAATTTCAAAATTTAACGATTCGAAAACTAAAATATTTACCAACAAACCGTTTCTGTACATAATTATATCATTGTAATAATTTCGTTCACTATAATTTTGTAGGAACTCGTACATAAAATAGTTTTAATCCAACTGCCATGAATTATATTATTGTAATATAAACTCTAAAATTTAAGTAACAAAATTAGTTATTATTTTTATGATAAAACAAATACATATATATTTTTTAGTAGTATTACAGTTATTATAACAATGAAATATAATATACACAAAAAATTATTATAACTAACTTTATTAATTATATTAATTAAAACTATAAAAAAAGAATAAAATCCATTTTTACTTGCATAAAATATTCTACCCCCAAAAATTCGAAAAAAATAATTTTAATATGATTTGGTTTGGTCTGCCAACAAAAAAAGTTATATACTACAAAAATATATATACAGAAAATCCTATCCCTATGTACATACATAAATGGGAACAAAAATTTTAAAATTCCAAAAAAAAATTAAATTGAAATAATGATACCTCATTTGCATATCTGTACAAAAGCATATTCTGACATAACTGGCTTTTTATAATATGCTTTGTCTATACATATAGATATGATGATAATTTGGGCAAATTTTATAAAGTTTTCTTTTGTTTTCGGTTAATTGGGCACTGAATTAAATTCAAATCTTTTTGTACGTTGAGCGAAAAGTTTTTATGAAAATTGAGTTAGGCCAATCAATTTCTTTATGTACTTAGAAAATGTATAAATGGATATAAACCGCACTGACTAGACACTTTTTGTGTTCTATATACATTATACACACATATATTCTCATGTTGAAAGCTTTGGTTAATATATATTCAAGATTATACATAATATACGGATATATATTACTTGTTGATCCCTTATCCGCAATGTGTGTTCGCACACATTAAATTGGATACACAATATTTTTTGGTTGGGACCCAAAACACATAACTTGATTTTTAATTTTTGTGTTTTATCCGATTTTAGCTTGCCAGATTTTAGATTTGCGGTTGTGAAAAATAATCAAATTATAAATATTTTGTTTTTTTTCCTAATTTTTAATTATAATTTTAATTTTAATTCGAACGAATTAACCACCATATAGGACATAGAAAATAATAAAGGTTAACCATAATATTACAACTAGTTGAACTAAAATATATAATTTAGGCATAATCAATAATAATGTACGAGTACTATTCGTATGTGGTAAAAATTATTCCAGATGACAAACGAAGACACATTTCAAGTACAACAATCGTTTTGATTTTAAATTATCTATTATTCAAATAATTTTACTTAAGTAAATAGAATATATTATTTATTAGAATGTAAATAAATCGAAAAATGTAATTTAATTTATAATTTTTTATTATTGTTATTGTAATATGTGATGCTCGATTATTTATTATTTAAATTAAATTATTAATGTTATTCATTGGAAAAATATATTATAAAATCGAAATTTTAATTTTGAATTAAATTTCAGATTTTACGTTTTTTTTTCATCACTTGTAAATTATAATTTCAAAACTGATTATAACTTTTCCAAGTATATAACATTACACCTACATTCTTAATTTAATCATATTTAAAAAAAAAAAATTGTTTCTTGTCTTGGGTCTTCTTCGAAATTGGTAGAAAGAACTGAAGATATTTTCCACAACATAGAAAATGATGATGCAGCAACCGAAAAATTAACTATTTGCGTAATATATATGGAAGATGATACATATTATAAACACTTTTTATTACTTTTGTTATAAATCGATATCAAGTGTTAAATAGTGCCGTGAAACTGAAGCTTTACAAAGGTTGATCGGGCCCGTTGTTACGTATTGACGTGAAAGTTCGGCGATGACGGATGAGTACGAGAGATGGCTCCTTATACATTTGACAGAAGCAAACGAATTGTTATGGCTCCACGGTGTAGAAATAACTTGGCTTCTTCAGGTTATCTAGGACAGTATGAAGACCAAGCCCAGGATCGAAACCGTTGGAGCCAATTGTTGATTCAGTAAAGGGCCAGTAATGGCGTTTAAAAACTGGTTTTTCTTTTATTTTAAATTCTATCATGTCTAGCTGAGTTGGATTTAATGTATTTGATGACGAAAATTGCTCAGTCAGATGTTAATTTTTATCGGGCTGTGGAATAATGACCTGTATAGTTGCTTTAGGCAAAAACCTATATTTACTGAGTTAAGCGAACTGAACCCCAAAGTGTTTTATGAGACTTAGAATTTAACATGGTAGGACCTCAGCAGGTTCCAACCGTTTTAATAAAAAAAAAAAAACATGGTAACCAGGGCGCCGAATAAAACACACAGTGGGCACAATGTTTTTTAATGGTACACACACTTGATGAATGAAATATTTCAAGAATTTATGCTAGACACCCTCTAGTCGGTATTTAATCCTATAGCTATAGGCTGAAACAAGCAAAATTAAATGCAACAGGTGCTTGAGAATAATAATGATCAAGAAGAGAAGGAAGAATTTAGAGAAAGTCCATCTTCAATAAACTTACAGCAGGCACTGTGTAAACAAACGGTCAGCACCGCTTACAAACAAGCGATGCATTGATGCATACAGAAAAATTCTGGAAAGATCCAACAAAAATGATTATACATTTATGTTCGAGAGCGCCACAGGAATCGCATCCACTGTGACAACTGGAGAAACTGGTGAAGAACTGATCACAAAGAGCTTTAGGGTAAAACATATATACATAATTAACATTATAAATTGAGATAAATTACCTCAACCAATGTTTAGTGTTGAGCTACATCCTGAGGGAACCAAAACGAAAAGAAAAAATGCAATTTAATTTAATAATTTAAAGTATTTTTTATACTGAAAAGTTGTATAGTATAAAAGTGCCACATAAACGGAAATCAGTTCTAAAATTGGTGCGTTGTTAAGAATTTGGGCATTCACGAAACTACTGCAAACTACCAGCTATACGTGTGTAATATGCCGAAGCTTGCATAATATACTAGCAAGTGAGAGCTAAGCAAAGTGAATCCGGATGTTAAGAGATACGGCTGCAATTGCGTGGAAAATCACACTGCTTACAATAGAGGATGTGTGGATGTTACGAGCTGGCTTGTACAAAGAATTATGAGAAAAATTGAATCTAAAAGGCAAGGAGCGGAACGACAAGCTCTCAACCAATTATATAAAAATCCAAACAGTGCGAGAGAAATATCTGCCACTATAAATTCAAAAATCTAATACGAGATTGCAGTTAGGAGAAGCTCATGCAATCAAACATATGTCTGTCTTAATATGAGTCTCTCTTAATTTTTAAGGATACAGCATTTACGAGATACTAATCACCCCAGCGGAAAGTCCCAAAGGAGAACAGCTATATCATTATAAGAGAGAGAATAAGAAATGAACCGCAAAAGCATAGTGAAGAACATATTCAAGCACCTACCATATAGGCATGCATGATATCTGCGGTTTATTGCCCACCGCACAGCACACACTTTGCAAATTTTTTCAAAACCCTGGAACAACAAAAGGAAAACAATTGTGGGAATGTATTCAAATAATGTAATACGGGCGACATGTTATGATCATTCATCAATATTAATA
Source organism: Tipula unca (assembly GCA_951394425.1). NCBI lineage: Eukaryota > Metazoa > Arthropoda > Insecta > Diptera > Tipulidae > Tipula > Tipula unca. Next base: position 22,310,849 of record OX596381.1, read on the forward strand.
AGAATAAGCACGTAAATACTAAAATCACAATTATCTGTACACTTAAGACATACAAACTAAACACAAGGGAATGTTCATTAGCCATCACATTCAAAAAAGGCGATGAAATTTAAGAAGCAGTACAATACCTTACCCAAATATCAACAAAAAAAATGCATCGGATGCTATTCCCAATAACACTCACGTGAGGAAGCACAAGCCAGCTCGGAACATATACAACAGCTTTGGGAAACGCATTAAAAGTGGAACGTGATGATGGGGCCCAGAGCTATCTCACCGGCCTCAGAGCAATGGAAGCCACAGATTACTCTCTGTGGAAAGTTATAAAAATATTTAAAAGGCCTATACTCGCGTTATTCCCTTCTATTCGCGAGCAATATTTGCTCAACATATCGCATCAAAGTATTTACCCCCAACGAACAAGTCGGAAACCCAGAATTACTTCATATTGAAGAAGACACTCCAAAATTGAGCCAAAACATAAATCCAAATAAAACACTTGGGGGCATGATTTTAAAAAAATTCACAAATCATAATGATTCCAAAACCTTCCAAAGACGAAACAAAAGTAAACTCTTATCGTCCAATCAGCTTACTACCAGTACTATCAAAACTATTCGAAAAAATTATTCTTCACAAATTGAAACCAATTGTGCATGAGAAAAAATTATACCAGACCATTAGTTCGAATTTAGATAGAAAACCATGGAACTGTGGATCAAATTCATCGGGTCCTATCTGAAATGAGATTTTGCTAAAAAAAAACGTACTGTTCAGCAGCATTTTTTTAGTTATTGCTCAAGCTTTTGATGAAGTATGGCACAAAGGATTGGTATACTCAATAAAGAAGTTCCACAAGGTAGTGTGTAGGCACCAATATTATATTTGATATACACTTCAGGCTAACCAAGCTTTTAATCGAGGTTCATTCCAAGCCACTTTACAGTTTTAATCATAACTGTTCTGGCGGAGGATAACTATTGCACGAGCCTACCATCCTGTCCATGGCTGTATGATTGAGCTTGCTATTGTCATTCACTATATTATCGTCCGCGAATTTTCTGTTTCTTAATTGAAGCCTTTTATGGCATCCTTTATTTGCACTGTTCTTACAGCTTCAATTTGTAGAGATTTTCTGAGATTTTTTGAATATGTTCATTTTGGTAATTATGCGTCCTCTGTGGACCTATTTTTTCTGAAGCCCCAAACTGTTTATTTTTATATTTGCAACAAAATTTCCAATTTCCATTTTTGGAATATGTCCATTAACCGGTAACCTGTAAGTAATGATTTTTCTCAAATAATTTACCTAAGACAGGCAACAGCATGATAGGCCCTTAAGTTTGAACCAATTTAATAATTTAAGCTCGTCATACTGTACCGTATAATCGGCCAACCACCTTGTATCACTTTAACCTCTCCTAGACAGCTGGCGCTTAATTGATTTCCATATAGACATTATCGCCAAGTAACCGTTTCATCATTGAACTGAATGACAGTATGGAGTTACTGGTTTAGTAGGTTACGATGTGCAGGGATTCCTCTTTGCACCATCTGAGTCCTCTATTATTTTCAGTTGGCTCTTGATAAATTTATTTACAAAACCCCGCGATTGCGCATTTTTATGCTCCGTACTAAGTCATTTGCTTTCCAAGGTTTGGGGATTAATATCATTTTAACATACTTTACGCAGCTTTTGCACCATTTTTATGTTTTCGATTAGCTTTTACGAACCGGTTTGAGTGGTCTACTTGCCAAATTTTCTCTGATACCATCCAAAAAAATTTGAAGTTTGATGTCTAAGAACTGAATGATTCAATACGTGATATGCCTCGAGATCAACTAAGAAAACGAAACGAATATTTCGGACACGAAACATCTCTGTAATTACACTAGAAACGATCTAATCGTGATCGAACTTCATTGCTAGATGAAATACAATTTGATCCGTAGTAGAAGTTTTTGAATAAGAAGATGGTTGATATTACTAAAAAACTGCATTGACGGTCCACATCTCAATTTTCTTTAATTCTTCTTCATCATATTTATGAGTATATCAGATGGATTCAAAATTATATCTGCCACAAGCCCACTCAAGTAGTGGTTCAAGTGTTCAAACTTCATGCCGTGTGGTTAAACTTATATAGTGACGTCCCGATTAATTCTAGCAGCGGCCATTATAATATCTGCATGCTTGAACCGACGCGACGTTATTTTAACCAAAACACGAGTTTTCGCGTGTCTCAGATTCTTTGGAATTTCAGTCTTGTTTGTCACAATCGAATTCAATATTAACGAAAAGTTTTTATGGTTCTAGTCATAGGCATAATGTGAGTTCAAAATTTTAAAACTTGAAAAACTGAAAATGGTTTTATTTTCAATGAACCTCAAACATGTTTTTAAAGTACCAAAAACATATTTTGTATGGAATTAAGAGGGCCTGGCCTGCGCACTAAAAATTGGTTTAATAATAATTCAAGAAAATTTCATTAAAAAATCGAAAACTTTGGAAACAAATTTAATTTTGGATTTTTCAAAGGTTTCTATCAGGACATAGTACCGCGATTAAATTGCAATTTAATCTGGCAACTCTTATCACTTGCACAGTATTACAAAACAAATAATTTCATTTTAATTGGAATTCAATTAAACTTGTATATTGGAACGATAAACAATTTCAATTTTTTTTTATAAACTTTTGCAACGAAACTAAAGAAAAACTAAAAACAATTTTAAAACTTACTTATGTACAGAAACAAGAGAACAACCACTTGTTAATTCCGCATTGAAATTAAATTTTATGCTTAAATTAAAAAAAAACAAAATGAAATACAGATTCAATGAAGCAGATATTTTCTGTAATAAATGATTATTCAAAGTTAATTTTTGTTTGTATATATACTAAAGTAGTACCGAGTATTCTACTTAGTTCAAGTTTTCTCATTATTAAGTTTTCAATGCACTCATACCTACCTACAGACAAACACATTTTTTACGATTAATATTACTGCACAAAAGTTTCAAGTACAACATAGTGTTTATGTTTCTATATAATATCAACTCTACGTTGTTTCGTATATATGTACATATATGTGTGTGTATATAGCATTTATATAACTAATCGATCCACAAAGTTCTGAACAACGCTGTAAATCTATATAAAATTTATTAATTTACAGTAGTTTAAAATCGCCTGAATAACTTCATAAATTTGTTTTTTTTAATCGTACTGTGCAAAAGGAAAGTAAGTTTTTAATGTATCCGTATAGTTGATGTATTTTTTAATGCAATTCGAACACTGAAAACATAGCTATTTATATATTCAACATAACATTGTATAAATATATAAATTTAGAATATGGTTGCAACTTAACCATCGTTTCAAAAAATTGTTGGCCATTCTTAATGAAAAAATTTACAAAAAGCAAGACATAGTAAAATTAAAATGTCGATAGACATTTGATAGAATTATTCGATTACTTTCAGCACCAAAACTAGTGGTCGCATTGTTGGAACACTAGTTGTAAATAAAATGTGTACTTTAATCTACGTTTATCTCTGGTACTCTCATCGAAACTAATATGTTATGGAAAGCTCAACATTTCCACCCAATGAACAACTTTAAAATGTTCCATTTTATTTTATATATCTGAACGAGTTCGTGCTTTGGTAGAGAAAAATGTCGAAAGCTCCACCTTATGCTAAATACTATTTAAGACGTTACATTAACCATTTCACAATAATTTTATAGTTTGATGTAAATTTTGACTGTTTTCATAAAGCTTAATAAATTGTAATTTAAAGCTTTCTAATTGTTAAGTCAAGATTGATAATACAAAGATAATTTTGAGGAGTGCAAAATTTGAAATGTAGGTTCTTAATGTTAAAAGCTCACATATACAATTGTGCATATACCATGGATTTGAAAGAAAGTTTATGATTAAGTTCGGTTAAACTTTCATACTAAAATTGAACTTACCACTTGATTATTCGATTGGGTAGTGAAAACCCTTATCAGTTTTGGCAGAGCTTTCAGTTAAAAAAACATAAATGTTTTTTAATTCAATTTTGACCTTTGGCCTAATCCAAAATTTTCGAAATATGTATATTCAAAATGAAAGAGTGAGTTATTAAATATCCGTTGAGCTTTTGGTAATTTTGGAAACTCAATATTTGTATGTTAATTTTAATAATATTTGGGAACTTGTATAAACTTTTATTTACGTGTTATATCAATTTTATTGGTTGATGTAAATTTTCATTGTATTCATAATGCTTCATATAAATCGAATAAGCTTTGTAGTCGTTATGTTATATCAGCCAAGATTGACAAAATTCAAAAATGTTTGGTCTATTTAAGGATTCGGAAAATTTAGTTAAGAGCTTTTAAAATCAAGCTTTTATATAGAGCTTTTGGTTTAAATTTTCGTTCGCGCTTTTATACTAGAATTGACTTCAGGATTTGATTTGAAATAAATTTAAAGTCTGTTATAAATCTAATAAGTTTTAGCTGAACTTTTAATTTAAAATAATTACGGTCGAACAAAAAGCTCCGGCAAGATTAATTTGAATATTTTTCTAAATTGTAGCTTAGTATGAAATTCATCAATTTTTTTTCAATTTTTATAAATTTTTTAGCCTTTTTGGCTAAAACTGTTGATTTAATTTTTAAGGGTTTAAAATAATATTAAAACAAAAGCTTTCCTAATTGTTAAGCTAAGATTAAAAAAATGAAATCACTCAACTAGCCGCTAAGGGATTTTTTGTTCGGTATATATCAAATCTATAAAAATTTTGCGGTGCTTTTTACCAAAAGTAAGATTTGTTAGAGGCATATACCATTTGAGATATAAAGTTTTAATTGAAGATATTACCAAGTTTTATTTGTCTTATGACCTCAGTGGTAAGTGTGTGAAGTTATCCGAGGGTTCACAAAAAAATTTAAAAGATTCATGAGGTAATACTATTCTCATCCCATCCCAGGATTTTGAAAATCATCCCAAAATTTGAAACGGTCATTTAAAAACATTTGTAATCAACGAATTATGTTCTTGTCCTACGAAGTAATAGGCTCAAAAAACTCATATGGCCCAAAACATAAATTAGGGAGTTTAACTAATGGAGAACCATGACTGAATAAAGTCAGCGAGAGTTGTCGGCCAAAACGCGTTTGCACGATAAACTCGTTGAACTTAATAATACAGTTACAGCCACAATTAAGCAAGTAAATTAATAAAAATGCAAAGTTAATGGATCAAAATTAAGTTCATACTTCGTAAGACAAAGATATTGGTATAACCTATCACCCGCTTACAGAAACGAAACGACTAACAGTTGTGAAAGCCATTTTTATATTTCATCATACTCTTAGCTGATCGATAAAATTCGTAAATCGAAACTTTTTGCACTACACAGCAACACTCGCAAATATGTAGTATGCCATTTGGCAAGATCTAGTTGTCGCATTGTTGGAAAACTACTTACAATAAAATGATCTCTTGTACTCTCTTTGAAGCTAATTTGCTACATAAAGCTAAACATTTTAGAAATTTATTTATGAAACGTTACTCACACTATTCGTACCGAACAACTTTAAAATATTCCGTTTGATTTCATCCAGCTGATAGATTTCGTGCTTTGGTAGAGAAAAATCAAAAAGCTCTATCTTATTAAAAAACTAAATACGAAGCCAAAATTGATAATATTCAAAAAAGTTAATATTTTAAAGATTTTGAGGAGTTCAAAAATAGAAATGTTGGAATGAGCCTATTAATTGCTAGCAATTTTGCGAAGAGCTTTTAAAATATTTTCATGGATTTGAGTAAAAGATTATGATTAAGATCAGTTGAGCTTATATACTAGAATTGAATTTACAAACTGATGATTTGATCGGGTAGTGAAAAACCGTATCAGTTTTGCAGAGCTTTCAGTTAAAAAAACGTATATGTATTTATCAGTTTTGACCTTTAGTAAAAAATGAAAGTTAAGTCATTATCTTGATATGCTAAGTGTGGTTATTAGATATTTCCGTTGAGCTTTTAGTAATTTTGAAAAGTCAATATTTTTATGATAATGTTAAATAATATTTGGATACTTGTATAAGCTTTGATTTACTTGTTCAATCAATTTTATGGGTTGGTGTACTTTTTGATTGTATTCTTTAAACTTAAATTCATATAAAACGAAAAGCCTGGTAGTCGTTATGTTATAAGCTAAAATTGACAAAATACAAAAACTGTTGCCTGTTTAAGGATTTTGAAACTTTAGTTAAGAGCTTTTAACATCAAAAGTTATTTACAGAAATATAAAAAAGCTCTCATATAACATTTTAATACTTAAACAGTTTTTGTTCGAATTTTACTAAACTTAAAAGCTTTGCTTTATAATTTTCATCGTTCGAGGTTTCATACTAGAATTGACTTTAGAATTTGATTTGAAATTAATTGAGGTTTGTGATAAATCAAATAAGTTTTGGCTCCAGGAATAATTTCAAAATTGTAGCTTAATATGGTATCAAACTTTTTGAGTTTTTATAAATTGTTTGGCCAAAACAATTGTTTGATGTAATTTTTGATTGTCAAAACTGAAATAAATTAAAAAACGAAAGCTTTCCTAATTGTTAAGCTGAGATTAATAAAAATTAAAAGTTAAAATTAAAATGGTAGCCTAAATTGTTTTCAGGTTTAATGCGATTCGGATGGAACAGTTTTAGAATATTTTTCAATGCATTTCAATCTCTTTTCATTGGAAAACTTTAGGTTGAACTTTAAAATTTAAAATTTGATTTAAAACATCAAAATATATTCACATCAATGTGCATTCCCTAAGCAACGGCATTAAGTACGGTGTCAAGCAAGGGCTAAAATTTCATATGTTTTTAGTGATATTCAAGGTAGAATTGTACTATGGAGTTGAGTTGAATTCAAAGCGTTTTACAAACTATTTAACGTATAGATTTAAACAAATTTTGAGTGCATCTTAAATTTTAATTGTGTTTGAACTCAAACATTGTTTGCAAATCAATATTATGTTGTATTTGATTGTGATTGGGAACACTTTGAATTATATATAATGTGTCGAACTTTTTAAGCTAAATTCAGGGTAGAACTTGTACAATGAATTTGAGTAAAATTTTAAACGCGATTTATAAATTATTTGAGTAAATTGTAAATATTTACTAATATTTGAGTTTGCATAGACTTCGAAGTATAAGTATATTTTTTGAGTGGATTTGCTTAAGTGAAATTCCAGGTATAATTTTAGTATGAATTTGCGCCAAAAGTTTAAATGGTTTTTTAGATGTATTGCGTACGTGAAAATAAAGTAATATTTCACTTTGACTTAAACAAAATTTGAGTACATTAATTTAATCAAATTGAGTTAATATTTAAACATTAGTTGAAAAAAATATTTTGTCTTATTTGAGTTTACATCTGGATTTTGAATTATAAATAAAGGTACAAAACAAATTTGAAAGATTTAATTTCTCATTAGAGTGAAATTAAAGTAGATTTGAAACAAAAGCTTTAGAATTAAACGAGTAAATAAAAATTAAAATTTTAACTGAATATGAACAAAAATTGAGTGCATTTTAAATTATGTTTTAACGGATTTGTATTTGAATAGCGTTTGAACTATGTTGAGTGGATTTGCTTAAGTGAAATTTCAGCTAAAATTCTAGTATGGGCTTCAATCAAATTTTAATTATTATTGTTTAGAAGTAAATTTTTGGTGACTACAACAAGTTAAAAAACAACGCCCTTGAACCGCGTTAATATTTGGTCTGGGGTTATATATAGATGACAAATTGGTTTGCGCTATTATAGTGCCGCATCGGCAACCCGTTTAAACAACATAGACAATATCGACGATGCCTAGATTTTGATATCAATGCGATACAACAACGGCGTAGATTACATGGCGCAATCTACTTCGCCCATCCCTGGGTGGAGGTGTTCATTGCCTTAAAAGCTAATACTTTGTTCGGTTTAAGTACTTCATTTAACTAATACTCGAGAAGCTTAACATATATAATGTTTTTGATCAACGTTCTGTAATTTCACTTCTAGCCAGTATCATGATACCATTAAAAATTATAATATTTGAGTGACAGGTATGAGTAGTGCGTTATTATCCTATTTATTATATTATACATATAGCTAATCTACCTTGATTAATCATCACTTTCATAAGTTTACCTGGATATATTTTCAAAAACTTTTAAAAACTTTAATTTTCCTTTTGTTTTTCATTTGCCTTTGTTGCTGCTTGCTATTTCCTAAATTTTACCTTTACGATTTAAATAATTATTATTATAAAAGTTTGAAAAAAAAAAGTTTAACAAATTTTCGTTTTTCCTATACGATTATTTTTATTTCTTTAAAGTTGCTATTTCCTGTTAGAATAATACATAATTGCATATTTGCACGATTTAAAAATTAAAATAAGAAGAAATGCAAATGAAAAATAAATTAAAAATTATAATTTCTACCTTATACATTAAATATATATTCTTATATATTCGAATTTGTAAGCAGTTTCGAATTAACTAAAGTTATATTATAATTGTTGGTATATAGTTATTGTTGTGTGTTCACAAGCAATTATATATGTAGCAAATAATAACGTGCGAATCGTAATTCTAAATGGCAAATTTGTACCTTCCCTAACATGTTCACAATCATTACGATTAATGATTTCATAAAAGTAATTAAGTGTTCATATATAGCCACAAAATTCATATGTACAGGAACAATTTTACGCTAACCTATTGCTAATTGTTATTGCGGATAACGAATCATATTAAGAATTATATAGGTTGAAATAGTATTTAGTGTAGCTATATCGTCAGGGATGGGCGCTTACGCGTCATCTATTATTTTCGACATTAACATCTCGAAACCCGTAAACGTCAACAACGTAGACAATGTCGATCATGTAAACAATTCCTAGAGTGGTTTTTTCAATTAGTTCTAAACGAAAGGATATGACCAAATTTCTTTAGGATCAATGCGTTATTGATGATAGTTTTACAAAATGTCCGTCAATGTATTTAAATCTCTTTTCAAAAAGAGCGGAATTTAAAACTAATCGTGCTCAAATACCATGAATCTATACTTCAGCGTCATGTTTATCCATTACAAATTTATTAAACTGACCCAAAACAACGATATATATCGTTATATAGAGTGGGGCCCTCTTTATAACGGTGGAACGGTATAAAACAACTCGTAGAAAAAAAGGAAAAACCGCTCACAAAAAATCCAACAAAAAGGTTATAACTTTCATTAAAAATAATCCGGGAACCTTTAACTATGACCGTGCCATAAAAATTAACACACCCCACTCTATGGTCGAACGAATTCGAATTCAGGAAGGCTATTAAATTTATGAGATATAAATTTGAAATTTTAAACTAAACTCAAATTTGTAGCAGAAATATAATTACTGTTAAAAATATTGAAACGAATGAATTTTTACAGACCGGTACCAGCCCGTACTGGTTCCTCCATATCCATAAGATCATAAAAATGATATGTCAAAAATTGCTGTGATAGTAGATGGGCCAATATTCGGTAACCTCAACAATTGATGGATTTTCGTTTAGAAATTTGCGTTGTTGTGTAAACGTCGACTTGAATGTTTCGATAATCTCGTTCTGCAATTCATCATTTGAGGTCTCCTTCGTCGTCTAATAATATTTTATTTGCATTAACTTTTTGGGAAAAATTAGGAACTCCAATCGACAAATTTATTTTTCCTTTTAAAGTTTTTGTATGTATGTGGCTTTCGGCTATTCGGTTTACCTTCGCCATCAATCACTGCTAAACTAGAAGGATACAGTTGCACCAAATGGGCTGAAATAGTACGAAATACTTTTTGGGGTATATACAAACTTTTTCGTCGCATATCAATCACAATAATGTGTATAAATTCCCGAGTGGCTTGCTCTCATTGAGAAGATCTAACATTCCATCCGAAATATTAGTAATAGGAAATTGATATTGGGAAATTGTGGAACTGAGTGGGATTTCTGGTGATTCAATTTCAGATGTTATATCGTTTGTAGTAATCCATGTAATTATGTTACGTAATTTATGGGATTAGTTGAATTTGAAGGCGGTGGTATCCAAGTGTTAGTTTCTTGTATTATCTGAAAAACCTTATTTTTGTTGGTGAAATATTCCAAAATTTCCATCTCGTCAACCTCGGTTCCCTCAGATTCTAGAACTAATTTGGAGCCTACTAAACCGGCAGCATTTGCTGAAAATAAAATAATATAATCTTTTAACTTTCACGCTAATTTAATTGTTTTTATTACAATCAATTATCAATTATCAAATACAATCAGTTATCAATTCATTTTGTCCATTATATTGGCTAAATACATCGTCTATGGATTTACGAATATTTATTTCAACTAAATGTAGACAACGGGACAAACTATCCGCGATTATTGTAATAATTCGTTCTGATATATTATGTTCACTCTTTAAAGTGGTTAACATATTCTCTATTACACTTATAATTTTAACATTTCTGACTAAATCGCCTCTCAATACTGCAGGAGACGTTGGATGATTTTCAGATATGCACTGTTCATTTATATTTTTAGCAAATTTGAGTTTGTACACGGGTTTTTGTTTAGGATTGTGGATAGTCTTATTGATTAACAAAAACTTTATTTTATGGAAGCTATTGATATGGTTCCTGAAGGTTTTTTCATTATTAAATATTTTCCTACATGGGCCAATTGGACAAATAACATTAAACAATTTTGGACTACGCAAATGTTTTAAAAAATGCTGTAATAATTCTTCTATTACAGAAGATTTAAAAGTACAATTATTATGAAATATGGACGAATGATTTCACAGGCGCATAAACGATACCAAACCGTCTATTTAGTCGCGTATCATCCAATACTGTAAACTGGGATTCAAATTTGTCGATGGTATTCCAAATAGTGCCGACTTTGTCAACCATATAACTTATGGTCTCTAATTGTTAATTTAAAATTTACAGTGCTTGAAATTTTGAAATTTGATTAATTTAAAATTTAATTTATGATTTAATGGACATTTATTCGACATTACAAACGATGTATTTGCGAATGTCCAGAAACTTTAAAGGTTGTATGTTATTTAAAAGCGAATGTTCTAAAGCTCATAAAATTAAAAAATAACTCTCAAAATTGTCCAAAATTTGAGTTATAATTTCTTTTTAGGTTTGAACGTCTGAAATTCATCCACAATCATCAGTCTATGGTACATAATTTTCTCACAAAGCTAATCAATCGTATAATTACTATACAAACCGATAAATTTCATCGTTTCCTCAAAATGTCTGATTTTACCGGTGTGTACTCGGGAATATACAAAATGTAGGCAAACTGAACTTTTGTTTAAAGCACAAAAAACTAATAAAACAAAAAACAAACTTGAAAACGTAATTAAATCGTAATTACTTTATTCACCCATTCTATACACGGCGGTAATACCCAGTAAAAAGTAACGATACGTCACAAAAGCACCCTCCCTGTATTTACCTTCTAACAACATTGACGGTAAAAACAAATAAAATAATTTCCGGTTTTCCCAGTTTTTTTTATTTTATTTTTTATGATGATGATTTTCAATTTTCATTTTCCTCAATGACATCAACATCAAACGATAAAATGTAAACGAAATGAGATGATAAAAAAAAATAAAAATCTGTCTGATGGTCACAGGAAAAATCACAAAAAAAAAAAAAAAAAAAATTTAATAATTGAGATGTCTTTCCTATAAAATTTAAAAAATAAAAATAAAATTCCTCAAACAAACGAAGATAAAAGCAGTAAAGTACCAAAACACTGTGTAATAGAGCATGGAAGCACGATGATTGTGGAAAATTGAAAACGGATATGAATGAGCAAAAAATTGTTTTACACCCAGACACACAACTCAGTAGTAGACGTATACATACCTAACCCTGTGTGAAGTGCCTTCATCAACTGCGGACTTTATTTGAATCTTCCTAGTTTTCACTTATATACACAATACACTGTATATAGATAGAAAGAGGTGCTTCTAAAATTGTTTTTTTAACTATAAAGAAGACATCAACAATAGAGCTCAATTAAATCTGTTTGGTGAAATTGTTCGTTTAAAGTTACGTGAATGAGAGTTATCCTCTCGTATGTGTACGTACATAGTATATTGGAAAGTACATGAAAGTTAAAAACTATTACGAAAACTTTAAATTACATCTTAAGTGAAATACAAAAATAATAACAAATTTTGAGTGGTTCTTAGCTTTTTTTTCATGGACGTTTGTGTAATAAAATTTTGTTGGAAAACTCTCTAGTTACGGAAATTATTTTATGAATGTATAGAGTTTAAGTTGAAGAATACATAATTAATAGTTTTAGAAAATCATTAATTTGGTAAATTTTGTACTTCGATGGGTTACATGAGTCCAGTGAAGTGACCACTATAAAAATATTTTAGTGAAATATTACGAAAACAAATCTTTAAAATTCAATCCAAAATTGTATCTAATTGCAAAGTTTAATGAATTTTAGGAATTTTTAAAACGGGGTTCAAAATAACCTATCATTTAATCTGCACACATTAAAAGCTCATAAAAGTTCTTTTAAAACATTTAGCTAATTCTTCATCAAAATAATTTGACAAAAGTTAACTCGATATTCATTTTTAGTTTTATGAGTTGTAAAGCTCAAAGTTCCCTGAAATTCAGTTGTCGAAATCACGAAAATTCAGCTTATGGCTTCCTTAATAAAACCATTTGTTAAATATTATGAAACAATTAAGAGCTTTCATTGCAGAGAATTCAATCATGTTTCAACAGTCGTTCAAGTCAATCTTAAACATTTTTGTCTACGATCTGCACTAAATAACTAAACAATTGGCACTAAACCAATTACATGAAACGCAGTGTAACTAACGGATTACCTGTGATGAAACTCAACATGTTGGATGGAAATGGGATTATAAAATAATTTTTGGATTAATTTCTCGAAGAATTTTTATTAAATGATTCAGTAAACACTGATGAATTATTGTCTTCTCAACTATTAATAATCTTAGCATCCTTTCGCAGTGTAAAACCTACTTAGCCGATGAAACATTCAAAAGCTCACCAAATTTGTTTCCACCATTGTATACCATATACCTATAATCCTTCGAAAACACGGGAAGCTTACCACAAATTTATTTCAGTCGTACAGCATTGTGCAGAAGATAATGGATATAATGTAAATCATTCATCAATTTTAACGTATTTTGAAAACACTACAGTTGGTTCATTGCGGCACCATTTTCCAAATGCAATTCATAATGGTTGCTGCTTTAGTTTTATACTCAGTGTGTTTGAAGATATAACGCTGAATCTGATTTTGCATTACAACTACGACAATTGTGCTATAGCTTACGTTCCAATTCCAGCTGTTCTCGATTCGTTTGATCTTCTTGGACGCACCGGAACTTAATCCATTTTTCGAATATTTTGTGATAACATGGATAACAGCAAGGATTCGATTTGGTAGAAGAATTGATCCGCTGTTTCCCCACACCGTTTGTAATTGTTCCGATGCCACGACTGGCCAAGATTCACGAGCAATCAATTCGCTACGCTGCAGGTGCGCACATCCATTATTATGGTTTTTTATCAAAACCCTAAAGGTCGAACAAGGCTACCAAGCAATTTCGAATAAATCAGATCTTAGCTGTTTCAGAGTCTCAAAAACAACGACGAAAATATAGAAGGATTTAAATGTACGGTTAGTTAATCTGATTAGTCAATGTGATAATCGATCATTAAACGAATACTTAATGGCCATAGCACAAATCATTAAATTTTAACTCGGCAAAAAGTATGATGCGATATTGTAATGTTACGGGTTCAAAAACATTTTTGAAACGTTTAACCAATTAAAACATGGATACCAAATTTTTTTGTCTTTCTGCCGAAGGACCTGCATCAGCACATATTACTGAAAGAATTAACCAAGAACGTGCGGTGGCCACTATCTATTAATGGTGTAGTGAAAGTTTCACCAAATCAGTATAAGAGAAGTCAATGAATGGAACCATAACAGAGAGCACGGAAATGTATAATATTCGAGTTATTAGCTCAACCAAGAAAATGGCATTTCATTAGCCGAATTCATAGCTCAGTATCTGGTGAGGATACTATCGAATAGTGGTGCCCTACCTGTTAAATGGCATTCAAAAATAAGATACAGTATATATTGGTGAATACCAACAGCATTACAAGAACCGAGACCTCAACAAATATTGTTCGATTATTGATATCCCAATTAAGGTGAATACGCTATACTTAACTGCATGATCTGAAAAAAAACCAAACTCAATGTGGCTCAAGGCTAAATATCCGCTAGTGTTGGTTGTATTTGACTGTCTCAGAAGGAAATGCAATTTTACGAGCAGCCATAGTTGTGCAAATTTACAGAATTTTCATACCATTATTGTTAAACCTGAGATTAAATCTAATAATTTATTTTCAAAATGTAAACTAAATGTCAAATTTGACAAATCAAACGAGTGAGACAAGTGATAAATAGCGCAGAATACGTGCCTTCAAGATATGTACGTGTACCAAAAAAAATGAATTAATTCAAGCTCATCAATCGAGCCAGTATTGGTTAAAATAACGACCAACAAAAAGGCAAATTACTTCCACCTTAAATATATTCCACCGGACTCTCCGTGATCCTCATATATCTCGGCTTGTGGCACAACTCATGACGTAGAAAGAGATGAATTGCTACCTCGCAATGCTGATTCGGTAAAAAAAAGTTACACCTGAAGTTTACAATAATACTAATTTATGCTATGATGAAACTGATCAACGCAAAATTGGTAAGAGTCGGAGCACTGCAAGTATGCGTTAAAAACCTACACCTCTGTATTGTTGCTATATATACATGCCATTTGGTGAAATTTGGAAAAGGACGTCTAACAGAGTGTTTTTTCATGTTTCATTTGTCCTTTCTTCTCATTGTGTTGGACACTCAATCACTCTCTATCACAATTGACAAGAAAGATGAAACTCGAGGGATGGTAGGACAACTTTTAGATTCCCGAACTAAATATTGTTATTGCCCAAGTTTTTCATGAGAGATAGCGGCCAACGTACTAAAGTTTATTAATGGTTGTTGGATGACTGGATATAATGTAAAAAAAATGTTTCTGTAACAACTATTGATTTATCTGTGTGGATTAAATTACTTTCAGATTGAACTTAAAGAACTGCTCAAATTTAATATTTTTCAATGATATACAGGGATGAGCGAGGTAGATTACGCCATGTAATCTATGCGGTTGTCGGCACGTAAAATATAACGTAGATTACTTGGCAGTGTTCTTTGTCAACGTCGACAATTATAATAATGTCAACCACCTATTGACAAATGGCACATGAATAGTGTCAAACTGTCATCGTGTTTTAATTTATTCAGCATTGTTTGCCATTTCATCATTGAAAGACTGAGCCCGGCATAGCGTCTACAAATTGTGCAGCTTTATTACGAAAATCAGCGTTCTGTAAGGAATATGTTTCGTGCGCTTAGACCAAGTTACGGTTGACATAATCTGTCTGTCGATACCACTATTTGGAATACCATCGAAACGTTTGAATCCCAGTTTACAGTATAGGATGATACGCGACTAAATAGACCGTTTGGTGTGGTTTATGCGCCTGTGAAATCATTCGTCCATATTTCTTCAAAAAAGAAGTCGGCCGAGACGTACTTATTCACAAGTACTCGTTATTGTGTCATGATAATGGAATATTTGCTGCCTGAAATTTATGCCAGACCTCGACGACATTTGGGTCTAAGTAGTCGGTGCTTTATTTTCCATATAGCGCGCGAAGCAATGTACTTATTGAAAAATCATGTTGGCGAGCAATTAATTTCACGGTTCGTATCGTTGAATAGGCTATTAAGATCGTGTGATACCTCTAGACTCTTTTCTTTGGGGATACGCAAAGTCCAAAGTCTTGAAAAAATTGAACGTTAGAAAACACCATCACAGTTGCGGCCATCAATTGAAAGAAGTAATTCTTAAAAAACAAATGGCAAGAAATATTCTTTCGAATGATAATAAAGTTTCCATACGATTAAGTTGAATTTTTTGAGTTTTTTTAAGTTTTGCACAAGTCACCTCTATAGTTTTCGTTATTACGGATAAAATGGACTCTTTGAGATAACAGGTGATTTGATTAGTCTCGTGCAAATTTATTACTTCTGTTGGACTTAGAGTCGTGTGAAATACGGCAAAATACGTCGTTATGAAAACAGTGACAAAAACCTGGCTCCGCAACTCGAATTGCCGGCCAAATCATGTATTTTTTTGCAAATGTATCTAGCTGGAAGTGTTTCAAAACCAATTTCATGTACGTTTCGCCATCCATCAAAACACATCGGAACAGTATTGGTTATATCAATGATTTGGTTTTTTAATAACTCGGTAGCACTCATAGCCTCCCTGCGAACTCGAATTCGTTTTACCATGGAGTGGGGTGTGTTAAATTTTATGGCACGGTTATAGTTAAAGTTTCCCGGATTATTTTTAATGAAAGTTTTTTATCTGATTTTTTGTGAGCCGGTTTTTCCGATTTTTCTGCGAGCTGTTCTATACCGTTCCACCGTTATAAAGAGGGCCCCACTCTATATAACGATATATATCGTTGTTTTGGATCAATTTAATAATTTTGTGATGGATAAATATGACGATGAGGATTAGATTCATGGTATTTGAGCACGATTAGTTTTAAATTTCGCTCTTATTGAAAAGAGATTTAAATACATTGACGGACAATTTATAAAACTATCACCAATAACGCATTGATCCTAAATACATTTGGTCATCCTTTAGTTTAGAACTAATTGAAAAAACTATACTCTAGGAATTGTCTACATGATCAACATTGTCTACGTTGTTGACGTTATCTACGGGTTGTCGACATGTTAATGTAGAAAATAATAGATGACGCGTAAACGCCTATCCCTGCTCTTGTGTGGCCTCTTGTGTGGACAGGCTGCCGTCCTCATCAGGTTTCCCTGAGTGCGTTACGGCCTCGTCTTTTTTTTAGACTCTGAGTGTAATTGACCCGAAACCGAAGTCAATTACTCCCTTAGTCAAGGCGAGAGGAGCCAGGGACTTCTTGTTGATTACCATAGTAGATTATCTGGAAAAGTTTTAAATTTAAAATAGTGTATATATGTACATAGAGTGTGAAGCTTTTAGGCAACTTTTTTTTAGATTTAGGTTTTTTGACTTATGTTGTAAGAGCTTAAGTACCCGAAGTTAATGCAACAAATCATTTTATTTGCAAAAGCTTCAATATATTTTTCGTTAACATTTAACATTATGGAATGCAGCAGGGACGACATATAGTATGGAAAATAGATATTCAAAACTTTTTATCCATTTAAATTTCACTATTTGGTGGAAAAAAAATTTGTATATCTTGTACATTTCAAAGTGGAATTATCTGTTAGACACTTTCGTTTATTATCGTCATAACAGTTATATATGCTCTGTGTGTTTGGGAAACAAAAAAAACAACCGACGATCCGAACACATACATATAAATAAATGAAGAAAACTTTTCGGGAGCTTTTTTCTTTTTTTTAAATATGTTTTTATAATTCAATTCAACAACAGAACGAAAAAAAAATGTGTATACTGTTTACAAACATAATTTATGTGACATATTTTTTATTGTTATACTTTTACATGTTCCAGATGTGGTTATTTTATTCCGTTTTTGTATATTTATTTTTATCTTAAACACAGTACTATAGTATATATTACATACTTGGTATACATATATATGTACATATCTATACACAGTAGTCGAATGAAATATCTTGGGAATCTAGCGCTACAGTTGTATAAGAAGGGAATCAAAAATGAAAAATACAAAAAATTATTATGTTTCAAAACCAACAAAACATATTTATGTATAAATGTATTTGTTTAAACACATACATACATACATACATAAATTACGATTCATGCAGGTTATGTATTTTTTGCATTTCACGTTGGAATTTACATCTCCTTATCCTTATATGAAATGATAATCTAACTTTAGTCGAATATATAAGGAATGAAAAACTCTTTGCGTCACTAATTTTTATTTATAGTTAAAATGAAATTAAATATGCTTGGGCAAACTATATTCTTTCTCCCCCTATACTTACTGTATTTTATACACGTATATATAGTTATTGTTCTGGTTAAAAACCAATTTAAATTACATTTTGTACTAAGAAATTAAGAATCGATTATCCATAGCAATGATCAACAATTCATCCCTGTTATACCATCAGCCGCACCATCAACTCGATAAAATTACCTCAATGTATTAATTAACCCGTATATAAACTGTTGTTAGAATATCGATGAAGCAAGCAAAAGCAAAACAATGAAAAGATGAAACTAACATTTGATAAGAGTATCTAACTAATGCCATATCAATGTTCTCGGTTGAAACGGTTATAAAGAAGCTTAAGCTACTACTAAAAAAGCTGTAAAACTATAGATATAAATGTATGTATTAAAAAAAAAGTCAATCTCAACTCTCGCCATATATCCATATAAACAGAGTTTATTTTTTAATTTATCGTCTTTAGTTTCCGGTGTACGTCAGACAAAACTGAATTTTAGTTTTTCGGTTCCCTTTGTTCGTGTAGACATACATACATTTATATAGCAGATAGTTACTATTTTTGGTGTATATAGTATTATTTTTATCAGTATGTAGCTTGAAGAATAATATAAACTACATATAATAGCAACAATAAAAACTAAAGGATAACAACAACGAAATACCTAATAAAAATGAAGTAGATATTTTCGTTAGGTTTTTACGTATTATCCATTTTATATATGTATATATGTATGTACATATATGTATAGAGCAATAGCACAACAACAAAAAAGAAATTCTTCGTTGGTAGGTCCGAGATTAAAAAGAGGCAATCGTAAACGTATGCAACGGTATCTATATTGCGCTATCTATATGAGGTAAGTAAAGCAAAAAGCTCTCTGGAAAATAAATTGTTAATTCCCTGAAATTTTTTCGTACCTCGATTAGGTGGCATTAATTTTGCTGACATGCGGTTTCAACAGGACGGAGCCACATGCCATACAGCGCGCGCTACAATTAATTTACTCAAATAAACTTTTAATGAAAGAATAATTTCGCGGGTTAATTAATACAGTACCGTGCTGATAACCGGTCAGGCTGGGGGCCCAGTTTAAAAACTAGCCCAGTCTCTAACGGTGTATCCGGATACTTGGTGCCCTCCGGATCATGTAGCCTTACCTGTGCATTGCGGATCTCTGCACAGGTGGACCTCCTTTCTCCGCTATTCGTGGGAACTATTATGGTAAATCAAAATAGTAAACAAAAAGAGACCGGTGCTCTTAAAAAACCGGAATCTAGTACTGCGGAGACATCGGCCTTTAGGCCCGGTCTCCAAAGTGCAATTAAGGGCATTAGACCAAATGAGGCTGCCACTCGGAACCAAAGGACAAAGGCACGAATGCTGGCCCTCCATCAGTGTCAAACTATCAGACCAGGAAGAAAGCCTGGCGCATGATCTCTAAGATCTGCAACATTTCGTTGGAGCAGACAACGGATAGAGACAAGGATACGCTTGCGTGGGCAAGACGTTTCACTGAGCCAAACCAGAAGGGTTCCGTTGTGATCTCACAGCCGAAAAAGCAGAGATCTGATGATGAACCGCCTACGGAGGCTAAAAAGAAGCGGGTTCTGGACAATGTCTCCAGACCTTTCAACGAGGTGCTAAAGGATCACCTGATCGTGGCAGTCGTTGACAGGGCTCAAGAAGATGGGGGCAGTACGGCCCTTAACTGGAGGAAGGTGGATAAGGCCTTAGCCGCCATCTTCGTAAAAATCATGAGGGAGAACCCAGGACCTGCTCCGTCCTGCCGAAACGGAGGGTAACATCGGGGTCATGTTAAACTGACTGCCTGTGCCGATGAGAGGTCTGTGACCCTCTACAAAAAGGCGTTCGGCAGCCTGGGTGAAGTCTGGCCGGGGCGCAAACTTGAAATGGTGACGAGGGAAGAAATTCCCAAGGGGGATGGCCAAGGGCGCGAGCCTGGATCCCTGCGGAGCCAAATGATCCTAGGGAGATCCTGGAAATGTTGAAAATCAGCAATCCGGATCTGCCAACGGCCACCTAGAAGATTGCCAGGTTAGAAGAAGTAAAGGTGGAAGCAGATCACAGATCGGCCGTCATTATCATCGACAGAGAATCCGTGGGTGCTTTGACAAAATCTGGAGGCCTGGTCAGCTATGAATTTGGAGCGATTACGCTTAAAATTTATAAGCGCGATGAGGCTGACAGATCTGGGGCACCTGCAGCAGGGGGGGGGGGGGGGGGGTAAACCACTTGTGGTGACCCGCCTGGTGTTGGTGACCCATAAGTCCGCAGCATCCCGGAGGACGCTCAGGAGACACGATCCCTGGATCGGAGATTTCGAGATCATTGGGACTAAGCTGTGCATTCCTAACGGAGGAATCTACGTCAGAGGAGTCTGACTCAAAAGTGGTGGAGGGAAGCAATATCTAATGCTTAAGATCCTTCAGATCAACCTCCATCACTGTAAAGCCGCCTCGGCGGCCCTTCTGCTAAAAATGTAATCTGAGTCCATTGATGTGGTTCTGGCCCAGGAACCTTGAGTTAATAGTGACCGGGTGCTGGGCCTCAGAACTCCCAAATATAAAATACTACTTGCGAAAAATGAAGGTAAGGTACGTTCCTGCATTCTCGCTAGAAATAATCTGAATATTTTTATACTTCTTAATTACAGCAACGCTGATGTAGTGGTGGCTAGCATCGAGATGGATGGACTCAACCTCTGGCTAATATCGGCCTACCTACCCTACGAGGCGGAAAATATACCACCAGGTAGATTGGGCAGTGCAATAATGGAGGCTCGAAAACGAAAGGTAGGAGGCATCATGGGCAGTGATGCTAATGCGCATCACTCAATCTGGGGAAGTACAGATATAAACAGGCGAGGTGAGTTACTCCTTGATTTTATTTTAAGTACTAACCTAAATATATTTCATATCGGGATACAAGACCCACTAGCAAACCACCCTTTAGAAATAGGAGGAAAACTTATTGGGATTGTTTCAGAACCATTCTGGGTAACTTATTACCGGTATCGGTTCCAAACCCTCCTGCATCTACACAGGAGCTTGATGCTCTAGTAACCAAGCTATCTGATGTTTTTAACAAGCCCATGTTAGATGCATGTCCTATCAGTAGGCCCTTGGGTAAATCTTGGCCATCCTGGTGGTCGAGTAAACTCTAAGGTACTCGTATGAAATGCAGGAGACTGTTCAAGAAAGCGAGGAACACAAATGCTGCTGCAGATTGGGACTGTTATAAGGAAGTCCTCAAAACCTATAAGTACGAGCTGAGAGCAGCCAAAACGAGGGCCTGGAAGCTCTACTGTGGCAATATACAGTAGTCCTCGGAGGCGGCCAGGCTACGCAAAGTACTATGTTCTAGTCCTTCCATTCTGGGTTATCTACAACGATCGGATGGCTCATGGACTACATGTAGTGAGGAATCCTTGGAGCTATTACTAGAAACGCATTTCCCGGAGTGCACGGTACTAGCTCCGGAGAGACCCATGATAAATAGGGGTGCAGACTCCGTAAGTCATATAGTAAATAGGCGGAATATCCTATGGGCAATAAACAGTTTTAAGCCATACAAGTCGGCAGGACCTGACTTAACACTACCCTGGCTGGAAATTATCTTCAAAGGCAGTTTAGAACTCGGTCACATTCCTAGCAAATGGACTGAAGTAAAAGTAATATTTATACCTAAGGCGGGAAAAAGCTCTCACTGCTTTCCCAAAGACTTTAGGCCTATAAGCTTATCTTCTTTTCTGCTGAAAGCACTGAAAAGACAAATAGAGGCTTATATTAGAGGCTTAATCAAGCCGGATGAGCTTTCGGGATCTCAACACGCATACTGTAAGGAACGATCGGTGGAAACAGCTCTCCACTCCCTTATAGGCCCGATTGAAAAATCACTTGAATATAAGGAATATTCAATGGTAACTCTTGGATATAGAGGGGGGGCCTTTAGCAATGTCGGACCGGAGGCAATCACTCAGGCCCTTGCGTGTCTATGGGGGTAGACGGGTCACTCAGGGGCTGGATAGATCATATGCTTAGAGGCAGGATCGTGACAGCTTATCTGGGTGGGACGTCTGCTGGCAGATACGTGATCAGAGGGACACCTCAAGGAGGGGTTCTATCCCCCCTTCTTTGGAACTTGGTCATAAATGGACCTGTTACTAAACCTGGAAGGGCAAGGCTTGCTTACGCGGATGATGTTGCTATTGCGGTTTCGGTAAATATCCTAGTACGCTGAGTGAGCGCATGCATTGCGCGCTTGGCTACCTCTCTGCGTGGGCACGCGGCTGCAGTTTGAACGCAAACCCACAGAAAACGGAGCTGGTGCTCTTTACCAGGAGGCACAAACTTCCTCAGTGTGACCTGCCAACATTAAATGGTACCCGATTGATCTTTACGGATAGAGCGAAATACCTCGGACTATTTTTGGACAGCAAGCTAAGCTGGTAACCAAACATCGTAGAGAGAGTAAACAAAGCTACTATATAGCGATCTATTCCTGCAAAAATGCCATTGGAAAGAGATGGGGTATGGAGCCCCACATAGTACACTGGCTTAACGTCTCAGTGGTCAAACCTATACTGCTGTATAGGGTTGTCGTCTGGTGGCCAGCGTTAAAAATTATGGCCAACCTTAAACTATTGATGAAAGTCCAAAGAACGGCCTGCTTGTGTATAAGTGGGGCTCTCAGGAGCACGCTTACTCAAGCTCTGGAGATTCTCTTTCATCTTACTACCTTGGATATTGCGGCCGAGCAGCTTGCATCTTGCACAGCCATTCGGTTCAAATCCATATCTATGTCAACATTTGTATAACAATGCAGGACACTCATCTGTCCTATGCGACAGGGGTATCCCTGAAACTACCGACTACGCTATTTCTTTGCCATCTGTTGAGATGCGATTCCAAACTGAGTTTCCCATCGCCTAATAACCCAAAGCAGGCGGAATATAAAGATACCGCTTGCTTCATGTAAACTGCTGCTTCAGGAAGAAGCTATAAAAGAAACGAACTTCAGATGGTCTAACGCTAGTTCGTGTGTAATAACCAGGCAGATCTGGCCTGGACTTGTCCCGGTCCAGATCAGGCCAATTGATATCGCTCCGACGGCACCATATTGGTATGGTCGTGGAAGCTATAACGGGACATTGTCTCATTAGGATGCATGCGAGCAGACTGGGTGTCCCAACCCACGATTTCTGCCGCAGCTGTGGTGATGATGAGGAGGAGGAAAATGTGCTCCATCTGCTCTGCACCTGTCCTAGTCTAGCGTACAGCAGAACAAAATTTATGAGAACTTCCCCTTTGAACGACCTCACGGATCTTAGTAAGATCGAGATCCTGGACTTTAAACGCTTCTTGGTACGCTCAGGATGGTTTAGCAAGTGAAGAGGAGGAAACTCGAATGTGGTACAGCTACGAACCAATTTTGTGTCTATGCTAGTCCTTTAGGACGGCCACCCTTACCAAACCTAACCTAATGGTCCAATTAATTGGCCACCAAGATCGTGTGATTTAATCCCATTGGATTATTTTTTTTGGGGTTATGTAAAGTAACTTGTCTACGTCGATAAACCAGAGACAATTGAACACCTGGAAATCAGCATTCGTAAAGTTATTGGCGTAATACGGCCGCAAATGCTGCGAAAAGTTTATGAAAATTGGTGTTCCAGATTACGCCTTATACGCGCCAGACGTGGCGGCCACATAGCCAAAATCATATTTGAACGTTAATGTCATAAAATTTCCTATTCATTAGAGCCCGTTTCATTTATATTAAAAATATATTTCTTTGTTTTATTATGATTTAAACTTGTGTAACTTTATAAAAAAAACACCCATTACATATTATGATTTATAAACATTAAGTTACCTTCATGAAAAGTCAAATGCCTTCATGAAATTCAAGAAAAGTTAAATGCGTGTTTCAAAAGTTATTTGAAAAAGGCAGGTGTTGTCCTAATTTTAAAAGGCATGTGTTGTTTAAAGTATGGGATTTGGCGAAATTCCTAAAGTTAGAAGTTTTGAAATGTTACCCATGTCCTCTACAAAATTACGATTTTACTTTTTTTATGGAACTTAACGAGTTGACGTGGCTTAAAGCCTGTGTAACTTAAAAAAATTGTGACGTATGGTAGCGCTGAACTACGTCAATTTGGCAATTATTTATGTTTTGTAGTACATACAAGAAAAATATATGTATATACATATATCCAATCTTGATATGTTCTAAACATGGTTGCTATATATACTCCTCCTATATATACATACACCCCAAAAAATATAAAATCATTGATTTTGTCAATTTCAAATTAATAGCAGTAACACACCTATTTTTTGTCTATTATATGTACACAAAAAATGGGATTATCCAAAGGGAAATTAAAACTGGCAAAAAAAAAAGCAAATAATCTGAAAATTGGGAAATACAAAAATATTCCACCAAACAACGTCATAATTTAAAAAAATTTTAAACAACACAGGAACAAATATCAATAAATTATATGTTTGCATGTATTGTTTTTTATTTACATTTTAAATTATTTATCGCAATTCGTATGCGAACCACTTTTCTAAACCACAACGCCAGCAGCACCAACAAATTTATGTAAATACAAGAATTTTCGACTAACTCGACAACTCTATATATGCATATGTATAGTCTAAATTTTTTATGTTTTTCATTTTTTGTACTTAATTTATCACATTTATCCTGGTCCAACTATCACAAAGTACCAAAAACTATATACTCGTAGACACACACATACATTTTTTTTTTTATACAAAATTTGGGTATTTTTCTCCCTTTTAGTATTGTTTATAGCCGTTTAGATTCCAAGTCATGGAAAACATATAATGGCATTATATAGGTGGTCCAGTCAGTTTCTTGTTTTTCTGCTTTCTTTCACCCAATTATTACGTTTATAGTTTCTCGTTTTTTTTTTAGCTTAACATTGACTATACATATTTGCTGCTGAAACAATCCTATTTGCGTAAGTCAATCGGAAATTATTTAGAACTTATTTATGTAGAATAAAGCTATAGAATACCAATATTTGGATAACAAGACCGATAAAGTAGTATTCGCAGGCAAATTTTATGGTGCTCATAAAAATAAATTTTTGTCTAATAAACGGCAGATTAAGTCAGGAAATATTCGGATTTTTATTGGCAATTTCTGAATTTTTATTTTCTGGCAAACATCACATTGAATTAATCTGTGACTGTGACGCATGATGAACACCAAGCAGGTCGTTAAAGTGTCCACTCCATGCGTCGAGTTCTGCTCGATGTTGACACAGAGGTTTCCATCCCGGTCCTGAATGGCATTTGACGCAGGCTTCAAAGTATGGTGCAATTCAGTAATTCCTTTAAAGAAATTACGTGAACTGCACTCATTTCTGAGCTGTTGTACTTTCAGAACCTCGGCCTTCCACCATTCTCGCTTTTTCCGTCTACAAATCATGGGTCTGACTTTCACTATATACCTAAAGTCTGTTGAGTAGCACTGACAATCGAAGTTTTCAGTGCCTCCCGCAGACAGAGTTCACGCAGTATTTGGTTGCTGACCGATAAGTTCTCACATCCTGCACAACCCGAGCTCGCCCTTTTGAATTTAACACGTGGTCAATTTGTATTCGGGAAATTTTACGATGATGGATTCATGTGCTTGCTACTCTAAGATCGCTAGCAATTGCAAAGTACATAATGCTCTCACCATTATCGGTCGCAGATTCGTGTCGGGAGTACGGACCTATGTTTTCACACAAGTCGGTCTGATTTCTGCCAGCTCTATAGCATTAAAGTCCCCAATTACCATTATAACATCGTGTTCGGGTACACTCTAAAAAAAAAAGGAGTAATTTTACATTTATAATATGAGGCAACTGAATGCCTCATATTATAAATGTAAATTTACACTAATGGTATGAATAAGAAAAATTACGCATTCTTTCGTAAATTAAAAATAAACTTCTGGGTGTAATATTAAACAAAAAGTTAAGTAACAATCACTGTAAAGTTACGTATTAAACCGTAAATTTCCATAATAATTTGTAAAAAATTGAGTAAATATACGAATAACGTCATAAAAAAAGTGATAAATTTAAATCAAATTATGTAAATTTAAAACATCGTGGCAGCTTTTTGCATTTAAAAAGGAGTATATTTTTACAAAAAGACTTAAATTTCATCCAAAATTTAAACCAAAATCTGTGTAAAATTTGCACCCCTACACAACACATTGAGCGCGAGCGCTACTTGCGAATAAATTAAATTTTCATATTTTTATGGAAATACAGGTAAAACATGTCGGTGCTACTATCAAAATATATGTTAAATATACTTAATTATTCTTGGATAATAAATAAATATATAAGAAAACATAATTTTAATTCAAAAAATTTTAAAAATCCCGAATTTAACTGCAAATTGAGTTTCATTTTAAATTTTTTGAATTAAAATTATGTTTTCTTATATATTTATTTATTATCCAAGAATAATTAAGTATATTTAACATATATTTTGATAGTAGCACCGACATGTTTTACCTGTATTTCCATAAAAATATGAAAATTTAATTTATTCTTAAGTCGCGTTCGCGCTCAGTGTGTTGTATGCCTAACAAAGCATGTCGGCCTGCTAAGGCCAATTAAAATACGGGTACATTTGGAATTATTATAGGCAATATCTGCTTCATCACTATGAGGACCAGCCATACCTATAATAAAAATAGCGGGTACAAATTGAGGTTGATAAATTGTTTTTTCACACGAATTATTGTCTTGTAATATTAATAAATGGTTTTGGCAAGCTTATAAAATATGTAGAATTAAAGATTATAAAAATAATGTAGCTTTTTGTTAAAAAAATATATATTTCATTTGTATTTATTTATACAAAAATAAAAGTAAGATGTTTTCTTAAATTTCTTTAAAAAATATGTTACTAAAAACTACACGAATTTCAATTAATTCAAATAGGTAATCAACTAATGAAACATAAAAAACATAAATATGTAAAATTAAATATAAAATTAAAATTAAATTAAATATATCCAATAAAATAAAATCTTAAATAGAACATTCTACTGTTGATAATTTTAATATTAAGTTATTAATTTTTGAGAAGTTATTAATATGTTTTTTAGAACCCCTGACATTATCAGCATAGTGTTTTAAAAAGTACCTAACAAAAAATTCCATAGTTTGCGATATCTGTTTAGGATACAACATATTAAAATTATAATAATATGCAATAATTAAAGACATTAAATCCAACATATGTTCATTGTTGTACTGTCCAATTAAGACGTGTTCAATAAATATATAGCTCGTTGTTTCATCGTCTTGAATCGATGTTTCTGAAAAGAAACGAGTAAAATTACTTATAGTTTATTACTTAATAAACCAAAATATACCTAATTTTAAAATTTTACATACTTAGGACGGCTATCCAAGGTGTATTGGTAATATTAGTACAGGCTTGCTTTATGGCATCCAATGTAGTACCGAACTGTAAAGAAAATACAATCCTAAGTTAATAAAATGAGTAAACACAATTGTCAAAAAAATTTACCTCGAAAACTTTGTATAAAAACATAGAGTCTTCATTAAAATATACAAATAAAAAATTAATGATGTCCAAACAGTCTGCTTTCGCCTTGAAAAGTTGAACGATTTCCTTTTTTTTGCATAGATTGAAGAATTTCAGTAGTGTAGCTTTCTGGGATTCAAATTTGTGTTTTAAAATGGAAATATCAAACGCCATTAATTCGTTAAAATGTTGAAAAACAATTACTTTATCAAAAAGGAAAGGCCATTCCTTTTGAATTTCCAGTACACTTGGGATGGTATGTCGATTGTTGAGAAAGTTTCTTTGCACAGCAAAGCAATCTTTCATAAATTGTTTTATTGTGTTACGTTCGTCAGATGTAACATCGTCACCCTTGTTAAATATTTTTTGAAGAAATACCTTTTTAGATTTTACACTGTCTAAGTTTTCTCCGCTCGGTAAACAATTCGGCTGCCAATTCCTGCACGTTTCTTGTAGAACGCCGGCCTTCTTACGTTCCTTAATCGGTATATGTGCGTCCAGCTCTGTAGAAACTCTTTTTGGAGAGCGGTTTAGAAAACAATTTCTATTTTTCATGCTAGTAATTAATGCTAATGGTATACTTGAAATAATAATATTGTCATTGTCCTTTTGTATCAATGAATCAGGATACTTTGATGCTACCTTCTGTGCCACAGTTCTAATTATGGTCATTGGAATGAAGTTTGAAACAATTCTTAGTTCATCGACCAAAATGTTCGCCAGGCAGTTCAATCGTTTTCCGAGCCTTTGTTTACTTTCTAACATTAGCATTACGTCGGTAGGTATTTTTTGCCACGGTACTGTGAAATTAGAAAAGGCTAACGCACATGACGAATTTTTTGAAGATGTTGACTTTATGTCACTACTTAACGTGCTTAATGTAGTATCAGCTGATAACACTGCATAGTCCTGGTGATCTTCAGCTGCTTCTTTATTGGGTTCAACTGGTGAATCATCCGTATTTTGTATTATAAACTCATTCGGAATTATAAATTCACTTAAATTAAAACTTGGTTCAGTAGTGTTACTTGCGGTTGGAGATTTCGCTTCTGTTTGCGGCTTCCATTCTTCGTCGTGACTCAGTAGCATTAAAATATGTTTCTCCTCTATATAGTATTTAAGAATTTCATTATCACATATTTCGGTTCCATCTATTTCTAATAAAATTCTCGTTCCATTTAGACCGTTAATATTAGCTGTAAATATATATAATTAAATTTAGCTCTATTAATTAAACAAAAATATTATAATATAAAGATTTTGTAATTTGTTAACTTTTTATAGATATAACTTATAGATGATTAAAAAAATTAAAACATTTAATTTAATAGTTTTTCTTTAAGTCCTTATATTTCAACTTGTTAGTCATATTCATAAGTATAAAAAAAACTATTCTTAAAATTACTTTTATATTCGAGACTGATTTAATTGAAATCAACTATCAACTATTTTAAGAATAGTTTTTTCTTTTACCTATGAATATGACTAACAAGTCGAAATATAAGGACTTAAAGAACAACTACTATATTGTCTATAAAAAGCTAATAAATTAAAAAATCTTAAAATAAGAAGAAAGACAATTAAAGAAAATTAACATTTAAAAAAAAATATTATTAACTAATTTAAAGTACATTGTCCTCCCTCATACTCAGTGTATCAACAATCTGGCAACAAGCGCCACAAGACCTCCAGCGTAATCGCTGTAACTTGAATTTATTTGCAATACCAGGAAGCTAAATCAGGTTCTGATCTAAGAGGTGTGCGATGTGTGACCTTCGTGTTGAGTCATACGATACACAAGGTTTATTATTTTATTTTCGGTTGTAGTCAGCCATTTTGTACTCATGACGAATCCAACTCACATATACGCATAATATTTAATTTACTTACCTTTTTCTATTAAACTTTTAATAAAAGGTTTAGTGAAAAAAGTTTTTTTTTCCAATCTGTTGCAGCTCCAAATTTTAATAGGAAAAACCTTGTCCACGTCCATGTTTTGAAATTTATTGGTTGTAAAGTAACTTATTTTAAATCTTAATTTTTAAATATCAAAATTATACTTCTATTCTAAGTTCTAACAATACTGTGATCAATAAAAATATTTTATTGTATTAAGAAAAATTTATAATTGAAATAAAAGTTTTGTTATAATGTATTATTTGTGTTAGTTAATTTAAAGGTTTTTTATTTTTTTTGAAAAGTAATGATTATTTTAAAATTCCATTATTTATATTTATACTAATTAGGTTCAAAATCAATAGTGTCCGTTTCTCTCGGTTTTTTATTGAAGCTGTCGAAACGAATGCAACACTTGACTCAAATTTTAAATTTTGGAGTCGACGACAGAGGCGAGGCGAAACATATACAAAGCAAACGGAACGGAACGGAAACTATTGTGCTTGAACGATTATTTGGTTAAAATATTATAGGAACATAATTTATGTCTAAAAATTAAACAATATGCAATAATCTGGCTACTCTAAAAAAATATCATCAACAAAAGTACACGAAGGAGAAAAATAATACTTTTTATTTATTTTTAAAATATTTAATGGTTTTTTAATTAAAAGTTTCTCAATTGCACACATTGAATAGGAGCCATCCTCGTTATAGGTTTCATACATTATTTTATATTCATTATACCACATTTTGAGTACTGTGCCATAAAAAATTGCGTTTTCATAAGCGCCATCCAAAAATATTGCTGTAATTTTTAATATTTCAATAATGCCCAGATCATCACAATTTATTAGAAGGAATTTGTTTTCTTTATAAACTATATTCATGTATGCTATTTCTTTTGTTACAAAACAAAACTCTTTTGGTAAAATTATGTTGAACATAAATGGTGTCAAATTTACAACATTATCACAGCTAATATTAATTTTAAACCGATCTTTGAATAAAGTTGCTTGCATTAATTGATGATTTTCAGCAAGTGTCAAAGTTATATTCTTAAAGTTTTTTGCCATTTTGCATGAAGTTTTAAAAAATTTATTTTTCTGCTCAAAGAACATTGTCCATAAATTTTTAAGCGGTCCAAATTTTTGTATCAATTCCGGATAATGAAAAATATAGTGATGCTTAGGCCGTAAATTTAATGAAGGAAAACTATCTTTTCGATATTCAAAATAAAGGTCTATAAAATGAGAAAGCAAAGCAACCTGACTCTTTGATATTTCAGCTGCACATATCAATCGGCACATTTCTATCATTGCTGATAAGAATTTCCATACTGAATCATTGTGATCTGTAACATGATTTAATAAGACTAGTGGCATCAATATTAATATATGCCACACTTCATCAGCTTTTCCTGGAATTTTCTTCATATTTATGTCAAATTTTGGAAATGATAAAGATAGTTGAAATAGCTTTCTTAGAGATACAAGTGAAAGATTAATGGCATCAAAAGAAATTATTTTCGAATTTGAAAAATATTTTAAAATGTGCATCAAATCATACGGTATAATACCTTCAAATAAGTCGTGAGCAATGCACGGCGGTAGAGCAGGGTTACATATATGAAAATGTTGTAAATGATTTAATATCGAATTATATTTAACTCCGTTTACTGGTTCATGATCTACTATTGATGCAACATCACAGATGTGACTTTCTTTAGTTCTAAGCATTTTTGGTTTCAAATCATAATCGAGTAAGCAATTCCGAGTATAATAGCACCATCGGCATAAAAATTTCGTAGTGCTAAAATTTTCTAAAAAACCACCAATTTGATGGCTACCTAAATTATCACCAGTCATGGCAAATAAACTGCCATAAATATGCTCAGAAGATTTAGATAAAGAATTGTAAAGAATGATGCCATCTTTTTCTAACATTATAAGATCGTCTACTAAGGGCTGCAGAATTTTATTTAATCCAAAAAATTTTATAAATTGTTCTTTACATAACAAAACCAATTGAATATTATGAATTTGTGTTCGGTATTTGCGGTTAAGATTTCCTATTACCATATAAACCCCGATTAGTTTATGTTTCTTTTTCGATGACCCCAGAGGATTGCAGATTTCAAAAGCATCTTGAAAGAGAATAAGTTCTAAGTTGCGTGATTGCTGTTGAAAGAAAATATTTTTCTTATACACAGATCCATCATTGTAATCCATAAACACATTAGGCCTGGTACCTTTCTTTTCATGGATTAATTTGAAAAATACAGGGTCTGCTAACAAAGATTTAATTGATTCTATTACCGGTACATAATGAAAAAAACAGTTGTTGTGGTAATTATCTATTCCCAACATTACTTTTTGTGGCTTAACGTAAGAAGACATATTCCTAATATATTCCGCACGTTTATATCCTGAACTAAAGCTATTGAGATCTCTAATTAAATTTTTTGGGAAAATATTATCCTCGTAATGTGAAATATTAAGTTTCTCCAAAACTTCATTTTGATTTAAATTTTCCAAATCAAGAATTGAAAACATTTCATCGTATAAAAATTGTAACGCTACGTCTGATACTCTGAACTTAAATTTAAGCTTAGCAAACAAATCTTCAAAAACATTTTTTCGAACTTGACAACTACTTTCAATTGGGGTGGTATTTTCTGAAATTATTTCTACATGTTCTAAGTTTATTGCTTGATCTCGTAGTCCTTTATCTAAACCACCACTTAATTTTAATTTTAATGAACCATACGTTCTATGATGACGAAATATATGAGATTTAAATGATGAGCTATTTGAGAATTGCTTTGAACAATTAAATACTGGACATAGAATTGTATGGCTATTATTAATATGGTTAATTAAATGAGAAAACACTTTATTACACTCATTAGATTTAAAGTTGCACTTATCCAAGCTACATATATAAATCTGATTGCTTTTGGTATTTGGACTGTTATTCGGGTGGCTCCTAAAACAATGTGATTGAAAATTATTGTACTTACTAAACTTTTCTTTACAATTTTTTTGTAAGCAGACGAATTGCATATTATTTTTATTTTTATGCTTGTACAAGTGCTTGTTATAATTTTGAATAAAATTAAAACTACAATTACAATAAAAACACTTGAACATTTCTATAACTATATCTTAAAAATATATTTTTTATACTAATTTTTATCACTAACACAAAACACAACCATTACCTTTCAAAGCGTTAGTCGAAATGATGCAATATTTTTGTAACAAAGGATATTACTTTAGTATTAGTTACAATTATTATACGTATTTTTACACAATGCGTTACATTTGTATATCGAAAATGCGTAAATTTGCATAGGTGTTGGAATACAAAACACACAAAACATGAAATTTACATCTTTCGACGTACGTATTACACATCTAAGCGTAGAAAAACATAGATTAACGTAATATTACAAATTTTGTTCTACATTTTTTGGGCTACAACTTTTTGGATGAATTTTACAGCTCAGGTGGAAAATTACTCAAAAAAACGACGCAAATTTGCAATTATTAATATGGTAATTGTACACCCCAAACCTTTCATTTTTTAGAGTGTATAGATCCCATCAGATCGTCCAAGTCATTGTAAAATGAGTCTTTATCTTGGGGCTGGCTAACTTCTGTGGGCGCATGTACACAAATTATCGACAGGTTGGCTAACTTCATGCGCAAGCGGAGCTTACACAATCGGTTATTGACTGCTTGGAAATCCGAAACAGCCTTCTTTACCTGCGGTCCAAGAAGAAATCCAGCTGCAAGTTTTCCGAGGTCATCTCCACTGTATAACAACGTATAGCCCTGGGACACATGGTCTCTACATTTAGAGGCCAGCGAGTTTCTTGAAGAGCAATGAATTCCAGCCGATACTCTTTCATGAGTCTTTCCCAAATCTCGGGTCCAAGCTAACCGTACGACCAGCAAGGGATACACTGTGGTGGTATTCTAGGGAAACATGTTCGTGCAATTTAGGTTTACGAGACATGTGTGCCCCCAACCACAGGGGCCAACAATACTATATATACAACAAAATATACCAAAAATACTACAACCTAATAAAACAGATAAAGGGGTCAAAATCGACCCAGGTTACCGACCCAGAATAATACTTTTTTTAATAAAACTTTGAACAAAACTCTTAACTTGTATGTTTAAAAAATCTCAAAAAGTTTAAAAAGTCTGCGAGCCTTTTATTTATCACTTCTTGCCCAAGTTCCATCAGCCTTTTTGATAGGAGGCACCTGAATGTTCGGTCGTTTTAGTCCTTTTGTTGCTTTCCAGAGTCAAAAGTATGTATCTTTTTCGCCGGAAAGACAGGTTCGATATTCACTAAATGAATTGTTCTTATTACTTTGATTAGCAACTTTAGTTTGTTGTTTAAATAATTAAGTCTCGATTTACTTTGTGGTGCTCTATTCCTCTGCCAGGTTTTACTAGACTTCCGCTTTTCACTAACCAAATCTCTCACTTCCAATGAATAGTTATTGCGCCTCGATATTTTATATTGACTAGGGGGCGTATTCTGCCACGTTGCTTGCAATATATTATTATTTAATAGTTCAAATTGGTCATCGAGTTGTGTCGCAGTTTTGGTACTTGTAAGACTGTATTTTCTTCGATCAACGTTCGGAAAACATCCCAATTTGTTTTATTGTTTGCTAATCTAGGCAAGTTTACTTTTTTGATTATGGTTGCACTCGCAGTGTCATAATAACTGGTGTGTGGTCTGAACATGTTCATTCATTGATTTCTATCAGTACGTAGTTTTCGGATACTCCTTTTGTTACGAAAAAGTTTATTACGTCTGGTATTTTGTTATGATCGGTATTTTGTTGATCGGAAAATGTTGGTTTACCCCCAGTATAAAAGTCACAGTTTAATTCTTGCCCTGCTGCAAACAGATTTTTGAATCAATTGTTGAATACATAAAAATACAAACTGCATCTGACAAAATTAAAATTAACCAATGTTTTTTCTCTTTAATTACACAATGAGCAACACATAAATCCATTAAATTGATGAACTTGACGGTCATGACTGTTGGTAAGATTTTTTGATTGCAAATATACATACTCCAAAATTTTGTTATTCTGATAGTTAAAAAATTATGTGTCAAAAGCTCCTGAATGAAGATCATCGATGGACAAAATACATCATGATTGGTATAAGCTTTTCATGGCACAGAAATCATGCTTTCAAAGATTGAGCTTTTTCAATTTATTTTGATTCGTATTTTGTGATAAAACTCTTAACGTTATCAGACGGCATCAGTCCATCAAATGTAGAAAAGTCTAAAAAATTGGACGAATTTGGAAATATGTTAAAATTATGATTTCCAATTTCGTACGGATCCTGGTTTAAGCTACCAACCTAAAATTATACAATTTATCAAATAGTTTTAATTTGAAACTTCTCTTAAACTTTCTATCTTAATATCTAATTTTGAATCGATTCAGACGATCTATTAACCTTAAATTAGAGAATTTAATCATGTCTACAAGAAATTTGTATATCAAATTTTCTATGTTACAGAAAGTATGCTTTCATAAGCTTTCACAAATTTCTTGATTTAAAAGTTCATTTTTCACACCTAATTATTAAAGCTTCATGACCACTAATTAAACCAGCTCGAAAGGTTGAATTCAAAGAATGTGTTGGAACAAATAAGATTTCTTTTAAATATTTTGATCAGCGAACCATAAACGTTTACTGGTAAAATGACGTTAATGACGAAATAGACTAAATTAGTTGAATGTTATCCGTGAATGAGTTATTCTAGTCAAAATTAAGTTTCTTTATATTATTTCAAATTAATTCTAACAAGCTTTTACCTATTAAACTTACTACTAGGTAATTGAAAAGCTCTATATGGCTAATGAAGTTGTCAATGAAATTGTTGGAGCTTTCAGTAATTAAGATTACTTTTTCACACGAATATTATTAATTAAAACAGTTTTAAAGGCCATTACTGGCCCCTTACTGTGACAGTAATCTGGTTCCAACGGTTTCGATCCTGGGCTTGGTCTGCATACTGTCTTAGACAACCTGAAGAAGCCAAGTCTTTCTCTGCACTGTGGAGCCATCGTTGCCTGCAACGACCTCTGCGCCTACCATTTGATGTTGGTGGCTCTCCTTTCAGAGATCGCTGTACAATTCGTTCCGGATCAGCACGCAGAACGTGACCGAGCCAGCGTACTCGCTGAGATCTTACTTCATGTACAATATCGGGGATCTTCATCAGATCTCTTATCTCAAAATTGTACAGAGCTCGGAATGTACCATCTATTTCGCGTTTTAGGCCGTAAATCACACGCATGACTCTTCTCTCAAATGTATAAGGAGCCATCTCTCGTACTCATCCGTCAGCGCCCAACTTTCACATCCAAACATAACAACGGGCCTGATCAACGCTTTGTAAAACTTCAGCTTCATGACACTTGATAAGGAAGAGCTTTTATACTAATTTTAATAAACATCTTTGAAAAGCTCAATAATTAAATTTAAAGTGACATTATCGCTTTGATCATCGAATATCCTTAATTTATGGTCTCCAAATATAGGAAATTGGAAAACTTAGGCACGGTTTGATTACTAGTTTTCTCTCAGTATTTTTCTATTAGAAATGTTTATAAATTAAATTCTCACTTAAAACTTTACGATTCATAAGCTTTAATCTTCGGAAGTGAGTTTTTTTTATTTCAAATTAGGTTTTCCAGATTTCATGAATTAATATCTGTTTTTGCTCACGAATGACGACTTAAAACTTGCATACCCATAAGCTTTGCAAAAAGTTATTTCTTAAAAATAAAGGTTGTCCAGCTTCTAGCATTAAGGTTTGTATCCTCACAATCATTTAACAAAAATTCGGACATTAACTATCATTACTTTAAAAATGAAAAGATTTATTGCAAGCTTTTCTGAAATTACAACCTTTTCAGTGATTTAATTTGATGTAAACGATATTTCTTGATAATATTTTCATTCCAATATTATTTGATTGTTTGCTTAGCTTGTAATTATTATTGTGACTTCCAGGCTTGCGCTGAAACAGATCAATTTACATCATATAAATGCTTCATCGTTTGTAGACATTTGCCAAATTCAAGAACCTTATCAGTTTGATGGTGTGGTTTCTGGTTTGGATCCTGTAGGTGGCAGAATCCTCTACAGAGAGTGCTAGATAATATTTTACGTGGATTACTATATGTGTGCTTGGCAAGGTCAACTAAAATTAGTTATCGAAATATTTGTTTTTATTAAATCATTTACTATAATTTATAAAAAAAAATACTTAGTTCCAAATTTCAGTCGAGCTTTCAAGCACTCGCATGCTAAAATTATTCTCTTGTGTTTGACTGTTTAGAAAGCTCAAATAAAATTTGGTATCAAACTTTTTGAACTCCTCCCATTCTTAAATCCTAAACAATTACACAGCTTCCCGTATCTTGTGCTTTCTCGCATCACTGTAAAATCCTGAAATACCCAAAACAATCAACTAAATCAAATATTTTCACACATTCAACAGACAAATATTTAATATTGACCGCGTCATAACACTCAACTCAGATCTGTGTTATGTAAACAGGATGGCCTATAATATAAGAAGATACATAATTTTTATGTTTTATTTATACAGTTTTTAAAGACTTCCTTTTGCCAAAAAAAGAATAAAATGTTGTTTATTTAAATATAAATTAAATTTTGAGGAAGGGCAACAAACAATGGAACCGAGGCCAAAAATAAACTCGGAGTTAAGTAAGCAAAATTATGCTGCTGATGAAAAATGAGAAGATAAATTAGCCTAATATGGAAATATGTGATATTTAAAATAAGAAAAAAAAATTAACTAGATTTTATGAAAAATGGAAATTTTATAAAACAACAACAAGAAAAGGGTTAGTTATGTATTTATGTACGAATGTAGTTTCTGAGAACATCTTTACGCATATATACATACAGACACTCTACGTAATTAATGAATTTAATTTATTTGCTAGTATTTTTGGCTCGCACAAACACTGCATTCTCATGCTACCGAATTCCATCATTTAAAACTAATTGTATTTTAATAATCCATCAAATTTCATCGGCTGTGCGCGATGATATAAAATCTTATATTTAATTAACAATAATTACATTTGATTGTTAACTTAAATGATTAATTAATTTTTTTGTTTTTCTGTGTTTTTAAATTACAGCCATGGCGCAGGCACACACAACAATACAACACCACACAAAAATGTGATTGAAAATAATTTGTCTCCTTGTTGTATTATCCTTTTTGTTGTTGTTGTTGTTGTTATTGTTGTTGCTGGTGTGTCTTAAAATAAATAAATTATATTCTGTCTACTATATATAAGATTTTTTATTTATTTTTTTTTTTGGTTCAGTTCAGTTGTTCGTTCATCTTTGTATATAATTTTAGTTAAATTGGATTCGTCATCGTTTGTGCTTAAAAATTAAATTTCAGATTATTTAAACAGGGTTAGTCCTTTTTGTATTTTTGTGAAATAAAATGAAAATTTAATGTAAATATTTTGAATTCATTATTTTTTTTTATTAGGGTCGAGTATTATATTATGTATACATATATATATAGTGAGTTTAGAGTAGACTGTGTAGAGGTATTCAATGGGAATGGACCAGTTGTGCGTATAAGCGGACATCCAATTCCTATATACTGCGGGTGCATATTCCGCGATATATGCGGGGTCTAGCCAAATAATCGACGAGTGCATTTTCAAATGGTGGCTAGCATACCGAATATATAATTTATATTTTGCAATTTTGGTATAAAAAGATTTTGCTCCTAGAGCTATATATTTTGGTACTGTTAACTCTGATTCTTAAGCACACACAATATAAAATTCATAAATCTTACGTTTTTTCTTTTTTACTTTTCATATTTATTTATATCTAAGAATAGAAACCAGCTGGTTTAGCGGAAATATAAAATCAGCACAAAAGATTGTATTTTATTTTGTTTGGAATTTTTGTTTTGTGTGCGAGCTTTATTCTTTTAATTCAACGAAAAAGAAAAGAATAAGTAAAATGCAAATTTTCTTCTTTCTTCGGTCGTATGTGTATATATGTATATATAAAAATATACGTATATATGTACATAAGGATTCCATTTCCTTACCTTTAAGCTTTATGTATTTTAATATTTTTTCACTTTTTTATGTTTGAATCTAAAAAGTGCACCAACAAAAAAACAGGTATAACTTTGGCGAGCTTTTTCTCATTTTTTTGTTTAATTTTGTTTTTACTATACAATATAAAAACTATAAGTTCGGATAGTTTCATTATAAGTTTTGGATTGAAATTTAATATTATTTCTTGAAGAAAGCGCAGCAGTTTAAAATGATGGCAAGTACGGATTCAATTTAGAGTTTGTGTATATCCATCCATTCCACAGAAAACGATGCAACTCAGTTTACGTGTGTGAACAAAAAATCGAAGCAGATGTAATTTGATTTTGCAGGATTATTTGTTTCGTTTGTTACTTAACGCATATATTTTTTTTTTATTACAAAAATCAAATATGATTTTACAAAGCCATATATAAATTATATATAAGACAGGTTACATATAAAACAATTAAAACCTTTTAAAAAAAGCTTTTTAAACATTTATTTAAACGCTAATTTCGTTCAATTGTTTGACCATTCGGTTGATTGGTTCATTCTCACCATGCTCAGTTTGATGTTGATTAAATTATTTTGACGTGTAAGGAGACGTTTCCTTGGATATATGGTGAGTCGATGTACTCTATAGCAGAACGTTTTCTATCATTGAAGCGCCCAGTGGTCTTCTTCTAATATCTAGTGTGGCAATTTGATAATTATGCCACCTTTCGGTGTAATTTGGTAGACGGCTAATATTCTCGTAGTATGGTAAGCTACTGTCATAATTCCGTCCATCTTTCCGGGCGATGTATAGTTAAAATGCCTTTTGTACTTACTCTTTCAATGCGACTAATATGAGTTTGTTGATAGGGAGACAACACAGAAACAGCGAATTCTAGTTGGGAGAGGACATAGCCAAAATAAAGATTAAATAGACATTCAATGTCCGTTAGCTCCCACGACCAACGTTTAATAAACCCTAATATACAGTTGGCTTTGGCGACTATTATGTCGATATGCTTATTGAACGTCATATTTTCAACAAACGTAACTCCCAAATCACGAATTTCATTAGTTCTATGAAGAATTGTGCTGTTAATATGATATGCAAACCGTAATGGTTTTTTCTTTCTAAAGAAAGAGATAGTTGTACATATATTTGTATTTACTAGTTAACTCTGTTTACTAACTCTGTTTAAATCATCTTGCAGTTCAGATGCATCGTCAAGATTTCTGACAACTTTTAAAATTTTTAAGTGGTCGGCATATATTAAAACATCAGAATTTTGGATAATCCTGGTTACGTCGTTGATGAAGATGATGAAAATCCATGGTCCTAGATGAGAGCCTTGTGGAACCCCACAGTGTTCTATAATGGAATTTGATTTTTTTTTCTACCCATTTCAATATATTGTTGTCTATTGCATAAGCAAGATGAGACCCATTCGACAAATGCATTGGAGAAACCAAATTTTGACAAGCTTTGAGTTACTATTGCTTGGTCGATTGAGTTAAAAGTTTTGCTAAAATCTGTGTATATGGTGTCTACTTGCAGGTGGTCTGCGATGGCTTTAATTATTTTGCTATTAAACTCAGTCAAATTAGTTGAAGTAGACCTTCCTGGTAGAAAGCCTTACTATAACTTTTTTAATTGCAAGCAGTTTGGGGATTGATGACGACGATGATATTCCTCTGTAGCATGATATGTCAGCTCTTTTTCCAGCCTTAAAAATAGGCGTTATTTTAGTTAGCTTCCAATGGGTTGGAAACTTATCACTTCGGTGCGATTGATTGAAGAGCAGACATAGTGGTTCCACTAGTTTCGGTCCTAATGTTTTAAAAATTGGTGATGGTATTTTATGAGGACCACATCCATCACCAAACGAATAAAACGCTTGTAGAATTGTAGAATATTTACCTTTGTGATAAACGGATATATATTGAATATATACAGATCAGATTGGATGTTTGTTGAGGTTGAGTTGGGATAGTCTTTTGTCGTGCGTTTTGTATTAAAAAAGTTCCAAAAATACTTTGGATATTGTGGATCGTTCTTGTAGTGTTGCGAGATACGTTTTGTATTTTAGTTCAAAATACTCCTCGTATAAGATGTTGCTTCCTTGAAATGATTTCAGTGTCCCTAATTTCCATTCGTTTGTATGCTTTATTCTTCTTATTTTTCAGGTTGATCAGCATGTGGTCATACCATGGTAGATGTATGATTTTCGATACTCTGGACAAAGGAACATAATTCTTGAATGTTTGGGTAATCAGCTGATAAAAAATTTCCACGTTCATGTCTAGGTTATGTTTAGATAGTTCCTCCTGCCAGATGATATTATTGAATGATATTTTTATTTCTGGTAGATTAGCTTTCTTGAACTTAAAGCGGGTTTCCACGTCTGTATGATCTATACATGGTGAGAGTACCGCCGAACTCAAAAATATTTCCATTGCTTTATGGTGATCGTCATTTATAACGAATGGTACCAGGAATTCTTTTACATCAAAAATTTCAGAATCATTGGAGAGGATAAGGTCCAGATATCTTCCGAGCATGTTGGGAATATTGTTGATTTGATTAAGGTTAAAATTATCAATAAAATATATTTCAGAATCAGATTTTACATCGAAAGGAATATTACAGTTGATTTCGGGATCAAAACACCAGGAAGTGGTGTTCTGAGTGGCAACTGTCACAATAGTGATGTTTATTTGAGACAAACACAATCTTACACATACACAGTCCAATGATGATTGTGAGACAGTAACAATTGGATTTGGGATGGATGCGTTGACTGCAATAACAACTCGTTGAATGGCATTCGACGATGGCATCGAGTGAAACACAGACTAACATATTTTATCCTAAACAAGCTTTCGAAATAAATCGAGAATTGAACTAGTTTGCATAAATGATATTCATGTTTCGAAAGAGCAAATACCAAATAATAAATTCTGGAGCATTACCAATTTTGAAGAAAATGGCGAACAAACAAGATGCTCAAACATTTCACAAAATATATAGACTTTAAAAAATTGAAAAAACGAAGAAGACACCACGAAAATTGAAAATTCAGTACTTGAAATCCGAGAGTAAAAGTTAACGAAATTGGAGATAGCAATAGTTATGGTATTGAATAGTTTAGAACAACATCTCCAATTTTTGTTGATTCGTAATATTGGGCAAAGTGCACTCAATTCATTTACTGTTCATTTCACAATTAAACAAAAAATATTTACATTTTACAAAACATAAATCCATCAAACAAATATTAGCCTAAGTTATATTCTATAAATTTAGCAAGTTAGAGAGGTAGCCACTTTTTAATCCTTTGGCCTACAATTAATTTTTTGTTGTTATTATTTAACTTTATAAAAAAATAAAATTTCGATATTAAATTGTATTTGAGCTTCCCAAGCACTCACATAGTAAAACACACGGAAGAGTATCAAGTTTTACTGAAAGATAATTTTTCGTGTATTTTACTATGTGGGTGCTTGGAAAAATTGACTAAAATTTGGTATCAAGAAATTTTAATATATTTTTTGTATTATTATTGTATGGGTTTTGCCATCATAATGCACAAATACAAAATATATGTTTGACAAAATTCTATTTTACGTGGATCAATTTTAGAATCCACCCACCAATAATCAAACCAAGGTATATTGTCCTTACTCTGAATAAATTATTTTTTGAGAGTTGGATAGTTAATTCAGCATTTTAAGTCTAATTACAATTATGAATAGTATTATAAAGTTTTCTTTGAAAGCGTATAGAAGGTATAAGGAAGTCATCAAAGTGTGCATACTAAACTTGTGTCGTGCAGCATGAAACCGTAAAACATGTAAAAGAGACGTCCCTTGTACGGTCAAGCCATTTAGGAATATTTATATCTTCGGAGAACAAACTTCCATTGGGGAAACCGCATTTCTTGAGTTCTTCATTTGGTTGACGTATACCCAGACCGACAACAATCAAGCAAGAATCAGATCTCTCCTCGTAATAGCCTACAATTTTGAAAATGATTTTTAATTTGAGAGAATTTGATACACATTTTTGTGGAGTTAGGGAGAAAAAATTAGTTCTTGCAAATACAACTCATTATCAAAGTATACTGTTAAAATTTTCCGTTAAATGCTATTTACTAAAAATTGAAGAGATTCTGGTTCGGTTAGGGACAAAGCAACACCGAGAAGACTGCGTAGAGCAACTTGTGTGATAAAGTGAACGCGATGTTCACAGTAATTCGACGTCGTTCACAATCAATTGAACAGTGTTTTAGCGATCACCCTAATAATATGGCTTTGAAGGCGTAGTAGGTTCCCTACTATCAAGTACCCGGATACCCGGATATTGTTCGATTTTTTTTGAGTACCTGAAAACACTGATAATTGCGTCGAATATCACCGAAACGAGTTTTTAAAATAATCATCATGTACAACGATAGATCTCAACAGATTCTACTACGTTAATGACCGAGTTAAAATAATAAATATTGAATAACCATAGATAGCATACACTCAATCTTCGAATAAAATAGAAAATTTGAATGTAGAGGGACCATTCATATTTCTTGAAACAAAATAAATTGGACCATTTATAGATGCTCATAATAAATCCTACATCAACAGCCTATGAACAAATTTACTTACTAAGCCGTAATGTTCGCGGATTGCGGTCGGTCTATTTTGAACGATTACTAATCATTTTTACCGCCGATTCGTTTACTACCATTATGGCCAAGGGGACCCAATTCTGAGGAAATTTACTATTAATTGACAGAATTTAAAAGTCGGGTAATTTTGACCGATTTTAATAATTATGTGCCCTGATTTTAGATATATCCACGGGTATTCGTTTATATTTTCGGATAATATGGACCAACTAGAATCTTTCTGGTCAAGCAAATTGAATTCTGATAAAATCGTACTAAGTTTTACAGAATTTAGAATTTCAGTGTTTTGAATAAATTTTATTATTTTTTTAAATT
The DNA here is from genome assembly GCA_951394425.1 of Tipula unca. Lineage (NCBI taxonomy): Eukaryota > Metazoa > Arthropoda > Insecta > Diptera > Tipulidae > Tipula > Tipula unca. The sequence continues at coordinate 22,354,733 of OX596381.1, forward strand.
GGTTTTATAATTTTTTTTATTATTGAATTAATTAAATAACCAAGATTCCAGAGATTTCCCCAGGTCCTTTGTAGGCAAGATGATTTAATTCTGATGGACTTTCATAGAAAAGAAAAAAAATTCGATTTCAACGATTTTTAAAATGTTGTACCGCTCATTCCGGAGATTGTGACGGATCCTCGTATGGGGTTTTATAATTGAATTTGCCTGACTAGTCAAACCTATGTAACTTTTAAATTCTGTGAAAAAAATGGTAAAGTTCATCAGAATCACCACAAAAATCCTAGTCTAAACCCACCGATAATGTTCATGAGGTGAGCATCTATAAGATCGGCAAATTTCGTGAAAATGTAACCACGTCATTATAGATAGTTTAATTATTATGGACACAAAGGTGGCAGTTGGCCTAAGCTATCCACATGTGTATTCGAGACGATGTGATTATTTATAGAATAGGCGGTTGAAACTTATAAAACACACTGTAAATAAATGTCCAATTGGAAAAATAATCACATTTAACAGTGTACTTCTTTATTAATTTTTAATATTAACTTCACCGTAATTAAATTTTAAACTAGACTCAATCCAAAACCATTTAAATTTATGTTCACAGCTTAATTCCGTACTCTAAAATGCATCATAGAAAAATTCTGATCACAATCAAGCTGGGAATTAAAACTAGAATTGACCAATTGAAGATTAAGACTTGACCAATTGAAAATTAATTGAGCTTTTAGTACTTTCACATATGTCCTATAGTAAATTCTTCTATTTGATGTAAATTTGAATAATTCCGTACTCTAAAATGCGTCATAGAAAATTCTGATCACAGGTATGGTAAATGCCAAAGGGGTGTTCTTTAGCCTGGAATTAAAACTAGACTTGACCAATTAAAGATTAAGGCTTAATCGAACTTTTAGTACATTCACATAAGTCCCTTAGTAAACTTTTCAATTTGATGTAAATTTGACAAATTCCATACTCCAAAATGCGTCATAAAAAAACTCTGGTCACACGCATGGAAGACGCCAAAGGCTTGTTATTCAACTTGGAATCGAAACTAGACTTGACCAAATAAAGCTTAAGCCGAATTGAGCCTTTTGTTCTATTGAATAAATTTCATAGTAATTGTAATTAATCGAATGTTAAAAGGGTAGGATTTATTTCAAATTATACGCTAATGAATTAAATTCGTAATTCGTCAAGTGGTATATATTCTGACTTTTTACCACAATACTCAATTTATAATAGGCTTAATAGTAGAAATTGTTCGCTTAGTCAATTATTTTACTAAACTTGTTTAGTATGTATCCTACATGATAATCTAGATTCTAGTACTAGCCTAACATTGCGACAGTGTTAGTCGGATATTACTAATTGCGACAAACTAAATTCTAATCTAGCATCGCTATTAAATTTATTATGAAATCGGTCTACCGCAGAAATGATTTTGAAAACCATTTAAGACTAGATCGAATGCTGGTAATTACTGGTAACTATGTTCCTTTTAATATCCGCTATGTAATCAAGGAATTGTCGTCATATATTATTATACTCATAACAATAGAACATCTAAATAAAATAAGCCCATCCCAAAACCACAATCGAATATTTTTTATATTATTTATTGCCCTTATAGCTCATTGTAAGAACTTGAAGTAGCCGTAAGCCAGATTTTCTAGCAGCATTGAGATATTGAATAACAAGTACAAATAATTTAAGGCTTGAATTAAAAAAGTTTTACCCAGCTTTTACTAAACCTTAGTATACATACAGATGTTTGAATTTTGTAAAAGTTACCTCATTCCAAATACCATCTCGTATATCCCGCAGTCAACCATATAAAAGAGTCTGCTAAATAAAAAATAGCTTTTGCAAATTAAAAAAATTTCTTAATTTAAATTTTCCATAAAATTTATACCTCGTGTTTGCTTTTATTATTTTTCCTTCTAATTTTTATCTAATTAATCATTATCACAAATTCTTGATAAAAACAACAACATCAAAAATATTCACTGCGCCGCATTTTCTGTTGTTGGTTTACAAACAAACATTAACTTATCGTATAATAAACATAACAAGTAATTTTTGTTTTATATACATTTATACATATACATATACAAAACACTTTCTAGTTGCGTTGATGCAGACCAGAACCAACCGCTTTATGAGTGCTCTGTTGCGAACCCAAAATTCCGTATATATGTATTGATTTTGATACGCAAACCATTTTTAACTTAAATTTATTAGAGGCCATGAGCATGTTATTTGCATATTTCGCACATTTATATAGTAAAGTAGAGCCGGTTCTGCTTCGGTTATATTTTTATCGTTGCCATTGTTATTGAGTTAAGTGAAAAAAAATTCCGAAAAAATTAAAACGAAAAAAAAAAATCGAGTAAAACGGAAAAACTTGAAATTCTTGAAATTTTTTTGTTTATTTTATTAAATTCGCTGGTGTTATTGATGTTGTTGTTGTTGCTGTTATTTTTTTTTTTTGAAGGAACACTTTTGTTCAAAGTTCTTTATATCATATATATATATATATATATATATATAGATACAAGATAGTATATAAGAAAGATATAAGGATATAACGCTTAAATCAAATTAAAGAAGAGAATACACAGGTGTAGTTTTGGTGTCGAAAATTTTTAAAACGAAATTCCAACCAAATAATGGATGGCCATTATTAAATATAAAACTTATTGTTGCAAAACTATTTATAAAAGCGAGCTCATCCTCATATAAACGATGTAAAAAATTCCATTTATACATGTATTCTTGTTTTACTTGTACAATTATATAATTATTAATTAAATAAAGTTTTTAATTAAACTTTTTTAATGATTTTCTGTATTTTTGTTTGTAGAAATGTATACGATACACGTACCTTAATGGATGAAACAGAATCAAATTTTGGATATTCTTCGGATAAATTAAATTCCCATTCATACAAGAACATTCACAAAATTTCCAAACGTCATACGCACGAACCGAACAAAAATCATCCCAGACATTTTTGTTCAGACATCAACAAAACTTATTGGGCGTAGAAAATTACTTCATTTTTGGAAAATGCAAAAATTGATCTATTCGAATGAGGGAATAGTGGCTACCTAAATATGTAAATGTCTAGACTTTATACACTTGTTAAATTTTTTAACTTTGGGATTCTTCAATTAAAAGTTTTATTAGAAAATGTAAATTATTTGAATGTCTAATTTTTGAAGGTACATATAGGTATACATAATTCAATAAATTTATTTAAACCGAAATATAAAATATTATTCCTAGAAGCTGAGAAGCTTGAGAAGAATTGCTGTTGTATCATATTCATTGCCAAAATAAATGGCCGAATTTACTCTTTTATTTTATGTAAACCTCGTAAGTATGAAAAGTTTACTGTCATTCTATTCATCAAAACCCAAATAATCAATAATTATGCTTGACTTATGTGAAAACATAGGTCCGTACTCCCAACTGTACTCCCAGAATCTTGTCAGCGATAACATTGAGTAAGCTAATTACCAGTCTGACTATTTCAACTCTGTCTGGGAGGTACTGAAAACTTCGGTTGTCAGTGCTGCTCAACAAACTTTAGGTATAGTGAAAGTCAACCTCAACAATGATTGGTTTGATGATGAGTATCGACTTGTAGTTGAGCAACAAAATATAGCCCATTGTGAAGTGCACCAACGTCTAACAATCGCAAGGAAAAATAAGGCTACCCTTACTAGGAGGGCAGCGAAGCGAATTTATAGACGGTCTTTAATGGAATTGATTGAACCATACTTTCAGACCTGCGTTAACTACCATTCGGGAGCAGAATGGAATCTCTGTGTTATCCTCGATGCATGGACTGAAGGGCTCACCTGGGATGGACTGCATTAATTCGAAGCTCTTTATTCGGATGAAATACTTTGTGGAACTATCTTTTCGACCTTATTCGATTGGTATGGCAAACCGAAGTAATGCCTGATGAATGGAAAATAGCCTATATTCAAGAAGGGAGAGCGCTTTTAATACGAGAATTATCGCGGTATAGCTCTCCTTTACATATAATACAAGTAACTGTCCTACATTTGGGAGGATTTCGTCCACTGATCAGTTCTTTTTACTGCGGATGATTATGGCTAAATATTATGAGACCCTATACATCAGGTGTACACTCTCTACATCAGGTGTTCCTGGATTTCCAGCAAGCCTATGTATCGATCAATCGAAAGAGTTTGTGGTCTGCCCTGGAATATCTATAGGAATACTACTAAAAATACAACTAAATTTTGTTAAAATTTTGCCATCAGTCTGGCATATTTTTTAGCGAACAAGTGTAACCAATCTCAACAATTTGGCTGTTTAATAACTCAGTAGTACTCATAGCCTTCCTGAACTCGAATTCGTTTTACCATAGGGTGTGTTAAATTTTATGGCACGGTCATAGTTAAATTTCCCCGGACTATTTTTAATGAAGGTTACCTTTTCGTAAAGATTTCTATCTGTTGTGCCATGTAAAGATTTCTATCGTTTTTCAGCACCGTTGTTTAATACGCCGATGGTCGAGTAAGATAAAATGTTCAATTTTCTCTATTGAATTGGCAAAAATAAAAGATTTGTATACTTTTATGCATATTCGACGGTGGTTCAGTTGACAGTGTCGTGGCTTTTGCATTCTTGGACTCGAGTTCAATTGTCGTCGGCGTCAATATTTGTTTAATTTAATTTCTTCGGCAAGTATAAGAGCCATCTCTTGTCTATGACCGTAATGAAACTGTAAGAGCCATCTCTTGTGTATGACCGTAATGAAAATGTAAAAGCCATCTCTTGTGTAGGACTATAATGAATTGTCAATTCAATCAAAAATCATAAAAGATTTCTATAGCACCCAATTTATATAAGCCGGTGGTCGAGTAAGCAGAGTCGTTGCATTTGGAATTGTGCTCAAGTTCGAGCCTCGGTTTGGCATTAAATAATTTTTAATTTAATTTATTTAATTTCTCCCTTCATTGGCAAATATAAAGGATGAGTATAGATGCAAATCTATATATGGAAATGGTGAGGTGGTAAAGTAAGCGGTGTCATAGGATTTGGATTCGTGGATGTTGTGCAGTGTTCGAACCTCGATTAAGGGAAAAAAAATTAGTGGGCATCACACACCATTTCTCCCATCGCCATACAATTTCATTACCGTTCCATACCCATCTTTTATACTTGCCACTTTAACATGGAGAATTTTTGAACAGAAGTTGGATTTGGGTAATTCTTTTTACCATCACACAAATTAAATCAAAAAATGTTTGGCTCGATCGAGAATCGAACTTAGATCCATAAATCGATAGTCACTGACTTTGCTTACTGGACCATCGCCGCATATATTTTTCATGCTATACAAATCTTTTATATCTGTCATTTGAATAGAAAATATTGAAAATTTTAGCAAAGGCAATGGACTCTGAGTTTATTTCACCATCACTATATATATGTATGTATATGCCACTACTTATGTTTAACCAATTATTAAATTAAAATAATTCCGTCGCTCATGGGACTCGAACCTAGATCCACGAATCCAAATTCAATTACTCTACTACCTAGCCCACCACCATATCTGTATAGTTTATGTTATGCAAATCATTCATACTTTCCAATTGAATTGAGAAACTTTGGGGGGAAAATTTTTTAACAGAAGCTGAGTTGAACCAAAGCATAAAAAATAATAAAATAATATATTAAGATGGCTTTGGTTGAACCAATTTGAAAGAAGAAGTTAAATTAACAATTCTTGCTCACAACCGAGACTTGAACCTAAATTCACTAAATCAAATTCAATTACTGTGCTTTCTTGACCACCGCCATACAATCTCATTACTAATTCTATAACTACCTTTTATACTTGCCACTTAAATGGGAAAATAAAAACATAACATTTGTTTTTAAATGTATTGTCCATAAAAGTCATTATCCACGCAAACAATAATTATTAATAAAAGATTTAGTTTCCATTATAAAATATAATGAATAAACCATAAATTATTGTTGACTGAATAATTCATTAATAAATATTGATCAATGTTCAAAGTGAAAGTATAGCACTAAAAACCAATATAACACTTTCTCTACGCATTTTTTGCTAACCAAAGACACAATAATAGTACAGATTTTACCCATTTGTCGCTGTAAACACAAAAAAACCATAAATAAATGTGTCAATTTGTATTCTCAACTCTCAAATAAGAGAGAATATTTTTATAATCGTAAATTCGTAATTTCGTAAAATGAGAGATTCATCTGGGTACGAAAACGAGATATAAAATTATTATCGATGGTGAATTTTGATGTTGTTGTTGTTATTTTATGAAGAAAATTATAAGTAATTTCTAATACTTTTCAAACAATTAATTCCAATTATGACTTATGCCCAGAAATAGTAATTTATTAATATTTGCAAAAGTCAAAAATGTAAACTTTTATTATAGAAATTTTAGATACTTTTTTAGGCGAACCGAGAATTTGAAGCCCATCAATGGGGATTGCTGAGATCGATTCGGTCAAATCGAACCTTTTAGTATAGTTTTTCGTTTTCTTTTTTAGGCTTTCGTCATCTCACCAACAACTTAACAAAAATAAGTTTGATTTCGATTTTTTTGTGGTTTTGTAATTTTTTTTTGTACTGATGACCTCAGAACTGGATGAATGGGTGTAGCTAAAATTGTTTATTCTTAAATGTATACATATGTAAGTTTTTTTTTAGTTTATCGTTTTTTGAATATGTACATAATTCTTGGGGATTTTCTTTATGGTGCCACCTTGGAGATCTTTTCTCTCGTCTTATTTGTTTTGTGCAGTTGTGGTGTAGAAATTATGTATGTTTGGTACCGGAAATACTTGGAAGTTCTACGAATTTTTGATGTAATACATAGTTTGTGGGTTTGGGTGAGGTTTCGAGATATCGATTGATGGTTTTGTTTATGTGTGTTGATGAAATGATTAGCGCCGCCAGGTCGATTGCATGTCTGGAATTATATCTGTATTACTTATTATTTTCTTATCGATTACATATTTGTTTTTCATTCATTTTTTTGTTGAGAATCCGTCCATTGATTTGCAGCTTACTTAAGAAATATGACTAACGTTCAATCACATTTTCAATTTAAAGTGAGAAATATTTATTTTAAAAAGTAAGAGTTGTTGGCAAATAGGGCTGTCATTTTTCGGGATTGCAACAATTAAATAATTGTAATTTGTCAGTGGTATAATTATTTGCAGAAATGTTCATACATTTTTTCAACAGCTTTAGTTTAAAAAATCAAATCCCACCGTTCGTTACTTATACTCGATTTGTCGAATCCTCCATACTTCTAAATGACTTGTGGTGTGAATGTGATCTATAAAATTTGGAAATTATCATTTAAAATTCGGGTTTTAAAATATAAAGTTCGATAAACTTCATCAAAATTTAAACAACAATTTTTTCAATTTGGAAAATCCTTATAACGTAGAAATTTGGATTAAAATTGTTCAGATCGGTTTGGAAAATAAAAATTCCATTATGCTTAGAAATATGAATTTTCTTATGATCTAAAATATTTTAAAATAACAAATTTTCAAAATTTTATAACTAGGAATGAAATTTCAAGTTCAAAATTATAAAATTTATAGGTGCTCCAAAAAAACTAAAATTTGTATTTGTATTTGTAATTTTTTTTAGGAATTCGATATTTACAAATTTTTTAAAGTTTCTAGACATAAGTATAAAAACTGGTTTGGATTCAGAGGTATTCACAACAAACAGCGTTTAAGGAGCACCCTTTGAAACCAATTCCTGTAGAAATTAAATCGAAAAAATTTAAAAATACCAACAACTCATAACTTCTACCTTAATACGATTATGAAATGTGGGTATATCCCCCAAAAATGGAAAATATAGGTAATTACAATTAATTGATTAACGAAACACAAGTTGCACAGGCCAACAAGTAAGGTATATGTACTTCCGATAATTCCGAAAAAAATAAATATTTTGGATTTGTAAAATAAAAATTTTGTTATATTTAAATTTAATATTTCAAAAGATCCATTTTGTAAATTCATTAATTTCAAATTCTAAAAATCATAATTTATAATTTAAAAGTTTTAAAATTTAAGCTGAAATGAAAAATTTAAAAGGACTCACAACATTTAAAAAAAAAATAAAATTATTTTCGATTCGGGCTATTCTGGTATTGGAAAAAACCAACTCATTCCTTATGCATTTTAAAATTAAAATTAGACTTAAAGCTCGCTTCACTACTACTAATTTGTGTTCAATCAAAGTTCGATTCAATTTTATCAATATTTAAATTTATTTAATTGTGAAACTAAAACAATATTGTCTTATATTATTCAATACTCACTCCGCTGATGCGACAAAATAATTTCACCAATAAATTAAATAAAAACACAAAAATTAATTTTTCACACGTTTTTTTGTTTATTTTTTTTTTTACATATAATTTTTTGCGATTTTTCATTTTTAATATTTTGTTTTTAATATTAAATCCAATTTTATTTTTCTCATTTTCTTCATTTATTTTTTAATTTTTTTTTTTTTACAAAAATTATTATTTTTAATTTCATTATAGTGTTTAAATTTATGTTTAATTTTATTTTATTCAATTTTTATTTAATTAAATATATATATATATGATTTTCTGGCACCTAATCACCATATTTATGTTTGTTTTTCTTATTTTCATTTTTCAATTTAAAATTAATTCAAATTTATTTTATTTGTAATTTTTTATTAATTAATTTTCAAAAATATATATATATTTATTTTAATTAATTATATTCTATATTTTTTTTTCTTTTTTGTTTTTTTTCTGTGTATTTTTATTTAGTTTATATATAAATTTTATAATAAATAAAAATTATAATAAAAATCATAATTAAACAAAAAAAAAAAAAAAAAAAGTCGGATGGCATTCCTTTTTAAATATTTTATTAATTCATTTTTTTATACAAAATTATTATAACAGTAAAAATAAAATTTATATATATTTTTTTTTTAATATTATTGTTTATTATGTAACATTAATTATTTTATGTGCATTATTTAATATAAATTCTATTATTTTAATATTTATATATTCATTTGTTTTTATAACATGACATTAAAATATTTATTTGTCGATAAATTTAAATAAAAAAATGTATACAATCGTTTTATATATTTTCAATGATGTTGTTGTTGTTGGCGTCAAAATATTTATTTAAAATGTTAAAATTAAAAATTCTATTATTTAACGTAATAATATGGCATATCATTTCATATTTTTAGTAAGCTGTTCATTTAAAAATACTTAAAGAATTAATACTGTTTAATGATATTTGAAATGAAAACAAAATAAATTTAATAATATTAATTGTTCGACAAATTGTTAATGCGATTAAATTAATGTTATGTATCTATATATGTATCGATAATATATTATAGTTAATTTAATTTTTATCTGTTATAATTAATATTAAGATGAAACACATTTACATATTTTTGTACAAAAAAATATTTTATTTATTTATTTTTAATCTTATTTCATTTACATATAATATATATATTATATAATTTAAAATCTATATTGTTGTTTAGGGTTGAATAAATTTTTAAATAAAATAAAATTAATTCAATAATTTATAAAAATAGGCCAATAAAATTAATTTTAATAAATTTCAATATGAAATATTTTTATTTATATTATGTAAATCCAAAACAATAAATAATTTATTTTATTTAATATTTTAATCGAAAAATAAGCCAAATAAAATGAAAATATTAATTTAAAAATAATATTGAATTGCTTACTTTTAAAAATAATGTGATTAATAATATATGTATGTTCAACATTTTATTTTATTTTTACTTTTATATATAAAATTAATAATAAATTAAAAAATATTACTTTTTTTTTGTTATTTTTTTATATTTTTTTTTTATTAAAATTTATTAATCACAATAATATATTTTTATTTAATTTACGACTAATTAATTAATTATCACAATTTTGAAATTACAACAAAAATTGATTTATTTTTTTAAAAATTATAAAAAATTTTAAGGAACTTTCTTCATATTTTTATTTATTTATTTATTTTTTTGATCAGAGATTAATATATAAATAAACAATATATATATATATATATATATATATATATATATATATATATATATATATATATATATATATATATATATATATATATATATATATATATATATATATATATATATATATATATATATATATGTATATATATATATTGTTTTTTTTTTTAAATAAAAAAATATTAAAAATCACAGTTTAAAAAAATAAACTTTAAAAATTATATATTTAAATTAATCTCTGATGTAAAAAAATATATTCTTTGGCAGATATTTAATTTATTGAATTATTTTTTAACGAATTAAAATTAAATTTAACTCTATATAAATAATTTCAAAATCGTGATAATTCATTATGTTTTATAATTTGCGAATTTATTAATTTTTTATATTATATATATATTTTCTTTAAATTTAATATAAAAATGTAGAAAAACCAGTCTTTTAAAAAGTATAGAGTATTTCACCATAATAATATTTATATAAATATATCTTATTCATTATCATATATACTTAAAACTTATACATAAATATTTATTTAAAAAAAAAACATAAAATAAAATAATTAAAAATAATGGGTTTGTAGATTTTAGAGTTTTAATTAATAAAAAAAAAATAAAGGAATGAATTTTTATTTTAATACTTCCTTATTAGTTTAATGTAAAATTGTGATTACTGTGTGAATTGTTTATTTATATTCTTTTTAATTATTTTTAAACGACTAGCTAAATATATTTAAACTAAAATTAAAAATACTGTATGTATATGCTTATGAATTAATATGGGATGATATTCTCTACAAACCTTAGTAAAAAAATAATTCAAAATATCAAAATTAAATAAAAATATTAATCACACTTATCCACTGAAATGATATATACATACATATGATTAAATTTAATAACACATTATGGTTAATATGTAGCGTGGATTTTTCTAGAGCCCTTGATCATTCAATTTTCACTGGAACACGAAAACATGATTTTTGACAACGATCTAATGACTGAACTGTTTTAATCTCAGCGAAAGCTTTACAAAAAAGCAACACATATGACTTATTAAAATATTTAAACTAGAATAATTTAGTTAATGCAATTACCCGCTATCATCTAGTATTGTAGTACCTGATGATCTTACAGTTAGTAATCATCAATAATTGTGTATTTCGATTGCGATTGTGGATCTTAAGAATCAGGAAACCAGATTAAAAAAATACTTTGTTTACTTAAAATGTTGTTTACGATTAAACTTATTAAATAAAATTCACTAATTAATTTGTTTAGTGCCGACATTGCGGATGATTCCAACTCTAGATACGACCTAATGTAATAAATAAATTCGCGATCAATTAACACGAATCTAACACTAATTGAAGGAACTTTGATTTGAGAAACATTTTGCGAATCAAAATAGAACAACAAATTTGTTCAGTTAATATATTATGATCATACGATCGATCGTATTATTAAAATGCAAATTGATCTCCATTTATTCCTTAACAGCGACTCGCGGTATTCTATGTCTCGATGATCTATTTTGATCGTAACATTATTAAGATTTATATCAAATATTCGATCTTAAATAATTAACGAATTAAATCTCGTACTAATTTATAATATTAGTTAGTTTTTGTTCGATCGTTACAGAGATAAAACATTTGAACGAATAATTCTCTATTTTCATCAATTAGTTCAATAAATACTCTTCGATCACTAGCAAATTATGTTTATCTTAAAAAAATTCCACTTACAACCATTCTTTATGTATGTATATACTGATCTTGCATATTCGTTGCGATATTATTACGAATAAATATCTACACTTTTGTTTATATTTAATTAAATTAAATTTAAAAAAAATAATAAAAATCAATAAATATTTTACATACATACATTCATACACGTACCATAAAATAACCTTTAGTGTATCGATGTATTATCATTACAACTAATAACCGTTTGTAATTCACCATTTTCACTGCCATGATGATGATTATTATGTTTATCACTATTATCATCATCATCACTTAATTTTAATACAACAGCACTACCATTCGTATTCGTTATTAACGGATTACATAAATTATTACCTATACTACCATTATTACATATTTTACTATATAAATCTGGTGTCGCTGTGGGTATATCATCGATATCACTTTTAATTGCGGTACACTTGAGTAGCGATAAATTTGATGGGATATACGATAAAATTAAATAAATTTGTTTGATATCCTCATACGAGGTCCATACACCAGGCCGTTTATTATGATATAGCTTGGCGTATGTATATATATTGGATGTTTGATCATATTCCATTTGCATTGCTAAGGATGTAACAATACAGAAGGTACACGCTTGAGCACCACCAAATCTGAAAAGAGTAAAGAAGAAAACAAAAAACTGTGATTAAAACAATTTGATCGTAATCGTAAATTTGAAATAACAATTTTATCATTTTTAAGTGGAATTATTCAAATGTTTGAATTTAAAATTTTTATAAAAAAATGTTCAACTCACTTATCGACTATAATTAATGGTCCATTCCGGTACTCACTACCCCGCTCATGAACTTTTAGAATAAAATTATACAACTTCTTTGTATCGTTACGATCTGGCCAGCTAGGACAGTGCAACAATTTCACATGCAACTCATAATCATCCTGCACCGATTGTATGACAAAATCCATACATTTATAATCCGAGTTGGTGGATTCGGATAAAAATTTTATCCGATAATAATCACTTTCGATTGGTTCACCATCGTTTGGCCAGAATGGAATAAAATTCTGTGAAATAGAAAAACAAAAATGTATTAACAAAATGTTAAAATTTTATTAAAAATTTGTTAGAACTTACATTTTCATCGACAGGTGATAATAAAACTACGGTTTGTGCATTATGATCCCAAACCATTTGCCAAAAATCTTTTATTGTACTAGCTAACGGATGTTGCGTCACAATAAAATCACGTAGACGGCGAAAACCTATACAAAAAAAAAATTGATACGTAAGAATTTCACGTAAGTATATTTTAATTTTTCCTGCTAATACCTTGAAACCATGTTCCATTTATATAATCACTACCCTCCACACCGGGTTTTGGTGTTAAATGTACCCTACTTCCTTCTAGTGGAACTATTGAGCTACGATTTTTAGTTGCATTCACAGGCTTAATTGCTGACGTGATGTGTACCTCTTTCGGCTGGAATTGTGTTATTTGCTGTAATAGAAAATTTAATTAGAGCCACGCTGACTTCGCCCCATAAACGGTTGTATAGTACCTGAAATTGACGACACAAGAACTCATTATCATTTTTTAATTTCGATATTGAATCCATTTTTAAATTTGTTTCTTGACTAGCGATCGCCTCGACTAATGCATCGTGTATGAATATATACTGTTCCTCGGTTTGTACCAGGAAATTACGTTGCGCTCGAATATTACGTAAGAATCCAAAAATATTTAGAACACATTTTTGTTCCATTTGCTTCAGCATCGCATCGAGCACGATATATGTTCCGGTTCGACCGACACCAGCACTATAAAAAAAAAATTAGGATTGGTTTAATTTTTCTAAACGAATTAATTACGTTTGATTAAATTACAAACCTGCAATGCACAATAATTGGCCCAGCATCAGACGGATTAGCTGATGATGATTTTTTAACAAAATTCAAAACTGGCAGTGGATGATCAGGTGTACCATGATCTGGCCAATTTGTATAGTGATATTGATAAACTAGTTTCTCGGTCGATTTACCTTTTTTCTTAAGTTTTAAATGTTTTAACTGTAATGTTCGTACAGTATACGTAGCCATAACATCTTCCTTAACTAGTTTCACTTGAATCACGCCGTAGGTTTCGACTCCATCTTTTGGCCAGTACATATCACATTTTCGTCTACCACGTTCAACTAAATTTGTTATCATAACTATAATGGCGACCCTTTGTTCCCATATCATGCGCCAGAAACAATCAAATGTTCCGGGCAAGGGTCCTTGTGTACCTATAAAGGCTTTTGGCTGTTGATAACCATCAATGTAATTGGCGTTTATATAGTCTATACTCTTCTTCTGTCCAGGAGGTGGACGTAGTCTTACTCTACTATGATCATCTGTATAAATAAAATAAAATATTTAAATTAAATTCGTTATCTGAACGTTTTATTTTTTATTTTTTACTTACATGCCGTAATATTGAGATATCTATTTTTTCCCTTATTATCCGGGTGCTGTGAATGTTCCGATGGAAATTCTTCAACAATTGATTCATTTTGAATCAATTCGTATTCCTTGCTGAAACCAATGTCACTATCGGCGTGTAGCTCAGCCACATGTTTGGCAAATTCATTTACTGGTATAGCTGCACGAATTTCACCATTAATTTCTACCGGTGCTTCCCAGTCAATTGATTGTTGTGGTCCATTACTAGGTGGATCATCCAAATAATAGTAAGCGGCATGAAAACATTTTCTATAAATGATAGTAAATGGGTGATAACGTTTAAAAATAAATCCTTTGATTTATTCCCTAATATGTTTTTTTTATTTAAGATTAGTAAAATGTTGTGCAACTTAGACAAAATAGTAAATTATAAATTTAAACTGATGCGAATTTAATTAATTTGTGATAGGTGATTTATTTAGTTCCTGTTTATTAATTTAGGTTTTTGTCTCATCCAATTATTTATCGCATTATTTTTGATTGGAATTTCAGATGCTTTATGCACGGTGCATTTTGTAAATTCATATAATTTAATGACGGCTAGACCTCATAAATTAAAAAATAAGGCAGTCCGTATTTTTAAAATTCGTATTTTACAAAATCCTTAACGCGATCGGCAAGTAAATTATTTACTATTCGAGAATATGACTACTCGATTAATTCTACGATATAAATTTATAATTAAAATTTCTAATCGGTTAACAAATTTAAGATAAGATACAAATGCTTTACTTTTATGCGTATTTTTAATTGAAAATTGTTCTCTAGCAAATCTAAATTTTTTGATAGTTTAACTTAACTTTACTAACACTAACATCAAGAAATAGAATGTGATAATCATATTAAGTAATTTTCTAAAAAATCATCTATTTTTCAATTATGAAACCAGTCTTAAGAAGGAGTAATAAATCCATCGAAATCTTTAGAAGGTGTACTGTATTTCAAACTCGACAGGAGTGTGCATATAGGAACTTGTATTGCTGCAAAAATTAGCACTTAAAAATATTTTTTGGTAAAATTTTGTCTTTTGTTTCAGAATATCTGAATAAAATAATTAATAATTTTCAACAATTTGAAAATTATTGATTATAATTTAAGGTATTTACAAAATATTATAGAATTGAAGTTTGAAAAGTTTATGGAAACTATTCCAAACTATTATTTCACATCAATAATTGATGAAATTTAATTTGAAAATATTTTTTTAGAACATGCATATTTTACTGAACAATGAGATTTTAGTATGTATTAGTTTGCAAACATCTAATTAATTATTTCACATTCGAAATATCCATTTTACAAAAAAACAACAAATCTCTCTATGGTTTTAGTAGCAGCTACTTTTGCTTGAAAAAGGAGAGGTTAATCAGAGGTTTTCCACACAGATCAACTCGCCTCATCTGCCCCTGTCAACCGTGGTAATCCATCCTCTCTGACTTTGTCAGTTTTCTCTGCCATTCCAACTCAAGAAAGAACAAAAGTTCTTCAATTTTAGTGTTCACAATTAACACTGAACATACCCCACAAATTTTATTTAACTTTCTTCCAACCAATATCAATTATTTTCTAGATTATTATGTTTTTTATCGCTCTATCATTAGTAAATTAAATAACGAGCATAAGTTTCACATTTTTGTCATGCAAACAATGTAATTGATCCCGTTTTACCTAGAATTCTTATTGTTTAGAACCATAGTAGTCTACTCTACCACAATTATATTAATTACAAAAAAAAAAAAAAAACAAGTTTCCCATGACCGTAATAAAACCTCACCCCTTCTTACAAATTAATTTACAAACAAAACCCATATCTATTTTGTATACATAACTATAAATATTGCCCTGTTATCACCCATTTAAAATCATTTAATAAAAATTAATACATAATATATTGATTTTTATCATCACCATATCAGATGATAAAATACAACAAAAAAAAACTTATAATAAAAATATAAAATAAGTAATAATAAAAAGCAAATTGTTAAGTACGTATTGATGTTAGAACTTTTGTATTCAAAAATTGTATATAAAAAAAAAGAGTTCATGACATTTTTATATAATAAATATTTCTATTATCAATACAAAAAATAAGTGTACGTTTCGAAAATATAGATTGAAAATTACATAGTCAGTATAATAAAATTGATATATGGAAAACCAAAATCTACATTCCTCTATATACACAATATATTGATTTATTTCTTACATACATATAAAAAAAAAACAACAAAAAAATCTTTATAAAGATAATAATGATGAATTTCATTTTATTTGTTCTCCCAAAAAACCAAATAAATAACTAAACCAATATCTTTTTTATCACTAAATTATATATCGACATACTATCTATCTATAGCATATAATAGGTGTAGTTGGTTACTCATACAAAAATTATACCAATTACATGGTTGATAAAACGTTGATTGGATGAAATTTAATTATACACATTTTTATCAATACATTTTTTTCATTGATTAACATGTTGGCATATTAATTTATCAATTTTATCAGTTATATTAATTTTATTAAATTTATGTACTATAAATAAGCAATCGTATTTTTATTTTTTAAATGTGTACAAAAGTAATTTAATATATACACAGGCGACCAGTGACCTCCCTTTTCTGCAATATTTATATAAATAATACACAGTCTAGTCTAACACCTCTAATTATACATAAAAATAAATCGCGTCAAGGAAATACTTTTATTATCTTTTATATACAAATTCTTATCAATGCTAATATGTATAACAATATATGGCATGACAAAAGAAGAAAAAAAAATATGTTAATTGGCAACACAATAAGACCTGACAAAGTAGTAATTCAATATTGCCCATTTAGTATTTATTATTTGTGTATTTATTTTTAAATGAAAATAAATAAATCAAAGAACAAAAAACGTACATATATTGCCAAATTACTTATAAAACAAATATAATATTTTTTTAAGAAACTGTGACAAAGATTATATAAAATTAACATATTCACGCAGTTCAATCGTTACGTTACGTATTGTCTTATATATTCATTTTCATAATGTTATACAAAGAAACGCCATTAAATTATAATTTTATGACGAAACTTCATAATATGTAACTTTTTGAACAAAACTGTATATATTTAACGGTCATTGATGTTTGCATCAGCGTGAGATTTGATCGAAAAGAAATATTTTCGCTATTAAATACTTAGTAAACCAAGCTAAATTTTATGAGATAATTAAATATAAAATTATGGCCAGTCCGAATAAATTCGAAGCGTATTAGAATCAGTAGAACCAACCAAATATAATAAAATAATTTACCTAAAAAAAATAATTTAACTATATGAAATATGATTTTAATGTTCAGTTCCAAATTTATATTTTAAATTAACAATTCTGTGTGTTTTTGAGCATTTACAAAAAAAAATGCTCAAAGTGAATAACAGCTACAAAAAAAATAAAATATTTTTTATAAATGTTTTTTTGAAATTCCTTTATTTCATTAAAAAAATAAATAAGTCTTGTTCGACTTGCAATAAAATAAAAAACGCCTGAAAAACGAGTTGTAACATTTAGTTTTACTTAAAAATTAACAAAGTGCCTTTTGTTTGTTAATAAAACTAACTATCTGCAGATATCAACCTCATTTGAATTAAATTCTTATGCACCAAAACAGAATATCTGACATATTTTCAAACTATTTTTATGTAAAATGATTTCTGCCATCTTTTAAAATTGAGAAACGAAAATATTTCTAAATTATATGAATTATAGTTATTTTTGTTTTAAATGCAATTTCCCAAAAAATATGTTTTCACAGTTAATTAATTCGGTTTTTATGCGTAAATTTTGTAATTTAATAAATTACAACTAAATTGAGCAATTGATGGATTCGTTAAAAATTAAAACCAATTTATACGTGTAAATAGAATTGATTAATTTAGAATTTAATTTACAATACCCAAAGATTTTGAATTTAAACTTCGATTTGAAATTTTCAATTCAGACATGTAAATCCAAAATGATTTGTTTAATAAACCATATCTTACAGAAAGTAAATAATTTGATTTCAAAAAATTATATTTCGATACAGATACAAATTTTTGCTGTTGAATTTGAAACATACGAGTCACCAATTATAAATTTAAATCATAATTGAATTTTTAATATTAATGAAGTTTGAGTTTGGGATTATCATAGGATTTTGGGAATTGTTTGGTAATTAAAGTTTTTCAAAATGTTGACGTTTGTACTATAACGATTGACTTCAAATTTTTATGCATGTTACTATCTTTTATTCAAATTTTCTTGAATGCCAGGGATTAAAAGAAAATTTATATAATCTCACGATATTTTTCAATAATCCATATACACGATAAAAATAAAAACACCATAAGTTATTTTTAAAAATAATTCGATTACATATTTTTTTCAAAATTATTTCTACTCACTTGGTTTGGCCTGTTCATTTTCATTCGAGTAGGAAACACTTCCAAATTAGAATTAATCTCCAATTCTAAGATAAGTTTTGTGAAAAGGAGTCCAAGTATTTCAAAAGTTTTATAAATTACTACACAGTTTACGTAAAATGCCTAAAACCGCAGAGTATTCAGAAATATCCTGAAATAAAAGCTGAAGCTTCACGTCAATTTAAAATGTCAATACAGCTAGTAAGTTACTGGGTTAAAGGTTATAAAGAGCGAGGAACTTTGCAAATTTCTCAAAAGCACGAATATCCTCGAAAAATTATAAGATGGGAAGATATTAAACTAGAAATCCCAAACCATCTGGAGTAATGCCCGAATTTAACTTAACCATTTTAACTTAACAATTAAAATTCAATATTCGATGGTAAACATCGGTCTAGAAAAGAGGATGTCTTAAAGTTGAGCGTTAATTCAGATTAACAATTTAGAGTTAGTTGGATATTATATCTAAGCATTTCCACCCCACGACCTCTGCGCCTATCGTATGGTGGCTTCATCTTTCAGAGATCACTGCACAATACGTTCTGGATCAGCTCGCAGAACGTGACTGAGCCAGCGTAATCGGTGAGATATTATTTCATGTAGAATATCGGGTATCTTCATCAGATCTCTAATCTCGATATAGTACAGCGCCCTTCTCTCAAATGTAAGGAGCCATCTTCATCCGTCAGCGCCCAACTTTCACATCCAAACATAACAACAGGCCTGATAAACGCTTTGTAAAGCTTCAGCTGCACAGCACTTGATAGGTGTTTAGATTTTAGCAGTGGCTTTAGAGGATACAAAGCACGACTGCTTGCTGCCAGCCGAACTTAAATATCCTCGCCCACACTGTTATCGTTATTGATAAGAGAGCCCAACTATTTGAACCTCCTCACTCCGGAATCTGGTGTGTCATTGTCCCTATAACCAGAGTTCAAGTATTTTAAATTTGGACTCATTAATCTGGAGTCCAACAGAAGCTGAAAACTCTACAAGCGGATCAATTATTTCTTTCACTCCGTTGCTATTCTGTCCAATCACGCATATGTCATCAGCATATGCAAGCAGCTGATTGGAGTGGCGATATAAGATGTTGCGCTGTGGTGTTTGAGTTTTACAAAAGAACAACTCCAACATGAGATGGAAGAGTATCGGGGACAGAGCATCTCCCTGCCGAACAATTGAGTTAACTATAAAAATTGTCGATAGCCTGTTCTAACTTTAACACAGCATTGAGACTGTGTCATCCTACACAGTCGTTCCAATTTTGTTGGTATTCCTAGGTATTCCAGCGAAGACCACAAACTCTCTCGGTTGATCGAGTCATAGGCCTGCCGGAAATCCAGGAACACTTGGTGTACGGGGATGGAGTCTCATAATATTAAGATAAAATCATCCGCAGCGAAAAGACCTGATCAGTGACTGATCGATCCGGACGAAATCCTCCTTTATAGTCACCAACCAAGCCCTCCGCTAGAGGGATGATTCTATCCAGTATAATGTCGGACAGTAACTTGTATGCTGTGCAAAGGAAAGCTATACTGCGATAATTCTCACACTTCAACGTGAGCGGTTTCGTTTCAATCTCTGCATGGCCTTAGTGAATTTGTCATGGGATGGATCGTCAGTGCAAATCTCCACAGTCTGTATTAGAGGTGGCTCAACAACAGTCTGTGACCCATGATGAACACCAAGCAGGTCGGTAAAGTGCCCATTTCGGTTCCGAATGGCGGTTTACGCAGTCCTGAAATTATGGTGCAACCCAGTAATTCCTTTAAAGAAATTACGCGAATATTGAGAAAATGTGATTTAATTATGAGATGATGTCGGTACTTGCGTACATTTGAGATGTGTTTTAAATTATAAACAATTTTTTTGTATAACGGCGATTTATGCTCATAAAAGTGATATTGTAAAAGTAAAAGTACTTTTGAACGCAAGGAGCAATTGAATTAAATGTTGGAATGTATCGCATCAATCACAAATTGATGATTCGCAACTATAGGCTGTCATAGAAAACCCAATCATATTGTGCGGTTTCGTAAAATTTGGGAAAAAGTCAAATAGAGTAAAAATATGGAATATTCGCAAACTCTGTATTTAAATTTGGATCCAACAGTTATTTTTCATACCACCTATTTGGATAAAACTAAAGCTTTGATTGAATTATAAAACTGCTCATTGAACCTTATTTTCGTAGATACATGAAACAAGTTTAGCCATAAATCTTCTGAATGACAATATTTACGAATGATCCTAATCGCGATTTAAAGAAAACGATAATGATAATCTGAAAATATATTCATTTTTTTCAAATTGGAAAATGTTTTAAATTTTCATTCGGATATTTATAAAGTGCGGTTTGATTTTAAGATATTTTAAAAAAAATTGTGTAAACGTCAAGAAATAAATGTCTTAAACCTATTATCACCCGTTGCTTTTTAAATATTTAAGATTAAATACTAGATTTTAAGGATCTGAAGAAATATGATGTTTTGGCCAGATGGAAGTTGTATCGAAAACACACCTAATTTCGAAATAACATTGGAAAAAATTTGAAATGTAGCATGAAGTCAATAGCAATAGTAAATCAATAAAAATAGACAGTTAATTTATCAGTTATCGATTACATTCTAAATTTAGGATTAGCGTATGAAGTTCCCATATATTATCGCATTTTAAAATTATATAGGTAGCATAATGCGTATATAATGCAGTATTTTACATAAATGACTAGGAATGTTTTAAACCTTAAATTCAAAGGATAACTATGAAATTACTGATTTGACTTCTGAGATATAACCAGATAATACCTATTAAAAATCGATATTCAATTACGTAGAACGGAAACTTTTTATATTGAGTCATTGGTAAATGTGAATACATGCACAAGATCTAAGTTGCAAATCTGGTTGCAAAATTAATGCATTACACGTATATAAACAATATTAATTTGGATTAATTTTCTAATTCTCTTAATATGTATATTAGACGAAATATACAACCAATTTAGATGTATAAATAAATTTAGTATCTACCCACCCAATGTATAAAAGAAATATTTATTTTGTATATATAATACATATAATGTTTATCTCTATTTAAATATTTATATCCGATGTCACACGGCAACGATAGAAATCTCTATGTAATGTTGTACCAATGAAAATTAATTATACATTTATTTATCATTAGTTGTATAGTAAACTACTAATATCACATTATGGTGATAAACAAATATTACTTAATTAATTTAGTATTTTTGTTGTAAAGGTTAAATTTTTATAGGTTAAACTTAACAAGTATATTAGTAAGCAAATACAAAAAAAAAAAAACCTTAAATCCATAATATTCCCAAAATGTAATCGATCAACAATAATACAAACAAGACACAAATTGAAAAAAAAAATCAATAATAAACACAATAGTTTATATGACTAATAAAATAGTTATGCTAAAAATAAATTCTGGTTCAGATAATATTTTATTTATAATTCCAATTGTCTTTCGATTCCAGATACACATCATAAAAAATTAAAACAACTAAAATTATTAAGTTTATTGCATTGCTCGCGTACACTAACTAAGCCGGTTATTAAAATTTTTATTTTAACTATATTTAACGCGCGATGGTGATTGACCTGACTAACTTTACGAAAAATTTATTTTTAAATCCATCAATATCGATTAGATTAGTGCGAGACTAAAACAAATATTTATGATCACATCCAAAATTTCACAGATTTTTTTCATCTGGATCAAACGTACCTTTTAATCCAATCAAATTTATTGCGTATATTCATTTTATTTTTTAATGTATATACACTAAACAATATTTGTTTAATCACAAATTTTTTAATGATAAAATCTAAAAACCACAATGCGAATTTGTACTGTCACAAATCACAAAAATCACAGAGAACAACTAGTTTTTTGTATTAATTTTTTAGCACTAACCAATATAAACGAATTGTGTATTTGAAAAAAAAATGAAATAAAATAAAAAATAAATAAAGTTATCTTATCTTACGTGTATTTTTAAACAAATGTATACACTACACATGTATGTATACTCGAAGAAACCATTTGTAACTGTCAGTAAGGTATTGTTTTTAGGTCAGTTGATTTTCTCTTCCAATACAACGCACAGCCCATGCACATAATTAATTTGTGGTGGTAAATGAAGACTGTGTGCTATCAAAAACAGGTTCGATGACTTATTTTTTATTTTATCTATTAATGACACGGAAATCCTAAGATAGCGCACATACAAAAAAATCGAAACTTTGTATACAAATAAATGTAATACAGGCAGACGCGTTTCAGCCAAATGAAACGTGACTAAAATCTTAATGCACAAAATATATGGGTAATGTTGACAAAATACAACAAAATTTATACGAAAGTTAAAAAATAAAAACTTTAAAAATTGACTCTCTGCGCTGTTCGATAAATTAATTTATGGTTGATATTTTAAAACAACTTATTCGTTTATTGTGTAATAAAATAAAATGTTGTTTAAATTAAGGAATTGATAGAAAGTGATATTTTTAATAGCGGAAGCTGAAAATAATGGCCAACACTTAGTCTAGTATTTTTAGCATAGCATTTCAATTAAAACAAAATTCCTGAATGTATGCAAATATTCTCTTTAACTAAAACGTGTGTATTGTATATAGTAAACATAATAATTGTGTCACTTTAAATTTTTATGAGATCTTAGGCACGGATTGTTTATAATTTATTCAATTTTGGTTTGTTGATATTTAAATATATTAAATAAATATATTGATGATAGCAAATTTAGATGCATTTTACTACATATTATTAACGAACTGCATTCAGAACGCATACATATAATAAAAATGTATCACAAAAACCATTTATCACAAAATGGTATTGTAAATAATTCTAAAGAATGAGGAAACCGGGGTATCTAGTATGTGGCTAATTGAATTAATTAGACTAACAAATGTCATTGTGCTTAAGAAATAATTAAAATTGCTTTACCTGCTAGATAAGACATTAAGACTGTAAAAACAATTTATAATAAACGCTAACCTCACGAATATGCTAATTTTCAAGTTTAATCTAAGCGCTAAATTACGACCTTTTCAGGAAAATAATAAAGGACTAAACTCGATTTAAATTACAACTGTAGTTACAAAATTAACTAAAAACGGTGGTGGATATAGAAGAATATTAAAGAAAAGTAATAACCTGGTGATATGAAATAGCTAAATCGGCCGGGTATTTTAAATATGTCATTCATTCTGTACCATGTTTGTACGGAAATCAATTGCTTTAGGAAATATGATGAACTTAATTTGAAACAACTTGGAACTTTGGAATTAATAAATTAATTAATAATTAATCATTTTCCGATTAGAATAGGCGATGAAAATTAACACATCTATGATGCCTTGTAGGTATACCGAATTCATGGGCGGTTTGCTATAATCACCCGTTTGATTAAGGTAACATAATGTAAAAAATGTAACGTTTATACTTTGATTAACTTGTTGCTATTTTATTAGAATTAATTGTTACAAAATCAGTACAAAATGCAACTTTCTAATATATAGCTTTTATGTCTGTTCAAAGTCTGTTCTATTACAAATAACTTATGGCTGCGGGAAATAAATCGTCGCAATCGCTTTATGTTCAGTTTAATATCCACAGTGCAAATTATTTAAGCGTGGTAACTGCGGCAATATTGACTGTGGATTAATTTAATTAATTATGTCATTTAAATCTATTTCATGCGTTTCAGTTATACTTGTTGCTCTTTAAAGCTAAAGTTAGCTTTAGCATTTGCTATTAACATTACATTGAGTTAGTAGAACTAAAACAAACCTCAGATTTTGGTGTATTTTTGCAATTTGAAAAAAATCGATCTAATCAATCTGATTAAATAACGAACAGCAAACCAACTTTTGAGTGGGACTATGGATCAGCCTCTTCTAGTTAGCTACCAATTAGCTTTGTAAATTAGTTCAATTATTATAATTTAGTTATATTTTTTATAAAATATTATTTTAAAAATAACAAGCAAATGGAAGCAGAAACGGCTAGCGGCCTTTAACTGTTGTAAAAATGGTTTCCGCCATAGAAAGAAACCCTTTAATCCGTTGATATAGGGTTTATTATAAGGTGCCTATAAAATGATTCAATATTTGATTCGGCTATAAAGGTATTCGTTTTTGAATTTGAAAACATTTATCAACTAATTTGTACGTGTCATTTCTTCATCTCCAAATATGGTCAGCCAGTCAGGACATATTTCACCTTTTAGTTGAAGTTATAGGTAACATCCAATAAAACAACGTAGTTTTATAGTACTTTGCGATGTCCTTTAAATCGTAACTATCCGTTTGTGGATTGATATCACCCGAACACATGTTGAAAAATATTGCATAGCGGTAGCGAAATCATCGCAACCAACCATTCAAAGCTTTAAAACCATTGAATGATACTTTTTTGGCATTTGGAATGCTATTTTTGAAAAACGGGCCCCGATACTGGAATTATTTTTTTCCTCGCTGTGGT
Source organism: Tipula unca (assembly GCA_951394425.1). Lineage (NCBI taxonomy): Eukaryota > Metazoa > Arthropoda > Insecta > Diptera > Tipulidae > Tipula > Tipula unca. The sequence continues at coordinate 22,380,106 of OX596381.1, forward strand.
ATTCTTGGAAAACATGTTCGTGCAATTTAGGTTTACGAAACATGTGTGCCCCCGACAACAGGGGCCAACAATTCAACCTGTGTACATTTTACAAATCTCGTTTATATTGTTTGTTAAAATGAGGTAAATTCGTCAGATAACCTCATATTTAAGTTTGAGGTTAAGATTAATATCTTACTCTTATCTTAATATCTTTTTCAAAATTCAAAGTTTACACAAATACAGTTTTAATTGTAATCTAACAGCTATTATTCAATTCAATTTATTGGAACTACCATCTAAACACTGTAACCATGCGCAAGACAGTATTTCCTCTATGAAGTTTTATTACGATTAAGTGTAGAATAATGTTAGTTATCATTTCGAGAAATATTTTTCTGGCTTAGGGAGCAAATTTTCGTTCGCGTCTCAGAAGTTATAAACAAATTGATAACATAGAATATGGTTTGAAGGGACTAAAATCACAAAGTGTTTTAGGTCTTTCTGGATTATACGAGATAATGGAGTTCCTACTTTGAGAATTTTTACTGCCATTTTCTAGTTTTCACTGCACTAAGTACACAACATGGTTCTCTTGCCTTCGCAAGTAGCTAACGAATTTTTATTGTGAAATACAATAATAATTTCCACTCAAATAATTTTTTTAATTCTTAACAGAGCGAGTATCAATTCGAATTTTTAATAGAGTTTGTAAATATTATGAGTTGATGTGAGTAAATTAAATTTGTGTCAAACTAAGATTTAATCAACCTAATTCATATTAATATGAAATTTATTAAAAAAAATTCCATGAATTTCTTATTGTATGTGACCTAAATATATGTATAAATTCAAGTTATAATCAAGCTTTACTTAAAATTTGTACATAATCAATTGAATACAACCCATATTATTCAGAATATCCAGAATTAACCAGGTTTTAGGAAAATTCCGACAAGTGGATTGAAAAATTTGATTAAAAATATTTATCTGACCTCGGAACTTCATTCAATTCTTGATAAATTTCGTTTAAACCAAAGTCTAAATATTCTGGGCTATCGGAAGGGCGGTTAATATTAGACATTTTACTAACCGTATTTTTTATTCTATGTAGACAATTACTATATCTAAAATTATAAGGTGTTCAAATTTAATTTAGTTTTAATTGTATCTGAAATGTTAATGCATCCATAATAAAATGAAAATAAATTATTGGTGTAGTTTAATTTGAGTAGCACGTGAATTAGCTCACCAACTAGCTATCCTGTCTTTTCATGTGTCCTGGATCAAATGATATTAAATAACTACAATATTGGTGCAAGGTTGAAAAGTCATAGCACTTTCTTTATTTTTATATTATAACTCTCATCTTTTTTCCTATTTATCGGGGCAAATATTAATCATTAAAACGATAAACACATTTAAATATAGTTGAAAATAATTGAAATACTCGTGCATACATAAACATATATTAATTTGGCCATGACACGATTAACTTTGATTATTAAATTCATTACAGATTGCAATATGTCTAATCTAATATTATCCCCGCGTATTTTATGCACATACACATGTTTTTTTTTTACATAATAAATATTTAATTTGATTAGAAATTAAATATAAGTCGTATATTACGTATACACATAATATATAAAATAATAAAAGATAGCGATTAGAAAATGATCTGATAAGAGTCTAATTTAATAATTTTCTCTGTTACTGTATTTATTTAATTAAATTTGATGTACAATTATTTTTTTTTAGCTCTAAAGTCATTAGTTGGAAATATGTATTTTACAAAAGGCAAGAGAAATAATTAGCACTAATTATATAATTAGTTGTCTTTTCGCGTGTATAATTATCATACATTATATTTTGTCTATCTATGTACATGTTATTACTGACGACTCAGTCAACTGCCATACTTTATTTCATGTATACGTAAATTGAATGTATTTTATTATATATATTTTTTTGTTAGCGCACAAGATAAAGAAGTAAAATATAAAAAAAAAATTGCAATAAAACTAAATTAGTTTAGGAATTTAGATGAATAAATATTATATAACGAGATACGGGTTATATACACATAACTTAAATACAAAAACAAATCTATTTTTTCCCGTAATAGTATTATATTATTGCCGTTTGAATGACACACAGAGAATAAATGATTTGTGTTGTTATTAGATTTTTAAATTTTCAGAAAAATAATTATTCATAACCGCGAATATATGCGCACACTAATAAATTATTCTAAATAAGTAATTCTCCGTGAAAATAATATTTTGGATTGTTTTTTGATATGTACATGTGTTTAGTACATATACTAAGCGAAATTTAACCGCGAATTATTATTATCCATAATATATGGAGACATGTACATAAATAAATGAAAATATTATTTATAAACTATAACAATAAAACTTAATTAAGTAGGTGATATTCGCTACACGACAATATTGTTTTTTCGTTTCGGATTTTAATGCGATATTAATGAGCATTCACCTTAAGATTTTATGGGTAAGTCTGGTTAGACGATGCACAATGATGCGTTAGCGTTAGGATCGCGATAATAAAATAAAATAACGTAATAAATGTATTTTGATTCGGGTTGCGTTAACTAGATAAACTTGTAATGAGTTATATTCTAACCTTATCGTCGTCATTGTGATTTTTTTTATTGTATACATTATTATGAAAGATTGAATCATTTTTGAAGGTTTTTCAATCTCAAATCTAAACAAATATACTATAAATCATATACATTTTTATTTATATACTTCGTTTTCATATTTTTGGCTAAAATGGTTTATGTAATGTATTAAGCAGACAACAAAGAATTTTGACAAATGATCAAAATTATTTTCAGTATTCAATTGTGTGTCAACCTTTTTAAGAATTATTTTTGTATTGAAAGCTCAACATTTAGGCGAAATTATTGACGCTATTACGAGTTACAATCAAATCTGATACGGAGACTACTGAATTTCCGAACATAAATTATGGCTTAAAAGCATCGATATTATTTTGTAGTTATCTCAATAATAACCGAAACCTTCAATAGTATATATATGTACATATCACAGCACAGAATAAATAAAAATAAACAAACCATGAATATAAATTGCAATCAACGTGAACATAATTAATTACAATTCATAACTAATTTGCACCGATTCTCATGATCATGATGAACAGATAGTAATTAAAACTGATCGAGCTAGATGACATATGTTTAAAAAAAATGAACTCCATTTCTTTCCAATTAAAAAACTGATCGAATATTGAAGTCTTTGATGTATGTAGTTCGAATTTGAATATTTAAAATCCAATTTTATATGTTACTTTATATGTTACTTTTCAGAATTCATAATATTCGTAATTATATGAGTAATTTTTTGAAACCGAATTTTAGAATAAAATTTCAAAAAATGAATTTAAAATTTTTTTTTAACTTTCTAAGTTTTTAATTTTTGAATGTCCCCGAAGGTTGCATTGCAGTTTATGAATTTTTCAAGCCGAGTTTCAATATCTTGCCTTTAATTAAGTTTCGTACATTTTCATTCGAATTTTGGAAATATTGAAAGTTTCGAGTTAAATAGAAGATTTAATGAAACATGCGAAAGAAGTTAATCGAAAATCAAATTTTAAATTATTGAAATATTAAATTTTAATTTGATTAAATTAAATAACCCTGTTTTGAGTAAATAATTTGAAATTCATTTGACCTTATATTCAAGTTCTATACTCAAATTTGAATTAATTAAGAAATTTTAGAATTTTAAAATAATGATCAAATTCAATTCAACACATGCCATAGTATTGAAATTTGAGTAGAACTGTAACCCCTACATGGATAGATACTTTAAAAATTGCGTATATCCCAAATTAATAGTTTAGAATCACCCTATAAGTTAGTCCCATTAATTTTATTCATAACAACATCAATTAACTAACAAACAATACATAATTAACAATTAATAAAAATAAAAACACTACGTAAACAAAGCAAATAAAACACAACTTACCGCCAAAGTAGAAAAACCATGACAATCAGTACAATACCAAAACAACTTAATACGGTTCCAGCAATAACTGTCATATTTGGATAGGCATGTACTTTCTGGATGATTGGCTCCATTTTTTCACAGTTATGGTACATTGCAATCTAATTAAGAGTAAAAATATATATTTTTCATTATGTGTATGTGAACTAATAATGTGAATGAATTACAAAAATTTACCTTTTTGGAATCCGAATACGATCCCCATATAATTTGTTTAGGATTTATAGTACTATTAGAACCAGCGCGCACTTTAATTTCGTATATAGCGTTTGTCGTTAAATTCGAAAGTGTTCGCTCAATATACGGAATTAGTGCGGTTGTATTCAATAATATTTCTTGTACATCATGATCGGCTATATTACGGCATGTTATTACGTAATAGTCTATAGAATTATAAAATTCAGTTGGACGATGCCAACTAATGTATAGCGAATCTTCGCTAAGACATGTTAAATTTCGTACAGTCGGTGGACTTGGACCACTTATATCGGTCCATTGTGTTACCGTATCGGATGAGAGACCCGTATGTGCTCCGGTATACGCTTGCACATAGATTTTATATTCGGTATATGGTTCTGTAAATTAAAATTTATTTTATAATATAATATACAAAAAATATGTTATGTATTTAAATTACTTACTTAAATTTGACAATGAATAATAAATATTTGGCCCGGTTACCGATTCGGCAGTTAAATTCAATAAACTCATTAGGGTTTCATTCGCTCTTATATAATAAACAATATAACCTAATATGACCCCATTTAATTTATCTGGTTCGCGGAATGATATTTTTATTGTGGTTGATGTAACTTCGAGTACGGTTAAATTCCATGGTTGACTAGGTGCTGAAATTAAATAAAACATTTCATAGTAAATTAATTTATTAATGAATCATAAAATAAATTATTAATTAAATTTTAAAAGGTCATTTCATTTAGAATATTTGAAAAAAAAATATATTTTTAATATTCTCATTGACAAGATCATTAAGCAGGAGAACAACAATTTTGTATTTAATGAAAAAAAAACTGTGAACATATGTGCTTGATATAAGATATACATATTATTATTACGAACATTATGGCTACATCAATCAAATTTTTATTTTATTTTATTTGCATTTTAAAATATTTGCGTAGCAATGGACAGTTTCGTCGAAAATATACTGCAATCACATTTTGTCAAACACTTGATTCACAGGAAAATGCTGCACCATCGACAACATATCCAAATACAATTTATTTGAGACCTCGAGTCAACAATCAGTTAATTTCGAGACCATAATATTTAAACAACAAATGTGACTCAATATAATTTATTTTCGCTGCTTCAAAATATTAATTATTGTTGCTAACAAATGCTAATTTTTAATAGTTGATTACTGAATTCAAATAATTTAGTACAATTTGCTGTGTTCGATTTGAATGATATTTTACTTAATTAAATAATGTGTTATCAAATTGTAGAATATATAGATAATTTCTACGCCACTGTATTCGCTCGATATTAAATTGTTAATACATTTTATAGAGAATTAAGACGAACGGATGGTAATTTTTCAACATTAATCAAAAAAGAGTTTTTTTTGTTGAATTTTTTTAAAACAACATCAGCAACACATTTGGGTAAATTAAGTTTTCAAGATGAACAGTGTTAAGTCTTAAAAAATAAGATCTACGTGATTTCGAATAAGTAATATATTTACACACATATGTGTATGTTTTATATATACGAGTAAGTAGGGTATTGTAATATATGCTATTTAAGAGCGTGCAACATTATATACGATGAAAAACAATAAACTAACGCTGATTAGTATTCATGACATGGTTTTAAATAGTTTTATTTAGTTAAAATAAAAAAATATAAATCCTTGAGCGAGAATTTTTCTTCATCATATATGTATATATATATAAAATGGAATCGAGATATGGAGTTTTAGTTTAGTTTGGTCGGGATAAACAAACACATTTTTATTTATTAGGATATACGTATGCTTAAAGCTCATGGTTATATATATTTTTGTATTTTCTAGTGTGGTGATGTCATAATTTTACGCTTGGATCAATATTCTATTCTATATAGTCTATGTGTAAATATTCATTTTAATATACTCGTTTTTTTTATATATGGAAAATTGTGTCATAGCCCGCATGACGCAACAAATTTTCCGATCAATTATATATTTTTCTCTTATGATTTAAGTAGATGTGTGATGGGAATAAACTATTTATTTTTATTCTCTCTGTAACCTAAACCTTGACCTTTATCATGATAATAAATATTAAATTAACCTATATGGCGACATTAAGTAAATAGACGTTAATTTTTAAAGAGATGATTCATTAAACATATTTACTAAAATTGGTCAATCCTTTTTTTTATCACACACATGAGAACCGATTATCTTAATTATTAAACGTACAAGATCCAAAATATTTTAAAATCTGCAAATATAGTATTTTTTGAATTAAAAGAACATAAAATAATTATTTGGAAATGCTATATTTTTCTCTAAAATTAAAATTCTAAATTTTTTTTAATTCGAATTAATTAGATATTTTAAAGGAGGACAAAAAAAACAATGCCAATTTATAAATTATATTTCAGGAATAAAACTGTAATCTGTAATTAACTGAGCGCAGTCAAAACGAATTCCTTAAATATTATTTTAAATTAGATATTTTTAAAACAATTTTAAGAATAGAATCATTCTCAAGAATTTCTGGAAATTTGATTACAATTATTAAAATATTGTTAAATACATATAGTACCCATTTAATTTGAATATCGATTCTATTTTTTTTTCAATTCTAAGAATCTCTTTGTGGTCTGGTGCTAAGCTGTCTTAGGGGAATTAAGTTGGTACTTGTTGCCAGATTCGTATCTTGCCGCTTCCACAAATGTGCGTGTTACCTCCCCGTGGTGACCACCAAATTTATGTGGTGTACTAGGCGAAAACACGGTGCTAAAAAACTGGGCCGGGTTAAGGTGTTAACCGTACCGTACGGATAACCCCCAGGCTGGAGACCTAGTCTAAAAACTAGCCCCTAGATCAACAACATTCCGTTGGAGCAGAGAACGGATAGAGACAAGGATACGCTTGCGTGGGCAAGACGTATTACTGAGCCGAAGCAGGAGAATTCTGCTAAGATCTCACAGCCGAAAAGGCAGAGATCTGATAATGAACCGCCTACGAAACAAGAAAAGGGTTTCGGACACTGTCACCAGACCCTTCAACGAGGTGCTAAAGGAACACCTGCACATGGCAATCGTTAAGAGGGCACAAGAAGATTGAAGCATTACGGCCCTTAACTGGAGGAAGGTGGAGAAGGCCTTAGCCGCCATCTTCCTAAACATCATGAGGGAGAATCCGGGACCAGCTCGGTCCTGCCGAGACGGAGGGTGGTACCAGGGTCACGTTAAACTGAATGCCTGTGCCGAGGAAATATCTGTGACCCTCTACAAAAAGACGATCGGCAGCTTGGGTGAACTCTGGCCGGGAGCCAAATTGGAAGTGGCGACGAGGGAAGAAATTTTCTGCAGGTCTAAGGCACGAGCCTGGATCCTTGCGGAGCCCACAAACCTATAGGAGATCCTGGAAATGCTGCAAATCAGCAATCCGGATCTTCCAACGGCCACTTGGAAGATTGCCAGGTTAGAGGTGAAGGCGGAAGCAGATCACAGATCGGCAGTTATCATCTTCCACAGAGACTCTTTGGATGCCCTGGCAAAATCTGGAGGCTTAATCAGCTATGGATTTGGAGCGATTACGCTCAAGATTTATAAGCGCGATGTAGCCGACAGATCTGGGGCATCTGTAGCAGGTGGGGAAACCACTTGTGCAATCCCGCCGAAGCACTAAGGAATATTCAATCGTCACTTTCTTGGATATAAAGGGGGTCTTTAGCAACGTCAGACCAGGGGCAATCACTCGGGCCCTTGCGTGACAGGGGTCGGCGGGTCACTCAGAGGCTGGATAGATCAAATGCTTAGAGAGATCAGGGCAGTTAATCTGGGTGGGACGTCCGTCGGCAGATACGTGAGTAGAGGGACACCACAAGGTGGGGTTTTATCCCCCCTTTTTCGGAACTTGGTCATAAATTACAATAACATTCATAGACCTGTTAATAAAACTGGATGGGCAAGGCTTCAAGGTGGTTACCTATGCGGATTATGTTGCTATTGCCGTTTTCGGTAAATATCCTTGTACGCTGACAGTAGCATGCAGTGCTCACTTGGTTACCTCTCTGGGTGGGGACGCATTTGCGGACCGAACGGTAACCCACAGAAAACGGAACTGGTCCTCTTTACCAGGAAGCACAAACATCCTCATGTGACTCGCCAATATTAAATGGTACTCGCTTGATCTTTAGGGATATAGCGAAATACCTCGGACTACATTTGGACAACAAGCTAAGCTGGAAACCAAACATCTTAGAGAAAGCTACTATAGTGCTCTACTCCTGTAAAAATGCCATTGGAAAGAGATGGGCTATGCATCCCCAACATAGTACACTGGCTCTACCTCTCAGTGGTCAAACATATGGCTAGCGTTCAAAATTATGGTCAACCATAAACTATTGATTGAAGTCCAAAGAACGGCCCGCTTGTGCATAAGTTGCATCTTGCGAAGCCATTCGGCTCAAATCCATATCTACGTGGACCTGTAACAATATATTAACTGTTAACTGTTAATTCTAATTCTGAAAATGTTATCATATTGAAATTAAATTTATTTAAAAGTAATTTAATTCACTTAAGAAGTTTATAGAATTTTACAAAATTGGACAGTCTTGGACAAAATTTAAAATTTTAAAATATTCTTGTAACATTCTGATGATTATTTGACTTTAAAAATCATTTTAATTACAGGCAATTTTAATTTGTCGAAATTTGTTTAAACATTACAAATTGCAATAATAAACATTACTTTATTTCAAAAGTTGGTCTCATAAATTTAAAATTTTTCGAAATTATGATACGCCCTTTAGTGATTTGGTATGTTGGAAGGAATTAATATGAATTATTTAAGATTTGAAACAATGCCAAATCTAACAAATGAATATAAAATTAGAATTTCTAAAATAAATTTAATCTTACGTATAGATTTGTTTAAGCACCGTATAGAGTATAATACAAAATTCTAATAATGTGTTCGGACTGAACTCATTAAATTACAGAATTTTTGTTCATATATTTCTTATACCAAAAGAAAGCAAAATTGAAAAATCTCCAAATTAAAAAGTGGAATGCAGATTATATTTCAAATTAAAATTAATCACATTAATTTAGATAATTTCATTGACATTGAAGTCTGAAGATAAATTACCGTTAAAAATTAACGCCAGATGACATTAAATCTAATATAATTAATAAGATTACTGCCACAAGTCAGCGACATCGAAATATAACTTAATTATAAATTTATTTTTGGAAATTTGGAAACATGTCTCGAAACAAAATAATTTAACCGTCATACAAATGTTTATCAAAACTAAATGAACAATTAACATAAACAAAGTAATAAATAAATGACTCAATCGAGCAGTGAGGCACATATTTTCAAAATTAACCGAAAACCCCAAAAAATTAAATTAATTAGCTAAATTCAGAGGATGAGATGTTTTTGTATTTTTTACGAAATTGTATACTTTCACAATAAAAACAATATTTTCAGTCAATTAATTAATTAAACGTCTAATATATACATTTATATATGAATGAACCATATTGCAATAATAAATTCATTCATATAAAAAAACTAAATAATTAATTTGTTCAATTACAAACATTTATCATTGTTATCATACATACGTTGTACTCGTATTATGTATGAGCGCAGCATAACACATTGTAAATCTAATTAAAAATGTTTAATTAATTTTTTTTTCCCGCGACCTAATCTATGTATGTATGTGTTTTATGTATACAAAATTACAATTATGCGCATGTGATCTTATACAAATTATTACCATTGTTTATCTTAATAATTAAGATTTTTATTTTTTGTTGTTTAAAAATAAAGCTCGTAGCAAAAGGAAGTAAATCACATTTGGTTGTTTTTTCTATTTATATGTTTTTAGTTCGCGAATTAAAATAAATTTTAACGCAAATTAACTGCGGTTAACACATATAGCGTCTATAAGATTTTTAATTAAGAAAAATAAGAAGATTTCTTTATGAGTTATATACATATGTTTGACACTGAATATATGTGTTCGAGGTCGAAGCAGTTGTACGTATTTTTCTATGAACAAAAAATAAACATCGTGAAATAAATTTCTTTAAGCTATATTATGTCTAAAAGAATATGGGTGTGGTAAAATAATTTTAAGTGATTAGAGAAAATTTTTCAAATTTGATTTAAAAAAAATAAAAAACCCAACAACACACCAAACCGAAGAAGAAAATGATAATAAACTGATATCAAACGGTGTTTAGATAAATGATTTTATACTTATGGTGGGTTTCGTCGACTCGAGATGAAAATCTAAATTACAAATTGGTTTTTTATGATTATTGCATTCACATATCGTATGTATGCACACATACATACATGCAGAGATAAATATGCTCTTATCATCGTTCGAACATAGCTATTATGGAAAGATTAAACGGTTTTCTCGTTTTTATGTGTGATTTTCCTTCTTTTTTTTTTGATGTCTTCTTTGAATAAAACCAAATATGTAAATGGGAATTTGAATTAAATGTAAAATCTATTTACATTTTAGAAAATTACGTGTATTTGAATTTTCAAAATGATAAACGATAAATGGCAACGGTTGCAAAAAAATCGGCTGTGTTAATTCAGATAAGTAGGTAATTGAGTTCTTCCAGACTAAAATTAGTATTTATTTAAATTACCCGAGTAGTTGGTGCATCATAACCAAATCATTATAATATTCGGAATCTTGGTGTTCTTGAATAGCAAAATTTTCCACTCGATTGGGCGATCGTAGATCGTTTCAATGATGAATAAGATAAATGGAAAGATCTAGCCAAATACGTAATTAATTATCTTTATAATTTGAACAATCTTGACAAAATACAAATCTGGTACTACTAAAGATTATTGGACAATTATATAAACCTAAAATTACATAATACTTTTAAAGAAATAATGATCTAAACAACAAATGTTTAATTTTACACTGGAGTATGGAAATGGAACTGAACAGTTTATTTATAGTTTGGTCGGAAATTATATCTTTGCTGTATCCAGGTGTTGATTGTAAATTACACACCGCATGTTTATATATTTCTCTACAAACAAACTAATACAGGGTACGTACTCATAAGATGCGCATGTTTTCATTAAGATGTATTATGCAATCTTAATGAAACGGACGAAAATGTTCTATTTATATTTCGTAGAGCATAACGATTCTGTACATCAACATAAAATTAGTCATTTGAATGGATTAGTCATCAACGTATAAAACTAAGGCTATGCTTTCGATAAGTGTATCCGATTCATCACTCAGGAAGTTATGAATTAAAGATTAAATCATATTTTTGTACTTATTTGTTAATGTAGTTCCTAATAGTTACTATTAGAGACCATATTAACGAGCGTGGTTTTTGCCAGAATAATAAAAATACATAATTTGAATAGAATATTTGTGGCAGCTAAAATAAAACTACAGGTGTCCCTTGTACTATGTGGTAGTTTGGATCAGAGGAAACAACAAAAAAAAAATTCATTATTGTTACATATGGAACGAAATTATAAAAAATTAAAAATTAAATAAAATTCTGTCGGGTCTGTAATTGATGAATTCGATGATCTGAGTTTTGGTTTATCATTCCAGTTTCGTCACTCGAATAATCAGATAAAGTAAATAAACTTTGAGCGCTACAGGTAATCCGATTGGTTGGATTGGATAAAAAAATCGATCGTGTGTATGCATGTTGGTCCGATAAAATTAAATCGGATGTGCCCTTTGGAAATTACATTAAACCGCTCGACCAAGCAACCAAATCGGATGGTGTGTGGTGTTGTCAAACGATATCTTTTAGTTGCATCTAAATTTCATTTCATTTCAATATTTTAAGAATTTTTTTGTTCACTTTACCTGTTTACCTATTTCTGAAGGAAATGTCTAAATATATTTACAAAAGCAAACTGGGCTTGCGATAAGTATTCACGATTTAGGCTCCGTGTGAATGTGTTTAAAAAAATTAGTTATAAGTAACTTTGGTGAAATAGAAAATTTTTATGGTTAAATATTTTTAACGTGGTGATCAATTTTGCTGTGTGAATCAGTTACAATTTAGACAGTCAAAAATTAAAACCAATCGCGTCGTAAAAAAATATTTTGCTGTTTTTTTTTATAATTTTAATATACGAGTATTATAAAAGATATAATTTAATAAATGAAGCTATGATACGTAAATACCGAAGGAAACTTAGAGAAGTATGCAATTTATAGTGGATGTTTATTTAATTTAGAATTACTAAATCTAATCGAATACTGTAAATTAAGGGCGATTTCGGACGCTGTTAAAGAGGTTTTAAACTGAAGTGAGATAAAAACTCAAGAACACCTTCGAATTAATTCGTATATAGGCTTAAAAAAAATAGTGCATTTATTTCCGAATAAACATCATGGCTAACGAATGTGAATTGAAAGTACTTTTATACTGGATGGCAACCGGTTGTAGTTATCGTGTAACTAGCGGGTTTGTGGGCATCAGGCGGTAAGTACACAAGTATAAATGATAATAGTGGAGAAATACTATAAAAAGATGTAATTTATAGATTTAATGTTAAATCGATTATCCACAAATCGATATTAGACCATTTCACGGCTTACATGCAGTACATCATAAAACCACCAGCAGATGAAGACCAGATGCAAATTGGAATGAATTTTTGTAGGCGATCTAAAACCGGTATTTTTGCCAATGCAACCTGAGCTATAGATGGACGTCACATACAGATCAAATGTCCTGTGAACAAACACGATGAATACATCAACTATAAGGGTTTTTATTCAATCCAGACAAAGCAGTTGTGGATAGTACCCACTTATTTAATGGTATGTGTTCGTTGGTTTTCCAGGTTCTGTTTCACGACGCAAGGGTATTTAAAAATAGTCCGCTATTCAAAAATGAAACATATACCAATAACAACAGATATTTACTAGGTGGCAGTGGGAACCCTTGCACATTAAACCCGCAGTAACTTAGAGCTTAGGATCCAAAATAGTATCAAAACCGTTTTTGTTGCTTATATTTTACATAAAATTTGTGCATCTGGCGGCTTTGACCCAATATCTGACGCTAATGCTATATTGGAACAGGATGATATTATGATTGAAGAAAGCACAAACGCAGATGTTAGACTCCACAGAAGCTCTTAATTTTCGAAATAGCCTTTTAAAACAATTATCTTAATGAAATTTTAATTTACACATATTTTTCATTTTTATAACTAAAAAATTAAAGAAAAATTCAATAAAAAAAAATTAAGTTAATCACATTACTATCTGATTTATTTAATTATTCGTGCAACGCTTAATCAGAATCGTCTGAATCCGACGATATGAGCAAACCACTAACATTAATATTGGGGTAATTGGTTTTCACCATCTGGCCATAGAATATTTATTTATTTTTCAAGTTGTTTGTCTCGTCTCTTGCGTTTTTCTATACATGATCTGATCTTTTTATCTAGAGTAGAGCTCGACCTAGACGTAGATGGCGTTGAAGAATAACCTGAGCTAGCCACCATTGGGTTATAGTTACACATCGGAGACCGTGGGCTGGCGAGTGGTGGTGTCGGTACACTCTCAGGAAATACATCGTCAACTGTGGTGCCGTTTTTTATGTATGTCCTAGTGAAATTCATATATTCTCCATTACTGTTACATACGTTCTTGCAAGAAAAATAGTAGGTTACGATTTTTTAACACATTTGTCAAAATTTGTATACGGTCCCGACCGTGATCAATTTTTTTTGTATTTTTTGTGGTGAATAAATTTAATTTCACATTTATGACTTTTTAACAACTTTTAATCGTTTCACACAGGGCTTTAATAGTATTTGATTAGTTGTTTGATGTTCCGATTTGTCAAATTTTACTTAAACAAATATTTTTGTCCAAATCTGTATGATATCCTTCTGATTCGCTGATTAGCCCTTAAGTTGTATCATCTGTAGCAACATCCGATTTGGTTGCAACGACTGTCCGCATCACGTGTAATATTAATTTGAATACTCTTAATATATATTACAAAAATGCTTATCAAACTGCAAATTATTTAATTTTAATAAAATTTACACATAACCCAAAATTTTCGACTAAATTTCAAGACGCTAAAATCAAAATCGCATAAGTGAATTACCTCAAATATTATTTTAGTTTCTTTAAGTGGGACTATCAATTTTGAATCCAAAACAAGGAAGGAATTGTTAAGACTTTTATTTTAAAGTATATGTGCATATATTTGGCAACATATACACAAACTATGAAAAAAAAAATTTAATATCCCGAAAATTGGAAAGTTAATTCTCTAGTGACCAAAACGAAAAATCGTTGTAGTCGCTAATACGATATGTTAGATCCTGAGCTATAGAAAATTTTGACGGTTCCACACCGAACAAAATTTACGCACGATTCCACAAATTTCTTTTAGTTAATAAACTTATAAAAAAAATCGTCTAGAATTTTAGCCACCCTCACAAAAACACCAAACAATAATTATTTATTAACCCAACAATAAATTTAATAAAAATTGTAAAAAAAATGTTATTTTATTTACCGGCTGAATATTCATTTGAATTAACATTTCTTGACGGATATCCTTCGTCATCGTCAACATTATCATCATCGTCGTCAACATTAGTATCATCATTATTATTATTATTATTATCATTATTATTAAAACTCTCATCTAATATATTACCCTCCAAATATGTTTGAGTTACAGTTCTACTAACATTATTATTGCTGTTGCCGCTACCATTACTATTACTACTATCATTTTGTGAATTATTAATCTCATTTAGATTATTCAAATTTATAGCCACACAAAAAACGATCAAACATATTTGTAATAATAATAGTATTAGAAATTTATTAGAAAACATTTTCGTTGATAATTATTATTTATATAGTTTTAGGAATAGTAGTTATTATTATTAAGGTTTATAATTCGTTAGTAAAAATATTATATCGATTACAAGATTTATATAATTAAAAAAAAAATTATTTAATCTTAAATTCTATCTTCATTTTTATTATTGTAAGACAACATGTTTTCTAATGTTTTAATGTTCTGTAATAAAAAAAATATTTAATTAGTTCATACATAGTTTTGTAATTAAATTACAAAATTGTATACAATATGTATGAAAACATAATTTTTAATACATACTTAAATTGATATTTCAATTTACATTTTTATATTTTCCCACAATTTAATGACATTTACTCGATATTGTTATTATTGACATTATACAGCCAACATTAACGTGTCACAAAACTTGTTGAATTTTCTAATATATACTTAAGTATGGTGAAATTAAATTTCAGTTCAGTAAAATATTTCATCACGAGTATGGCACACAATCGAATCAAAATAATTTATTTTGACTGAACAAATTTATTTGGTACACAAAAATAAAAATCGTTCAATTAGAAAATTGGTTATAATTTTTGTTGTAGGCTGTTAGAAAGAAAGTTGTTCATTTAATTTATCAATTAAAAGTATATAATACAAAAAATTGTTTGATTTTGTCAATAAACTGTTATATATAAAAAAAATATTTCTAAATAGGTAATTTTATTTAAATTACCAAGAAATAATTTTTTTTAAAGCATTTCCGGATTAGAAAGTAAAATTACCAGTTAGTTATAAGAAAATACTAAAACAGTGTTAATTGGTTTGTTCGAATTAATCATAATTCTTGTTGAGTAGATCATATAATAATTATAAACAAGGAAAAATCATTACGGCAATAAAACCCAATCACATATGTTGATTCGTCACACCACATAATAATCTGGAAATAGATTCCCGCCACAATTTACTATACATACTCGTACATAAAAATAAGATTTGAAAATTTTATTTTTTTAGAAAATGATGAATGAATATAATGTTTTTGGAACTATGCCAGCTTCAAGTTAGCGCAAATGTACTAAAAACCTTGATCTTGGTCAATTTGAGATTATGAATAAAGTTATTAACAAGTAAATTCTCGTTTGTTTACTTAATTTTGTACGTACAAAATTTGATAAATTCTTAAGGTTTCATAAATTTATTAAATCAAATAAATTCCATTAATTGCCTAAATTACTGATAATTCTGAATTCCCTATTTTTTTAAAAAATGTCCCATTTATGTCCCATAAATTTCCTAAACATTATAAAATTATTTATTGCTCGCTGAATTGACTATAAACTTTATTAACATGCAATTTTCAATTAATATCAACTAATTAAACCCTTAAAATACTAAAAATAATTGTCAGCATTTTCCCGATTTTGATATTTTAACTGCCGCCCTACACAGTTGTCAAAACTTTATAAATGCTTAAAGTACACGACTAATTTAAATTAAAACTATTTTGTAAATTTATTCAATTTTTTAACCATCAAACTTTTAGGTTTAAATTCACTTTATCAAGAGTATCTGAACTGTTTAATCTCTGAAACTAAATCTACTTTTTAAATTATGATTTTGCAGGTTTAATTGGAAAATACATAATAAATTATTGTAAATTATGATTTTCGAGTCAGCCTTAGTTAATTACAAAAGTGTTGTAATTTTAACATACTGTCATGCAAGTCCCGGGGATTGACTATCGTTAATCTTTCTACGGCAACCTTTAAGAAGAATCTCCAAAATACTCGTTTTGAAATAATGTTGAATAAATAATTGATCGATTACCAAATTTAACCTTTTGACACTACAAATCAAATTTTATTCCCACACATTTGTTAATTTAAATTATTTTTTGTAACACACCATAAATTGATGATCATATCATCAAGCTTTATGATATGTTGTTCAAAATTTGTCTTTCGTATTCTACTGAATACAAATACATAAGTATTACAAATATATAAATTTTCAAACAAGTCATTCATCGCTTTAATCAAAATATAACATTTTATATTTTAATTTGGAAAAATACAATTTTGGCATTAATTCAATTTAAACATTTTCTGCAAAAAATAATGAAAAATCGCATGAATGATTGATTTGATTGGAATAAGGAGTACATTATACATTAATATAGTAGAGCATCTGGAGTCTATCACTTCAAATATGATAATATTAAATATGAATCAAGTCTGTTATAGTAAAAAAAATGTTGATGCATCACATGATTTTATTATACAGTTATACAGGGAATACTTAATTTGAACAATAAATATGTACGACTAGATTGCTTGTAGGAATACGTTTCATTTGATACATTACATGATATGACCCAAATTAAATATCTATCATCCAGCGTTCATCAAGTTCCGATGATTTGTTGAATAGTTTTTGATTTTTAATTACAAAATGATCTTCAAAATAAAATTAATTTTTGAGATATTACAGATAAAATTCAGAATTTTCTAAATAAATCAATTATAAATCTTTTAAAATTTCGTATATGTATTTAGAATTCTGAATTTATTATAGAATTCAACAAAAATTGTGCAGTATTTCGATGGATTTTATCTCTCATCTATTAATTAAAAATCATTTTTTTTCAAATTTTTTTTTTTTACAATTCTCAATTTTAATTATTTAATTTTGAAACTTTTTAAAATATTCAAATTTTTTGGACAGGTTCAAATGGAAAGGTAATTTTTGAGTTTTGAAATTTTTACGTGTAAGATTCAAAATTTTAATTTTGAAAATGTTTTATTAAATTTAAGAACATACAATTTCTAGAACCGAATTTTTTAATTTTAATTATCAGAATCTGGAAAATGATCAAATATTAAACTTTATATTTGATAATTTTTAATTCGATAAAATCTTTATAAATATAGCACGTGTTAATCAATTTAAAAATTTCGGAATGTTTAGAAAATTCAAATTTTAAGGTAGAAATTAAAACTAAAATAAATAGATACTTATACATATTAAGTATGTATTGATATGAAAATGAAGTTTTGAAAAATTTGATCATTCCAAATTTGAATATATTAGATTGTTGAATTTCGGGTTATGTAAAATTTTTAACTTAAAATTTAATTTTGTATTGATTTTCTAATGATTCCTAATCGTATTTTGGATCAAACCGAGTTATAAAAATTGGAAAGTAATGCCTGAAATTCAAAAATTTTTAAAACCGCCATCGACGCAGTTTCAAAATTAAAAACCAATTATTCGGGTGTACTACGAAATCCCAGTTTTCAAAATCTCGGATTCAAAATTCCGGTTTCCAAACATATTTTCCAAATTATCCATTTTCCAAAAAACATATTTTTTTAATTCGAGCCGCCCGAATGTCTTTCAAAACCAAGATTTTGCAAACCAGGATTAACTACACACATTTTTGTCATCATTCCTCAATAGTCATATTTCAAATAAATAGCGAATACAAAAAACAATTCGACCCAAGTGTGTGTAACAACTCGTTCCGCAATAAAATGTTAAACTGAACAGTTTATTAATTAATGTGCAGAATTTTTCTATCCTATTTTTCGTACATAGTTTTTTAATAATGAGAATTTAACAGTTTTTTTTTAATGAAAAGATGTTATTTCAAGTGGGAGTTTCACGTAACTTCCGGAAAGTCTTAGGTTTTTTGAATAAAAAATTTAATTGTTTAACAGAGCACCCTTTCTTGAGTTTCCCATTTGGCATTTTCTTATCTAACGAATGCAATTCCTAGCACACAGGTTTAAAAACAAAAAATAACGCGAGCAATGCGTAGTGCCACAAAGGAGCCAGGTAGCATCTTGAATATAAAAATACATGAGCCACTAAAATTTGTTGAAGACGAACAATTTGTTTTGTCAAAGAATCTGATCAGGTAATTATTTTAATTGGAACACATACCAGCTTGAAACAGCTTGCTGAAGCTGAGTGCTTGTTGATGGATGGTACTTTTGAAGTTGTCTCATTGTGTATGCACAAGGCCAAGCGGCATACTTTGGAGTGTATTTTGAATTGTAAAAATGGGCTTGTGAATGGAACATAAGTTTAAAACCTCAAAGGTTAATTGCTAATTCCGAGACGGCAAGTGTGTCACCCCTTAATATGTTTTCCGGAAGCAGTGTATAAAGGTTGTTTGTCCCATTCGGTTAAATAATCTGGCGGCAGAATATAAATATGGCAACTCAGAAAGTTTTAGTTTACCAATTCGTATGCCAGCATAGGATTATCCGCAAAAATAAAAATGTTGTTCCGAAACTGCAATATGCACCATATTTTGGACAGTTTCTGATGGTCCCAATGGCCACTTTAAAAGAACCCAATACTCAATTGAAGGTTGGCACTAGCAGTTGAAATCCCTGGTTGGCAATTGGTGTTTAAAAACTAATATCCGAGTTGGGTAGAAAGAAAGTGTACTTAATTGTCAAAACAAGAATCGAAAAAAACAAAGCTGGAGCATCGTCCTAAATAATAAAAAAAAGCAAGAACGACATAAAACGATTTTTAATATAATACTAAAGAGGCATGATTATGATAAAATTGATTATCCAAAAAATTTTGCTTATCTAAAAAATAGCCTGAAGATGATATTTACGAATTGCTAAAAATTTGTTATTGGCAAAAATGCCAAATATTTTTGGGTCGCAATAATAATTAGTATCATTGCTCTAATCCATTTCTATAAAACTGCCCGAATACTTGTAAAATAAAATAGCAATTTAAGTATTTTTTGAATGCAAATATAATAAGCTGATATATGTGAACATATCTCGTGGTTTATTGGACAGATTCCTTCCAAAAGTCTAGCACTTCAACACAATGATGAAATTTATAAAAAAAATTGTAATATCTGATAGGTTGATTTTGAATTTCCGTTGACAGAAAACTGGATTCAGGGAACATGTGAAAAAAATAATATCTGAGAATAACGTTGTTTCGGTTACAATACTTTATCCTTACTACGTAAGTATGATAAAGTTAAAATTATAAATGTGACACACAAAAATATTTAAATTTAGCACACCCATAAGCTAAAACCATAAAAACACATCATTCCATTATTTACGAGTATGTATAGTAGTACTACATAATATAGGTAATCAAAAAATACATAAAACTAAAAAAAAATTTTATTATTAGCTTCATAGTTTAAATTTTTCTTCCGAAACTAAGTAATAATAATCAATAACAATAAAATGTCGAATTATAAAAACTATAAATTTAGTTATAGAAAGAAACTAATTTAAAATTTCTCGAATATTTTTGTATTGTGTATTAAATTAACACATATATACACTCTGGAAATAGAAATATCAAATGTATGTAGATAAAAATGTAACAAAATATTTAAATAATCCATGTGCAGCATACTGCATATTAAGAATGTATGCAAACCTTGAATAATAATGGTAATAATAAAATTAAGTATTCGACTTATCAATTCGACCAATTAATTCTATATGGAACTATACTGGAATATCAAATAGGCGATATAAAAACGAACCAAAACCACAGCACGACTAATTTTCAGGTCAAAAGTTCAAAAACAGTTTTAAATAGACAATCATCATCATGTCTATGTTCAACTATGTTGTAATGATCAGATTTTAAATATATGTGTGGATGCTATAAATAAATTGTAGTTTTATAAGTAGTCGGATTGTATTACACTTTAGCAAAAAATTTAATTTTATGCGATAATCTATCCTTCCCAGATGTCTGACCTAGATTAGAATATATATAATATTTTTGCTTTACTTAATCGGAAATAGAAAAACTAAATAGTGCGTAAAATAATGTCGCGAGTCGCCTATTTGAACATGGTATAGAATTTTTTTAAACATACGAGTATTGTTGTCACATTTACAATATAAACAAAAAATGAAAGTGTCGTTTTAAGTGGCGTGTTACATCAAGTTTCAACTTTTAAAATGAAATTTACTTCGAACTCAACTAACGAGTTCAAGTTCAAAAATGATTCCCACCAGATCGTGTTCGCAAATCTAGTTCACAAATTAACATGGTTGTTATGACTTGGAATATATGCATACATGTATACAAAACAAAACTTATGTAATATGCACATATTTATGCCAGTTCATCAATTATAATTTTGTTGATAATTTTTTTAAATAAATAAAAATTAACATTAATTTAAATTAAAAATTTGCTGTTTAATCAAAATTTATAAACGTACATATATACTTAAGTATGTTTGAATACTCCTATGACGTTCAATATACGAAATTAGATATGCTCTAATTAAAACTAAATACAAGCGTAACATTTATACTAAGCCTGCAATATCACCATGACGTCTTTATGCCGATAATGTCAAAATGATTTGCGCGATAATTTTAAACAAAAATATTAAATGAATGAGATTAGAACAATTCGCGAGAAACTCACATTTCTAGAGTGATGACACATAAGTCAATGGTTATTGATGTTTTAGTAGTTTTCTCTACAATCTTAATTACTTTTTTTGTACATCATCACATAAATTAATGGGCTCATTAAAAATTATGTACTTATATATAAGTGTGCTATAATACAAGATAGGACCCGTATAATTAACAAGTTAATTAAAAATTATATTTCACGTATATGTATGTATATAACTCAAATGAAGTTTTACAAAGACAGAGTTAAGTTCATTTAGGAGGCTAAATTTATTTTAAATTATTCAAAAGAACAAAATATTATTTGACCATAAGCCAAAAAACTTATAATGTATTCATATTTACGTCATCCCCAATTAGCCAAGAATAATGAAACTGAATTTGCTGTAGACTATAAAACAAATTTTAATACAAGTTTAAAACTTCTTAAAGTTAGTCAAGCTAAGAATAATAATTTCAAATTTTCTGAGCAGTTTACTTTGCAATCGTTCGAAAGATTAGGACAACTTAAATGTTACAAATATTGGTTAAGAAACGTTAGTTAATTTAAGAGTGTCTGCTTATGCACACTTAAACCGATGATGGATCAATGTGATACCACATTTTTTTAACGGCTACATCTTTCATTTATAAGTGCGGCTATCTGCCTATACCGACATGAATGATGGTTCGACCGATGGATTCTACACCCCCCAACAGAGAGATGTGTTCATTCACCTCCCGGAACGTCACAGCTTTATTAACCACTGTGCTATTTTCTCGAAACATAACTTTCCGCGAAGAACTGAATTAGCTGCTCGATTTAGAAATGCTGCTGATTTTCCCAAAATGTGATTAGTAATTAAACTAGGCATCGTTCACAAGAAATAAACATTTCACGAACCACATTACATTAATCATCGTCGTTTTGTTAATTGGATGCTTGAACGAAATGAAGGTTTTTCATCAAAAATCACCTTTAGCGATTAAGCTCATTTTCATCTTATGGATACGGCAATAAGCAAAATTTTTGAATTTGGAAAGCGGAGAATCCTCATGTTATTCACGAAGCAGAAATGCATCCTCCAAGTGTAACTGTTTGGTGTGGTTTATGAGCTGGTGGCATCATTGGGCCGTTTATCTTTGAAAACGAACAGGAAAATGTCCTTACAATAAATGGGGAACGTTACCGCAACATGTTAACTGTTTCTTTTGTGGCCCAAATTGAATGAATTGCAGGTCAACGACCTTTGGTTTCAAGACGGAGCGACATGCCGGTCAAATCATGCAACAATCCATTTATTGTCAACAAAATTTAATGATCGTATAATTTCAAGAAATTGTGAAGTTGGCCACCAAGAACCCCGGATTTAACACCACTTGATTATTTTGTGTGGGTTTATTTGAAAGGTAATGTTCATGCTAATCCACAAACAATTCAACAACTTGTGCAGGCAAATATCTTATCGACTGGAAACTCAGACAGTTTTAGCTTGCCAATTGGTATGCTTAAAAACTAAGCTCTTGTGCTAGCCTAGGAAGAGATACTGCATTATGCTGAGCTACAGAAAACTTTTGATGCTGATGCTAGAAAAATCAGGACATGGTTTCCGCAAAAATAAAAAGTGGTTCCCAAACCGCTATATGGACCCAATTTTTGGACAGTTTCTGATACTCCCAATGAGCACTTTAAAAGAATCCAAAACTCAGTTGAAGGTTGGCCCTGGAGATTGAAATCTCTGGTTGGCAAACCCCATATTGGTGTTTAACAACTAATATCCGAGTTGGGGAAAGAAAGTGCACTTATTTGTCAAAACAAGAATCGAAAAAATGTGTAAACGACCTTTGGTTTCAACGAGACGGAGCGACATGCCACGCAAATCATGCAGCAATCCATTTATTGTCAACCAAAGTTACTGGTCGCATAATTTCAAGAAATTGGGAAGTTCCTTGGCTACCAAGAAGCCCGGATTTAACACCACTTGATTATTTTTTGTAGGTTTATTTGAAAGGTAAGGTTTATGCTATTTGAGGGCATTTATCCGCTTTTATTGGAAATAGTCATCGGAAATTATGATGTTCGGATGCAGGACTGTAGACGAAGTTGTGGCATATGAACGATATTATTTTTCATACAGAAATGGCATAGAACCACCTTTCATTATCGATAAATAAATTTAATATCCCAAAATGCGTGTTTTAAGTACAAATAGAAAAAGGACTAACAGATTGACCATCCTGTATTTAAGTACATACAAATTATAAAGTGCCATTGATTTATTAGGAAAACTAACTATCTGCAGATATCGAATTTATGTCAATTAAATACGGATAGACCAAAACAGAATATCTGACTAATATAATTGAGAATACGAGTAAAATTAATAAATATTTCTTAATTATTTGAATTAAGTACAGGCAATTTTGTTTTAAATGCGACTTTCCAAAACTAATTTTTGCTGTTAACTAGTTTCCAAAAGTCCCATAGATATGTTGAATGAAATAGAATTCTATACAAACTAGGACGTCGGGATTTCTGATTTAGTTGAAATTTAAAAATAAATATTTGATTTAAATTGAAAACTTCATTTTCACATTTAAATTATTTTTTGGAATAAATGTTCTCGTGTCCCATAATTCTGGTGACTGGTGCTTTGAAATGGAAATTAATTATTCTAGATACTCAAGTTTTGATCTTGCCAAGAGTATTCTAACTTGTGCATGTTTCTTTTTCAAGAATGGCATTATTGAAATGAGGTTTAACTTGTTAATCAAGATAATCCACTTATAAAAATTATTTTAATATGTCAAGATTGATTAAACTATCACAATTTAATAGTAAAATAACTGATTTCAATCCAGATACCTACATCTTTGTTTATTCTGACCAAATTACCAACAATGTCAATTATTTGACCAAATTGTGAAAGTAGTCAAGAATCTCAAGAAGCGTATAACAACATTCTTAGAAAAATGATTGAAATGAAGCCATGACATAAACCACACTTTACTTATTTCTTAGATGATGAAAGCTTCTTGTTTGCTTCCCATTTGCACTTTTTCTAGTAGGCTCACATAACAGCTCCGGGCTTGAAATAAATTAAATTTTGTTGAATGAAAGGCTCCTCAATTTGTTTACCAAACATCTATTTCGTTAGCCATTTGGAAGACAGTGATAAAATGTGGTAGCCCAAGAGGACAAGTACAATGACCTTTCAAAGGTCAATCACCTAATGATGAAACGAGACGACAAGGCGCAGGAATTATTTATAATACTTATCTCTGCCTCGAATAATGGACATTACTCTAAAATGCACAGCAGGCAAGATCAACAAAATATTAAAAGATTATAAATAAACTATCAGCTGCGTGACGATTATGATTTACAACGGACAGCTGCTCGAATAATCTATCATTATTTTGTAACCACTATTTTCTTGTCTACGGTCAAGACACTTTCAAATACAATTTAAACTACATAGTATTTTGATTACTATCATATTTTATTGTTATATACATAATATTGATAAAATTCCAAAACTTCTCAAGCAAAACTAACTCGAATAAACCCCAGCAGATAAATTCATTTCAAAGTGACCCCTCCGGCCAATCAATATTTTTAAATCGAAAAATATTCATAATAATCTCACAACCAAATATATAAATTAAATCGTCTGTAAAACCATTTATGGTAATCGAGCCAAATCGAAAAAATAAATTAAGAAATTAATATTTGTCTCAAGTCATATCACAAAACTATAAAAAAAAACAAAAACTACAATAAACGAAAAAAACATGGAGTACCCATTTTTAATGTTAAGTTTTTTGTATCCAAATAAAGTGTAATGTACACGATATATGAATTAAATATATAGAATATTAATAATTCTAAAAGATTAATTAATCAATTTGTATAGATTAATTTATATAAATAATTAATTTTAATTGAAAAAATTGCGTTTGAATATATATTTTTTGTGATTGCACATGGAAACAAAGCAGTGGTGAATATACGCATTAATATCGATTTGTGTACAATCGCTCTAATGAGAATCCTGTCAATTCGTGGTGAATATAAAAATGTACAAAAAAAATTTGCAGCAATATAAAATTATGTTTTCACACACTACAGAATTAGAAACAAAAAGTCCATTATTATAATTATATTTATATCACCTCACTATAATTATTACTGTATTATTAGAAACTAGTTTTAAATGAATAAATACTATTTATTTTATGTTTTAGTTGAGTAGCAAACTTCAGTAGTAATATTTTTTTTTTTCGTTTACTCTATTCGCGGGGCTTATTTTAACTTTATAAACATTTTCACTTCAGTTTATGACACACAAACTTTATTAAAATGTGTTGTTATTGATAAAATAAATTATAAAACACTATAAAATAGTTAATTTAATACAAGAAAAAACTATTTTTTGATGATGCGAACGCAAGTGGTAAATTCACTTCACATAACAATACACTAAAAACCAAAAAAATTATCTCAACTCACAAAATGCAGGCAAAATAAAATGAAGAAAAAAAATCAACAACTTTTTTTTATTTTACACACCAGTGAGAGAGAAAGAGAGAATGAGACTGAGAGTAACCTCAAGTAATTTCACAATTATTTTAATTTTATTTATTAAAAATTCACTTGAAATTTAATTGTTTATTAATATTAAATGGACTATTTAATTATTTACGAATTAAACTATTTTATTATTAAAAATTATATTTTGTTCGAAACATCAAAATTAATTAACTTTTGTCCTCTTCGTTTCGTACCCAAAATATTGTTAATGTGTGTCAGTGAGTGAAGTGAAACAAAATAGTTTTTTGTTTATTATTTTCGTTGTTTTTTTTTTATTTGCTGTGTAAAATCAATACAAGAGAAACTGAGAGCGAATTTCATGTTTTTTTTGCTAACAATATTTTTTTGACAGTTCGGTACTTGGGATGGTGCTTTACACTGACTAGAGCGCCGCTTGTTTATAAATAATACTATGATTTTAGTTGTAAATTGTTCTAATTCGATTGTGTCTTGGATAACTGTTATAATATATTTTATGAATGAGCTCATTAGTACATCGTATGGCCGCATAATACGCGATATGGATTTACTTTTAATTAAACCAGATTAGGAACATTATTAGAATTAATCGTCGGTTCGTAATGTTTTAACTGGCGATTAATCAGTAAACTACTAATCGAGTCATGAATTGAACAATATATGGAATATTGATTAGTAGTTTTCAACCATCATAAGTTGATTGTGCATTCAATTACGATCCGCATAAAATTAAACTTGTCCCAACTAAATTAATAGATATAAATTCAATTTAGCCGTCGCAACGAGTTTTAACTCAAATTAGAATTCATACAAAACTATAAATAAGATTATTTTGTAAAACTTTTAAATCTGTACGTAATCTGTAATCAGAACTAAATAAAGCCATAAACTAGGCTCAGCCGTAAGTGAGGTTACGACTTCATTTAATTTTAGAATAGAATAGAATTAAGTTATAACTTGAGTCAAATTCTTAATTAAATCATGAGTTATGACCTGTTTGTATAGCCTGAATTATAGTTCAGATTAGGTTCAATATTGACAAAGCATTCTTTATTTTATTTTATTAAAACGGTTGGAACCTACAGAGGTTCCGCACTCAATGCCACAATGGGCCCACAATGCAAACCAAGAGGATCTAGCCTAAATCGCAGGAGAGTACTGCAATCTTAGCCAACTGTAAAAGTTTGAACCAAGGAATGGATGCTAAGTGATCTACGTTCAAAGATCCGGAAGAGAACACATGCAGATGTCCACTTCCCAATTGTACTAGTCCCATGGGTTGGAGGTGAATCTTGAAACGTCCATGGCCGGTGATAAGTGCGTAAAATACAAACCCTGCACTGACTTCTGAACGAGAGCCATTCTTAAAAAAACTATCGACTCAGACAGCTGTCTATAGAAATCCTGAGATAACCACCATTCTCTCGAAGAGAAATTCGGAAGAATTGGTGAAGTGTAATTCATGCAATAGCCTGTCATTCACCATTCCCAGCTCCAGAATATGTGAAATATACTTATTAAGAATCTGTCTATGCCCCGTACAAGTCCCGAAGACCTTCCAGGCCCCTATGCACTTTAGTCGATACGCAGCAGAACACGCTGTACCAAGAATATAGGACTACAATTCGGGCAGACGTAGAATAGACTCCTTAGCAAGAAGAGAAGCAGATGACATAGCCCCGGTTATAGCCCAACAGCCTGTCATCTGCAATTCATCCAGCATTGTTACGGAAGACGTCAGTTTCACAACCGGCCACCAAACAACTGAAGCATATGACAGTATGGGTAAAACCAGTGATTTATAGATGAACAACATCATTTTGGGGGTCAGACCCCAGGAATTGCCAAAGGCCCTTCTGCATTACCAAAAAAATAGCAATGGCCTTTTGCAGCTTATAATCAAGGTGAAACGTCTAGAGAGTATACCATCTAGAATGACACCGTCTCTACGTCTCATAAAAACAATCAGATCAGTCCTTGATGGATTGACGTACAACCCCTTTTCAAGACACCCTACTTCTACCATATTACGGGCGTTCTGCGTCAGACCAGATAAGACGTTCAGGTATTTACCTGGACCTAAAAGCCTCAGTATAATCAGACGTGCCAGGTTTAGGTATGAATACAACTCTACTTCTGCTCCAGGCGCGCGGTACAGTGCTAAAAACAACGCAGGCCTGGAACAGATTGAGCAGGTAAGTGCTGATGTGTAGAAAACCATGCTGTAATTCAGCAGGGAAAACAACGTCCGGACCACTCGATTTGAATGGTGCAAACGAGAAAACACTCCAGCGTAACACATCAGTAATGATCAGCCTACGGGTTAAGTTCCAATCCAGAGTACCGACAAAAAGAGTAGCTCACCGACCTCTCGATTGCACGGGGTTAGTTTGACAAAGCATTAACTTAAAAATGAATCATCAATCAATTCAAGCCTTCAAAGAGTTCAAGGTTAAATTTTCAAAATAACATCTCGATGTAAAATCAAATCCTTAAATACATAAATTAGTTAGGCTTGGGACTCTAACTGATAGGATATCATTTGACTATATATGTACATAGGATCAATTAATTTTCAGAATTCTTGGAAGATACCTATTTCACGAAGAGCTAAATACGTTGTAATACCTAACTCATCTTGTGCGTATAGTTCAGCAACAGATAAACTCAGGAACTTTTGTAAAATTTGAACAAAATAGTATAATTATGAAGTTTATCATAGATTTGTGTAGAATGACAGTGACACAGTCTCGTGTAGAATTACACACACTCTCAATGCTGTGTTGAAGTTGAAAACAGGCTATCAAGAATTTTTGCAGTTAGCTTTTCCGCAGGGAGATGCTCTGTCCCCGATACTCTTAAATCTCATGTTGGAGAACAACATCTTATATCGCCAGTTGAATCAGATGCTTGCATATGCAGGTGACATATGCGTGATTGGACTGAATAGCAATGGAGTGAAGGAAATACTTGATCCGCTTGTAGAGTTTTCAACTTCTGTTGGACTCCAGATCAATGAGTCCAAAACGAAATACAGGAGCATTCTGGTTGTAGGGACAATACACCAGATTTTAGTAGTGGCCACTTCACGTTTGAGGTAGTGAGAGGTTCACATATTTGGGCTCTCTTATCACTCACGATGACAGTGTGGGTGAGGATATTAAAGTACGGCTAGTATCAGGCAGTCGTGCTTTGTATCCTCTAAGGCCACTACTAACGAGTTAAAGAAATACTCGATCTAGGAGTCACATCCGCCGAAACTATGAGTTTTTACAACCACATTGCTTGAGTTTGGTTTTGTTATGCGTGAGCATTTATGACTGGAAAATTTACAAATTTGTCAACTTTATTTTCACTATATTTTGCGATCCCAAGTTGAATATGCATCTGTAATTTGGAACCGGTATTATGCTAACCACATCAAAAGGTTTGAGAGCATTCAAAGGAAATTTATGATCTTCATTTTAAAGAAAGCTGACATGACCCATAATATAGCCCGCCTACCAACATACACGACAAGATGTTTAGAGTATAAAATTTGCGCTCTGGAAAATAAAAATTTATTTTTAGACTCAGCTTTCATCGGTAACATCCTTCTTGGCCATATCGATTCACCTTTCATATTGGAGAATACAGCTATCCATGTTCCAATCAAATCGCTGCGAAACCATCGATTTTTGGAGATAGTACGCTACTCAACTAACTATGGTGGAAATTGCCCAATCAATAGACTTGCAATATCATTCAACATGGCTGAAGAAAACTTTGATTTTCATCTCACAAAGGACTTCAAAAGGAACTTGAAGAACTATTTTTTAAATTTTAAAACTTAATTTATTAGAAATTATCCGAAAAATATTATTGGGGAGTTGATATTTAAAATTCAGATTTAACGGGGCCTTTGTTAATTTGTTATTGAATACCGAATTCAACTCTTTCCTAATGGTTTAGGGAATTCATATTCAAAATTCAGATTGAACATTTGTCGAACATTAAATATCGAATGCGAAGCTTTCCCTATCTGTGCGTAATCGACGTAATTTCGAATAAAAATAAAGTCAATCCAATACATTTCTCAAGCAAAGTCAGGTTCATTCGCATAACAGCACCAATGAACCTTAATCAACATTATCTCGGATTAGCCGGTCAGTTATGATGGCTTTCCTGAAGAATTAATATCGATTTATTTCAAATAAATTTCAAACAGTCATTCAAAATTTATTTATAAAAAATAATTGGCGCGGCCATAAGTGGTAGACGTTATATACAGCTTCGTTAAATTTAACTATCCTTCCTTCCTTCCTGCAAAACTCATCATTAACCAACATCTCAAAAAAAAAAAACAATACCTAATGAAACTAATTAGATCAAATCTATAATAATATCCAACCCACGTCAAATATTTACCATAATTATAACACCACGCAGACAGCATTATTGCAAACCGACAAAAAACGATATTTTTTTGGATTTAAGCATAAAATTATATTTCTTAGAAACAACGAAAGAATTGAATTGAGAAAAATTTTGTGATTTAATAGCCAAAAAAAAAAATTAAATAAAAATGTTAAAAATAAATTCGTTTATTTTCCGAAAGCACACACAAAGTTTTCTTTCTCCCAGTTCTTAAATTAGACGTGGAGTATGTATATATGTATAGTGAAGCAATGTTTCTGATTAATAATTAATTTTTGTTGTTGTTGTCTTATTATTTGTTGTTAATTATATATGAATTGAATAAGAAGCAATTTTTTTTTTATATTAAGAACGAAATTTAATAAATTGAAAAGTTTTTGTTGATGTTCATCGTCAAAAAAAAAAAAAAATTAATCATTTTTTTTTGTGCCGTGTAGCATAAAGAAAGCTCCGTGCTTAATACTTTACTTTAAGATACTGTGAATTTTTTATTTTTATATTTTTATAAAACGAAAATTTATGTTTGTGTTTGATTTTATTTTTTATTATGTACAAAAGCGCTTTGGATTACTTTAGTAATCGTATGATTGAGTTTTTTTCACTCAATATGTTTTGCAGAAAAAAACTAATGTTTTGGATTTGATGTAGGTTTATAAATAAAATAAAGACTTTGTTTATGGCATCTATGTACCTACGTAAGTACGTACCGTATGTATATATACCGTTTGAATCCCAAGTAAAAAAAATTATATTGCCTGGATAAATAATCCATCAAAGAAAATGTTTTTACCTTAGCCATAACATCAAAATAGAAAATCTTTAAGATTTTGAGTATTTAGATCATAATATTATATATCATCCTTAGGTCCTGTAAAATAGTTTTGTACTTTCCTTTTATTTCTGAGGTAGAAAGATAAAAATCAAATGTGCGTATTATATACATATACGAGGATACGAGGAAATGTAAACCCCTAAAAATCAAATTAAAATTTATAATCAGCCCATAAAAAATCAACAATTTTTATCTTTAATATGTGATAACAATACACTTAAAGAATAAAAATAAATAATAAAATTTGTTATGAAAAATAGTAAGAATGTTACAGCTCCCACTTGAGAGTTTTCTACTCTATATATATGTATGTATATAAGAACTATATATATATAGGTTTAGTCTATGTATAGTGTTTTAGACTAACAATAAAAAAGGAAAAGGTATTTTCACTTTAAATTAGGGTTGAAATGTGCTCAAACAAAGAAAAAAAAAAAGGGTTTTTCTCGTTTACTTATTTTTTGTAAAATTGTTTTAACAAATAATAATAATAATCAAAAAAACAAAAAAAAAGCTTAATCTTAAAAATAAAACAATAATAAAGATAAGGGACCAAAATATAAAATCTTCCAGCCAGAAATATCAAAAAAATGTTTGGTTCTTATGATTATTATTAAAAAATATAAAATGAAGAGATTATTATTTTGTTTTGTTTCTTGTCTAATTTATACCTGGGTTTTTGTTTTTAATGGATATTTTCTTTAAACAAATTACTATTACTTATTCAATCCCTTTCAATCGTGCGTTGTATATATTATATATTACTAAACTAACCCTTTATATAGTAGAGAGATGAAACATTTCGTTTTGGGTGGAAATATAATAATATTTTATTTAACTATATAGATATATGCTATGCGGAAATGATACGGTGCACAGATTATTATTATTATCATAATGCAGGGGATAAGGATTGATGTAATCCGAGATGTAATCATAATAATGTGATTTTACAAAATCGTAACCAAAATAAAACGAAAGAAAAGGTGGGTAGTTTTATTTATTAGAGTTTTCTAATTATAATTTTGCGGGTGCCCAATTTTTTGGTAAATATAATTCTACATTAATGTTATAACCCGTAGATAACGTCAACAATGTCTATAGTCTATACGTTGATAATCTAGACAATTCCTAGAGTGGTTTTGTCAATTAGTTCTAAACTAAAGGGTGGCCAAATTCTTTTAGGAACAATGCGTTATTGGTGATAGTTTTAAAGAATGTCCGTCAATGCATTTAAATCTCAAAAAGAGCGGAATTTAAAACAAATCGTGCTCAACTACCATGAATCTACTTCAGCGTCATATTTATCCATTACAAAATTATTAAATTGACCCAAAACAATGATAAATAGAGTTATATAGAGTGGGGCCCCATTGACCATTAATTGGAAAAATTAAAATATATTTGATTATGAACTTAAATTAAAAAAACCCTAGTCCCATGCCTCTTGAACATACGTCCACTAATCAAACGCCCATTACTTTGCCGTACAATTTCATTACTGATAAATCCCTCTTAGAGAAAAATGAAAATTTAACAGAATCTGAATTGGATTAATTTGTAAGAAATTAAATTAAATTTTTTTAGCCCTAATCGAGACTTGAACTCAGCTATACATATTTGTTATACTTTCGGTTTCTATAGGAAAATTTTTTATTTTGACGTAATTCAAGTACTGATATAAACTTAAAAGTTGTATGGTCAGTCGTCAATATTGTGGCCCGCCTTTTATAATTTTTAAGAACATAAGGAGGAATAGCTTGACAGTTTTTTAACTTTCTCGAAATACACTGCTTAGGAATGTTATCGCATTAAATTGCACCTGGCACTATACAGTCCAGTTAAGTTTCAAACGATATTAATGTTGCGACATTTTTGGTTCAACTCAGCTTCTGTTAAAAAATTTCCCCAACTTTGTCAATTCATTTGGACAGTATAAAAGATTTGCGTAACATCAAATATATATACGGTGGTGGGGGAGGTAGTAGAGTGATTGTCTTTTGATTGGTGGAACTAGGTTCGAGTCCCATTAGCGACGGAATTATTTTAATTTAATTTCTTCTGTATTCAAATTGGTTCAACATACAGCTTCTATTAAATATTTTCAAATTTTACAAGTAGTGGCATATTCATATATAGCGATGGTGAAATAAACGCAAAGTCCATTGCCTTTGCTAAAATTTTCAATATTTTCTATTCAAATGACAGATCTAAAAGATTTGTATAGCATGAAAAATATATGCGGCGGTGGTCCAGTAAGCAAAGTCAGTGACTATCGATTTATGGATCTAAGTTCGATTCTCGATCGAGCCAAACATTTTTTGGTTTAATTTCTCCTGTCAAATTAGTGATGGTAAAAAAAATTACCCAAATCCAACTTCTGTTCAAAACTTCAAAATTCTCTATGTAAGAGTGGCAAGTATAAAAGATGGGTATATAACGGTAATGAAATTGTAAGCTAAGTCCATTGCCGTAGCTAAAATTTTCAATTTTTTTATTCAAATGGCAGCTATAAACGATAGGAATATCACTATTTATATGTATGGTGGTGGGCGGTGGCTCTGTGGTAAAAGAAGCTGTGTGAATGGATTGAGGTTCGTACATTGCACAATATCCACCACGATTTTATATCCTATGACACCGCTTACTTTACCACCTCATCATTTCCATATATAGATTTGCCGCTATACTCATCCTCTATTTAGCCAATTGAAGGGAAAAATCAAATAAATTAAATTAAAAATTATTTAATGCCATACCGAGGCTTGAACTCAAGTTCACAATTCCAGATGCGGCGACTCTGCTTTCTGGACCATCGGCGTATATAAAGTTGGTGCTATACAAATCTTTTATGTTTGCCAATTCAATACAGAAAATTGAAAATTTTAGCAACAGGAATGGACAATTCATTACAGTCCTACACAAGAGATGGGTCTTAAACTTTCAGAAATTGAATGTTAATTTTAACAGAAGCTGTGTTGAACCAATTTTACAGAAGAAATTAAATTAAAAAAGTGTTGGCGCTGACGAGTCTTGAAGTCAGATCCACGAATTCAATAGCATTGACTCTGCTTAATCAACCACCGGCGTTTTAAAAATTCGTGCTGAACAACGATAGAAATCTTAACAAAATGGTTATAACCTTCATTAAAAATAAGCCGGGGAAATTTAACTGTGATCGTGCCATAAAATTTAATACACCCCACTCTATAGCAAAACGAATTCAAGTTCAGGAAGGCTATAAGTTATACCGAGTTATTAAAAAGCCAAATCGTTGAGATAACCAACACTTGTTCGATAAAATATGCGCCAAACTGATGACAAAATTTTCACAAAATTTAGTGGATGTGTTTTGATGGATGACGAAACCTTTATACATGAAATTGGTTTTGAAACACTTCAAGATAGATACATTTGCCAAAAAATGTATGATTTGCCCAGTAATTTGGATTTGTTGAGCCAGGTTTTTGTCACATTTTCATACCGACGGCTAAATACCGCTAATTTTTCAACACGATTCAGCAGTAAAGCTTTGGCCATATAGTTCGTTCACACGACTCTAATTCCAACAGAAGCAATACATTTGTACGAGATTAATCAAATCACTGTTATCTCAAAGTGGACTCTTTGGTTTTCAATGTATCGAATCATTTTGGGATATAGTGGAAAGAGTGTTGAAGTGCAAAAGTCACACCGGCAGTTATGCCAGAAATAGGGAGCATCAAACAACGTGTTCGTGATTTTATCCGTAATAACGAAAACTATATAGAGGTGATTTGTGCAAAAATTAACAAAATTCAAAAAATTCAATTTCATCGTATGGAAACTTTATTATCATTCGAATGAACATTTCGAATGATTTCACAGGTCCATAAACCATACCAAACCGTCTATTTAGTCGCGTATCATCCAATACTGTAAACTGAGATTCAAACTTTTCGATGGTATTTCAAATAGTGGTCTCGACAGGCCGATTATGTCAACCGTTCTTCACAGAAAGCTGAGTTTCGTAATAAAACTGAACAATTTGTAGAAGCTATGCCGGGCTCAGTCTTTCCATGATGAAATGGCAAACAATACTGAATAAATAAAAACACGATGACAGTTTGAAACTATTCATGCGTCATTTGTCAAAAAGCAACAACTGAAAAAATCACCTCTGGACGAACGCTTTTACATAATACTCCCACGACCTGGAGAATTCGATTTCAATTCGCTAAAATATCGTAGGATGTTGACATTATTTTAATTGTCGACGTTGACAAAAAACACTGCCAAGTAATCTACGTTATATTTCACGTGTCGATAACCGCGTAGATTACATGGCACGCTCGTATAAATAGGCTGTGACGAAAGGTAATCAACAATTGAATAACGATTTCCGCCAGAAATTCCGGGATATTGTATTTCAAATTCTTCCGTTGCCTTTACACTTTGGGGACTGCTGAGCGAAATTCTCCAGATTTTAACACTGAAACGTTGTCTTATTCGATAATTAGTAACTATAATTATTAGTTCAGTCATGCCGTGGAATATTAACTAAATTATTTACCAACGAACTTAGATGACCGAAAATAACTTGTTTAATTACTGAAAGATCCGAATTATTTTATCGGCAATAAAATCGTTTGCTCATGAGTCTAGCTCATTTTTTAAATTTGATTTTTTCGGATAAATCCACTAACGTAGTATCAAACATATTCACAAATTCAATTCATTTAGTTTATCAAATATATCTTTCAAATAGAGTCTCGGCACAGATTGGAAAAATGCGGTTGTTAACCAGAAATTTCAATGGCGACCCAATGTGTAAGATACTTTGCTTTTAGAATAAAATAAACTTATCCGATTATACTTATACTTCAATGGCCACGGCGAAGAGCTGTATTGATTTTGGAGTCTGTACCAAAAGCATTTCAGCTCTTCGTCATGACCATTTAGAAGCAGACGGATGCACGAATTTTTATATTTGGAAAAGTCGGTCAAAAAATAATGTGCCGCACATATATTCAGACCAACACCAACCCAAAACTTTAAATTACTGGAATTCTTCGAGATTGTAGGTTTATTATTTGTATTCTGCACGAAAAAGCTATTGAGGCTCTTGACCGAACTGTCAAAGATATCTGTATAGTAATGATTTAATAAGGAATGTTAAAAGTCATCATACTTATAAGGCATATAGGCTAAACATACAAAGTGCGTCAGTTTTAAAAGTAATGCGATAAACCCGGATGAAAGTGACACAAAGGCTGGTGAATTTGCTGATTTGCTGTTGAAAATAGGAAATGCTCGTAGGATATAGGAATTGAAAGTACAAAACTATAGAAACAACCATTTATGCCGGAACAAATTTTATGAAAAAACCGTGCGAAAATATTTCCGCTCCACGATTTCGGTTTTAAAATCGGTTACAATTCGGATTAAAATCAGGAAAATATTTTGGTAAATTACGATTTAATATTCCAATTCAGTTCCTGATCGAAGCTCTGCTTTAAACTCGTGGCGAAAAAAAATTAACTCGACGATAACAAACCAAAATTCTCCTCCAATTACGCTGTCAATGGAGTCTTTACAAAACTCTTCTAATTTGGTTTAAGCAATCAATCAGCAGCTTCGCTTATTTGTTTGCTACTTTGATGCAAATCAAAAAGTAC
Source organism: Tipula unca (assembly GCA_951394425.1). NCBI lineage: Eukaryota > Metazoa > Arthropoda > Insecta > Diptera > Tipulidae > Tipula > Tipula unca. The sequence continues at coordinate 22,417,134 of OX596381.1, forward strand.
TATTCTTTGAGAAATGTTGAGAAATCTAGTGTGGTCTTATGAGATTTAACAGAAATGTCGTTAACGAATTTATTTACAACTTGGACGAGACAGGCAGTGTTGGGGATTTATTAAAAGTAAATCATGACATTTTAGATGACCGACATATGTTTCCATTTTTAGCCCAAAAATTGCAAAGCTCTTACGATGAAGTTGCACAAGTAATTAAACCACCATTGTTCTCGACGGAAAACATTTTAAAATGGTTTAACGGCATCATCTTTACTATGAAGGCTTTTATAGAGTTAATTACTCAATTTTCCTCAATTTCTTTAAAAAATGAAATTGTCCGATGACACTGCATTAAATGAACGTTTAGAGAATGAAAATATGGTTTAAAAAACAAGGTATTCAGAATATGGGATGTCTTGAAGAACTTCGTCCAATCTCAGCAACAACAAAAAAAATCAGAAAGTATAAACCTAAAGCCTAAAACCGATAAAGTAAATGTACCGACAAATAGGAACCTATTTCAAGTTTTTGAAGAACTCTATAGTTCATAATGTGTAAAACCGACGGAAGAAAGACAGTTCCTATATGTGTTACAAATTGATATTCATATACGAAACTGCTACTACCAGAGAATATATCGAAAATTAATATTAAACAATTAGGGGTACTTGTAAAATTCCAAGACTGAAATATCTGAATGGAACATATAGAATTGTGTTTAGAAATTACGATATTAGATCTGAAGAAAATCTCGAGCGAAGTGGGGAACAAGGAAAATGCTTTCGACGACTTTATGAGAATCAAAGTAGCCCTAGAAAATACTAAGATGGGCAAAAAATTCATCGCACACATGTTTATGAGCGGGATTCCTGTCAAATAGGTTCTACCAATAAATGTGCACGGGAGGGTACTATTTATCTTATCATCACTTGTAGTGTTCCAACTATACTAACATACCTAACAGCAAGCTTTGATAAATAAAAATATCGTTTGTGGAAAAGGAGCATTGAATTGAAAGTTTACCCTAATAGAGGAGTGGCTTTACTCTAATATCTCAAACTCCAAACTATTATTGACTAATTTGACCTCGTTTTCAAATATTTCCCTCGAATACTTGCTTTCTACTATTTAAAAGATTATATCGAAATCTTCTGCTTTTGACGCCAGTTTACTGCTTTAGTGCTACTAAAAGCTTAATAAAATAATTTCCAATGTATTTTGAATTATAACTACTAAAGATTTTAAATCAAATTCAGTCCCAACTGTATTTAGAAGTCAATAGTTCACTCAATCGTTATCAATCTGTAGCGAGTTAGGAAGTTCCACGGTACTTCTCTTCGACGTTATTGAAAGTCTGCGTGGTGCTATTTGGCGTTGTATGTGCAATTGGGAATTCTGAACGTGCCCATGTAAGTATAACAGTTTTACAGTTTAGTGGAAAAATATTGATTGGTGTGAAAATCATTTTCACAATTTTAATTGTATTAATTGCTTGCAATTACGTATATGTATTTAACTTTGGTATATAAAAGCATTTAAATCAATAGCTAGGTATGTGTGGCCAAAATCTGATTTATGCGATATCCGATTTTAGTAAAGTAAGTAAAGTAGCGCCATAAGTTATACTAGTTGTTGTGCAGGTGGTTTATATATAGGTTTAATTCTCCTATAATTTGCGTTTATTCAATTCCAGGCAATCGAGTGTGGAAATAAATCGACAAAATATCCGCGAAGGAAAAAAAATTGAAATTATGAGCAAACCAGTGTGTATATGTTGCATCGGCGAATATTCCGTGAATATTTCCACACTCGAATAGTCTCCTTCAACCGATTAACTATAATGAAACTTTACGATCAATAACTAAATTTTATGACTATATGAGTAGGAATATTTGGCTCAAGAGAAAGGATGAGATTATACAATCTGTCCCTACGGTCTAGTTATATTGAAAATTGTTGTTTTTGTTATTTGTAAGAACGTTGTTATACCCTAAAGTACGACAAACAAGGATGCACATAAAGATACAACTTCCTTCTTGAAACACAACAAGATGAAATCTCCCTTATATCGGAACACTCATGTCCCAGTATTAATCCATGTGTTACATATTACCGCACCCTTCCTATAAAATCACGATATAATAATAATAATCCGAAAACCATAAACAGATTTAATTAATTTCATTGGCACAAAATCTTAAAAATTAGTTTATTTATAAATAAATACTCGTATATATGTGCACGCGTACATATGTAGTATATCAACCGTGTATCTGTCTATATAAATCTAAAACGCGCGTTCTTATCTTAATTGGTGTTGAATATATAATCTACCATGAATTATTTTACTTCATTAACTCCTTATCATTTTCGTCATTATCATTAAAATATACATATAATTCGTTATATACGAGTATATCGTTTGGTGTCTATAAAGTACTTCGCAGCAGCAATAATATAAATAAACCAAAAACCAAAATAAAATATATTACTCACAAGAAAATTTATGATGGAAAATCGTTAGTCTTTATAGAAGAATCTTCATTCATATATTATATAGGGTATATAGACATACATACATACATACACGAGCGGGAAAACATTAGGTCGGTTGATGTGTGTGAATTTGATAAATATTCTGTTTCCGGAATTGTCACGCTAAATTTTTTGTCTTCGGGATTTAAATTAAAATATCATCATCGCACACTAAACCTAGCAACTAAATTTTTTATTTCGTATATATACTCGTATGTATGTATACCAACCCAATTTACTCGATGGTATGTCGAGGAAAAATAATAAAAAGATGTGGAAACAAACCGACAAGAAAAATGATGCAATATATGAGAGCTGCTTTTATATCAAAAATTTTCTTTCAAAAAAAAAAAATTATTTTTAAATGATTTCAACCATAAAATCGTAAAAAATTTCTTCTTCATTTTCTTCTTTTCGTATATACATATATATATGTATATATGTATTTTTAAAGACGTATATTATATTCATTCCATTTTTATTAATAAGAAGACGAAGAAAAACTGAGAAAATGGAAAACTTTTTATTAAAATAATAATTTTCATCGAAAAAATGGTGGAGCAGTCAGAGGTTTTTTTTTAAAGCAGTCAGATTTACAAATGTTATAATTTTTTTTTCATCTTAAATATGAATGAATGGATTTTCCTTCTCTGTGTAATAACTGTGTGGTATATCCATACATATATATCTACATATGGGATGATAAATCGAAATTTTCTTTGAGTTCATCTTGTGTTTGGTTAACGTATTTAGCTTTTAAGATTATATGCAGAAAATAGGTTTGCCATGAAGTGTTAAAATTTTTGATATAAAGTTATGAGAATATGTATATTTGAAATGAAGTCCGCTTATGACATTTGTGTTGAAAATTAAAATCTTTAATAACAGTATATAGGTACACGTGCCGTGGATATTAAATGTTTTTTTGGGTATTTAAATCATAAATATGTATGTTCACGTAATATATGAATATTATTATTTATGAATAATGTTATATAAATTTTATTAATTTCTGCGAAAATATATGGACGCGAAATTGTATATTAAAAATACAATAATAAGAAAATGTATATGCGCGATAAAATATAACTGGAAGGAGTGAAAATAATGGGTTTTTATTACTTTAATATCTTTAACGGCGATGCTACATTGATTCACCTTTTCTGATTTTAATCAACTGTCTTAAATTATCAAATTTAACTTTTAATTACATTTCTCGTATAAATTAATTTTTCTGAATTCTGACGATAATTTCAAATTGTTTATGACATAATTTGGTGACCGATTTTAACTCGATATAAATCTGAGCTTATCGCTTGCATAACTACAACACGTGTATTGTTGAACAGAGCAAAAACGATTGAATTGTAGAGAGAACTATTCACTGACTTACAATGTTTTTATGGATTTAATTTTTTGAATTGATTTGAAATTTAAATTTAATTTTTTTTTAATATTTTCGGTTTTATTGCGCGTTCATATTGAATTCTCCAGGAATTGCTTACAACTGAATTTCTACAACCAGTTCTTAGAATTTTGTAAATTTATGAAATTTTCCAAATTCTCTCCGCCTTATTATTAAATATATAATTGGTTATTTCAAAAATTGATTTCAAAATTAGTTATAAGTTTAATTCACATAACTTTACTATAAATTTGAAACATGAAGTCTTCACAATTCTAAACTTTTCAAGATTATATAACACCTGTTTCATTAAAGAAATATAACTTTGTTTAAAAAAATCGTCTAATCTCCAAGTTTACAATTTAAAATTACAATTTACAACTCCATAAACGTAAAAACGAGAAAAAATTAAGATTTATAAAAAAATTAATTTTTAAAATTTCTTAAAACTTATGCTGAACATTTTATAAACTTTTTAAATTTGTATTTATCTTCTAAAAGAATTAATTTTCTCATAAATTTTAAATTTGTAAATGATATCTTTATTTTAAAATCATAATTTAAAAATTTCATAAAGTTTGTTAAGAGTGTTTTTATAAATTGTTTTAAAAAAAAATATTAAATTGAATTAAATTTAGTTATTAATAATTTGTAAATGAAGTTCTTAAAACAAATTGTTTAAATTGGTTTAAAATCTTGGAAGTATTATATTCCTTATTAACTTAAAATGTGTACATTTTTTTTTAAAATTTACGTCTGTATTTAAAACTTAAAATAAATAAAATACATTTAAATCCAAATTTTGGTTTCAGATAAATATTCTAAAATACATATGCTTGGCTGCTAAATTCCTAGTACCTCTTCAAATTCCCAAAACGTTTATTTTAAATTTCTGAATTTCTGAAACTCTTTCATTATATAAATAACAAAATCAAAATTCTAAAAAGTGTAAAATTGGAATAACTTGAAACTCAAAAGATGCACAATTCTTAATATTTTTTCATATTAAAAATTATTAAAAATAAAAAACTTAGTATTTTTCAAATTCTACGCGTTTATTTAATATATGATTTGTTTTTCTAAATTTATAAATCCAAAAATCCTTAAAATTCCATGAATTTTCCAAATTCAAAATTCCTTGTTAGATATTTAAAAATTCATAAAACTTACTATAAATTGTGAAACATGAACACATGAAAACATCTTCACAATTCTAAACTTTTCAAAAATTTATAACACCTGTTTCATTAAATAAATAGAATTTTGTTCAAAAAAATAATATAACTCTAAGTTTTCAATTTAAAATTCTGAGAACTCCAAAAATTTGACATTTAGGTTCCAAAAACGGAAAATGGGATGTATAAAATTTATAAAAAATAATTTTTAAAATTTCTTAAAAATTATCCTGAATGGTTTATGAACTTTTCAAATTTGAATTATTAATTTAAAAAAATTAAGTTTCTTGTAAATGTTGAATTTGTAAATAATATCTTAATTCTTAATACCATAAATTTAAGAACTCAAAAATTTTGTTAAGAGTGAACAAATTATTATTATTAAAATTGGCCGGAACCCACGAGGATTCCGCACTCAATGCCACAAAGGCCCATGGTGAACAAAACTATTCAATTTAAAAATTGTTGAACTAATCTAAATTTTAAAATTCTTTAGAAAAAAATATTAAAATTAAGTTAAATTAAATACCACTTAAATTATTTATTTATTTAGCTTTATTAGGAAATTCTTAAAATTAACCTTCTTTAATATATAAATATCCTGTAAACATTAAAATTAAAATCAAATAAATTCATTAAACGAAAATTGAAAATTTATTAATCAATAAACCTCAATAAACGGAATTATTAAAAAAACAAACAAATTGTTTAAATAAATTAAAATCTTAATATTTTTACATGTTTTAATATAATATTTCCGAAAATTATTTCAATTAAATTTCGCAATAAAAATTTCATAGACTTAGCTACTCAATTCCTAAAACCTCCCAAATATATTAAATCCCCTAGGTGTTCTAACAATGTTAAATGTTAAATTTTTTAAAATTAAATATATTAAATATATTATAAAAAACTTAAATAAGTATATTTTAAATTTATAAAATCCTGAAACTCTATTCAAAATATAAATGTTTAAATCATAATTATAAATTGGAAAATAATATCATTATATTTAAAACTAAAAATTTGCAAAATTAATAATATTTTTAAAAGCTTGTATTAAGATTTATTTAATAACTCTCAAAAAATTAAAAAAATTGATTTAGAAATTAAACTTTCTTAAACAAATCTTAATGGTTTGAAAATATTAAAAAAAATTAAAATAAAATTTAAAAATGTTGAATGCCATAGAACATAAAATTAAATATTCATTTCTAATAAATCTGTAAATTAGTATAAAAGAAATTATTAAAAATTGCAAAACCCTTTAAATTCAAAAAATGTATAATCTAAAAATCATTCGAAATCTTATCATTGCAATTAAAACAAACAAATTAATAAAATTATTTTTTTTAAATTTAATTCTCAAAGCAGCATTAAATTTTAAATCCAATAAATTAATTTAACGAAATTTAAAAATTTATTAATTATTAAAAATTGGTAAATGAAATTTTAAAAATATAAAAATGGTGTTTAAATTCATTTAAAATCTTAAATCTTTTATATTTTTTAATATTAAAATTCCGAAAAGTCCCAAAAAATCTCAAAACTGTTAAAAATATTCGAGAAAAATTTAAATATATTTTTAATAGAAATGTTAAATTGTTTAAAATCTAAATAATAATAAATTTTAAAAATTAAAAATTGTATATTTTAAATTTATAAAATTCTGAAACTATTTTCATAATGTAAATGTTTAAATCATAATTCCAAAAAATGTAAAAATTGGGTAATAAGAACACTGTATTTAAAACAAAAAATTTCCAAAATTCTTATTATTTTTTACGTTTGAATTGAGATTTATTTAATATCTGTTGAGAGCTAAAAATTAAAATATTTCTAATAAGCCGGTGAATTTTTGGAAACAATATTATTAAATCTTGCGAAAACCTTTAAATTCAAAAATGTGTAATCTATATATCGCTCGAAATCTTATTGTTGCAATTAAAAAAAACCAATTTATTAAATCATAGAATTCATTCAATTTTAATTTTTTTAATTTTTAATTTTAATGTTTTTACGGATTATAAAATTTTTATTTGAAACGAAATTTAATTCTCAAAATATAAAAAAAAATTAATTCTAAGATTTCTTAATTAATTCACATACACATTTTTAAATATGTTAAATTATTATATATAAATGTTAAATTTAAATAAATAAATCATTAAATTTTATTTGAAAATATTAAAAAGGTCAAAATGTTTGGAGCTTCCGAAGTTCTTAAAATTAATCTTCCTAAATATATGAAAATCTTGTAAATATTAAATTTTAAATAAAATAAATTCTTTTAACGAAATTTGAAAATTTATTAATAATACATATTACAAATCTGTAAATGAAATTGTAAAAACATACAAATTGTTTAAATTCATTTAAAATTCCGAAAATCTCAAAACATCTCAAAATATTCGAAAAAAGTTTAAATTTACTTTTAATAAAAATGTATAATAAAATATATATAATAAAAAAATTTAAAAATTAAAATTAATAAACAAATTAATTCTGTTTTATATTCTATCAATTTTAACAATTCACAAACGTTTTTAAATATGTCTTCAAATGTGAAAACTATTCAATTATATAAGGGTTTAATTTTGAAAACTTTAAAATTCTCAAAAATATTAAAATTAATTTAAATTTCACTCCAATAAAGTTTAAAATTTGGTTTGAAAATATTAAAATAAAATAAAACTTTTAGAACTCCCACTCGGAAATTGTTAAAATTTGTCTTCTTACATAAATTTTGTAAATGTTAAATTGAACACCAAATAAATTTTGTAAACAAAATTTCACAAATTTGTGAATTATTAACAATTCTAAGCACATACAAATTGTTTTAGTTCATTTACTTGGCTACTAAATTCCTAAACATACATTTTAAAATATTTAAAACTAAAAATCCTAAGGTTCTATATATTTTAAAACTTTCGAAAATGTTAAAATAAATTTAAAAATTTTGAAGCCGGAGTAATACTACTTCATAAAACAAAATTTGTATTTTTTTTAGTTTTATATTCGTAAATCAGCAAGTTTTTCAAAAAATAATCAAAACATGAAAAATCCTTAAATCGTTTAATCTGGTTTACAAAAAAATTAAATTCGAAATGTTATTATTGCAACTAAAAAAACCGAATTTATTAAATAATAGAATTTATAAAATTTGTTTTAATTTGAAAAATTTATGAATCCTTAAAATATTCAATTTCGCAGTTGTACGAGTATACAATTTTGTTTACCTTACAAATTTTTAAAATTCTTGAATATTAAAATTCACTCCAATACAGTTTAAAATTCGGTTTGAAAATATTAAAATTAAATAAAACAATTTTAACTCGGAAATGGTTAAAATTAATGTTTATATAATATATAAAAATATTATATAAAAATCAGTGGATATTAAATTTACAAGTAAATTTTAAGCGCAGTTATCAACTTATTATTTATATTTTGGACTCTTAAAATTCCGTACCATCGATTCCGTTAACGAACGAGATATTCATTCTGTCCTATGGACAGTCAAATGACGCCAATTCGTTTTACACGCCGATATGCTATATGACCCTCGATAAATAGGATGGATTTTAGCTGAATTAATTGAAATTCGAAATTTACTTAAGTGAAAGGTATGAGTTTGTTCGGTTTGAGTTTTCTAACAAGGCTGTTTCAATGTGACAAGCCAAATCCTTTTCTGGTTTGATATCCAATAGACTACAAAATCAATATCATAATCCAATTTCTTGTTAACGTTCTTAGAGGCTTTTTAATCGTGCTAGCTGATCGCCTCTAGACGTTGTACTAACACCTTGACTAATACGGGCTCGATATAATTATTTATTAGTTCAAGGTGTTAAATTTCTGACGAATTCTATTGATATACTTTTGAATAGTTTTTGGCTTGTTGCCATATAGATGTCCTTACTTCAAGTGAATGATGTGTTAACATCTTGCGGCCTGGAAATGCATTACGCAGGATTTTTTTCGTTTTGTGTGTTGTGTACGATGCGACCCATTCGAAAAAGACCTAATTCTGCCGTCAGATCCACGATTGCACACCAGTTATAATTTATAAGAATGCTGATCAATTCGTTCATGGATCAATGTTGTATTTTTCTTTGCACACTATCAACTAAAATTTAATACATAGCTTAACTCGGTGCAATTTGTCAGTTGTTTTCTAACCAATTTAGTCCGAGCCCATGTCCCCAAGGAATGTAAACAAATTAAAAAATTATTAATTTTTATGACTCATCTAGAAGGCTATTCAAAAGTGCACAATGATTGTAGAAATACCTATACTTCGGTTTGCCCCAAATACTTATTTGTTGCAATTTATTTGTGACAAATGCAATATTGAAAAAAATTATGAAACATCAATAATTTGGTTTATCAAAATTGACAAAAGCAATTCGACTTATTGATTTTAAAAAAAAATCAAATCGGTTACAAATACAAACTTTATATTCAAATTCTAATACCGAATTTTAGGCAAATTTCAAATTTATAAAATTTGAGTAGAGCGCGCGCGATTGTAATTCGCGAGATTCAATTTGGTTAAGTGAATTTTAAATAGACCAAGTTTAAAGTGCCTGACTTTAGAATGTCTATATGTATAGTTGAACTTAAATTCAAAATTTTTAGTAAATTAAGCTTGACTGTGCGTGTTCCACTGAAATGGAACTCATTAAATATTCTGTGATCTGATTATCAGCTTTCGATTTATTTAGATTACCACACCGTAAAAAAACATACATACATAGTTTTAGATTTAGAACAAAACGATATTTTTGTTGTTGTTAATTTCGACTGATTACAATGCCAATGCTTTCAATTTATTGAACTTGCCATCTGACATACATATCATTGTATTCTCTCTCTATATATATGTACAATAGATCCATACATGTATGTACAGTACATATAATCTTTAATATATTCAGTGCACGTACAACACATACATTCTGGTTGAAAAAGTAAAATAATAATTTTTTTCTGTGCTTTTTTGTGCTTTCGAACAAAACTGAATGGAACAATTTCGCAGTTTTTCTCGATCTAATGAAACAAAAAGAAAAGAAAATTTTTGCGAAGAGAGTATTCATCATCCAGTTTGAACATATACTGGTGTGTCGTATATATATATCCGTACAGTAGTGTATGTATATATATGAAATACAGGAGATGGAAGTGTTTCAATCAATATAATCTAAAGTTACGTGATTTGAAACAATAAATCTGAACCTTTATGTTGTATATATGCTACGTATGAATACATACATATATTTGGTTTTTTTTGCAAACTAATCAATTTTAAAAGTTTTGTTTTCCAACAATGTATATATAGCTATATGGTATGGATGTTGTAATAAAATTGCCACTCCTTCATTCGTTACAATGCAACAATGATTAATGGTTGAGTTTGGTAAATTTGAAAGTTAAGTGGTGCGGTTTGTTTAAATAAATATAATTATGTATGTATGGATGTGTATGCAAATTATGTAAGACGTTATTTGTGTTTTGGTTGGAATAAAAAAAAAATCGTGCGAGTTCAGGTCAGTACGATGTTATTTTTTGATTTAATTAAAATTAAAGTAGATTAGATTGTGAGGACTATTCTTTCCATACCTACGTACCTCTACCTACCATATATAGACATACTTACAAATTTTGTAAACAAAATTCGGTTTAAATGTTGAAGGATGTTACCTACAGCATTAACAATTTTTTTTTAATAAAAGATCTAACAAGATATAACAAATGTCTAAACAAATTTACCCATGCCAGCAGAATTTTTTCTTTGGTCCATTATAAATACTTGTTTTGTTTAAATATTTTTATCAGTCTAGACAGTATCTAAGCATGGATATTAAAAATATATACATATACCTCCATTATTTTTGGCTTAAATTAATTTGGCTAATAATTAATATAACAGAGAAAATACTATATCATAAGTATTTAATACTGATGGCGTCTGCATAAAAATCGTTTCGTGCTTTTTTAATATATGCAGGTTTAACATTGTATCACGTTTTATTTAATAATAAATTTTGGAATAAATTATGTTGTTTGAAATTTATATGGAATCAACATGAGCTTATTCGAAATGGGCTGTGTAGTCCATAATCCCAATAATAGTAACCTCATCTTTATGTCGCAATTTGTTCTGTGTTTGTTTCACGAAGTATAGGTATTTCTATACATTTATTTCTGTAATAGCCAAAGAATACTCTAATATTAGTTACGAAAGACAACCAAAAATCAGAGAAAACGAAACACACTCATACGCGTATTTCAAATATTTCGAGAAAATACGAAAATTTCGAAAACTCGAAAAAGTCAGTGAAAACGAAACATAAACACTGCAAATTGTAATCCGAAATTTTTTCAAAATTCTTAAGTGCTGCTGTATTAAAATCTGAAATGGTAATTAGTTTGTGTTAATAAATATTCAGTAATTTGACCAAATTATAAAATTTTAATAAATTCTAAAATTTGTTGAAATGTTTAGAGCAGTAGTGTCCAACATTATTTTTATTGTGGCCACAATTAATAAATTTCAAATTTTCAACTAGCCATAAATTAAAAAAAAATATTTGATTTCTAATTAATTTATAAAATTTAATTAATTTAATTTTAATTATTTTTTTCAATTTTTAAGCCAACATACATGGCGCTGACGATCAAAATCGTGGGTTCTTCATTTTCAGTAATTGGGAATGTGTAGAATTTTTTGTTTGGATTTAGAATATTACCAGATTTAATTTCTATATAATTTCTCGCACATTGATTATACCAGACCACAAATAAATTCTATTTTATATTCATCTATGCTTTAAAAAATTCATAAAAGACCAGGCCACTAATTGCAAGTATTTCTTCATACATTAAAAAATATTTCAAATAATTCTAAGCCAAAATACGTATTATATCACGTGGCTCATTGAATCCTAAAGAAACGTAGGCAGAGGTCACATGGGATCAGTTTTCAATGGATTGGACAACGGGGTTAGGATTTTTAATGAAATTCAATAATTAACTGTTTATTAAAATTTATTTCGGAAGTATCCGAAAATCACGAAACTATCAGAGAAAGCGAATTTTGAAAATTCAAAAAATTAGGATAAATCAAAATTTCGAAAAGATAATCTTGAAAATTTTATATGAATCGAAAAATAAAAACAATATCGTGAAATTGAAATTTTTTATTAAATTGCGAATTTTTTTAAAATTTTTTAAATGCTGCTGCATTCAAATTTGAAATTATATTTATTACGTTTACGTAATTAAATTTTTAGTAGTTTATGCAAAGTTGTTTTAATAAATTCGTTGAAATTAAAGTTTAAAATTGAATTTTTAGGAAATTCAGAATAATTAAATGGTTATTATTCGAAAAAATTTGAAAAATCAAAAATTTCGGGGATATTCAAAAGTGATATGAATTTTAGGTGAACAAAATTTTTAGTTATCTAGGTATTATTATGGCCTACCTGACCATATATTACTAGGATTTATTTCTAGTATTGGCTCCAGTAAATTTAAGATTTCGCGCTAATTTGCACACGAACCTTCTATAGAGAAATTTTAAAAAAGCTATTCTATCTATGAACTTTAGTATTGTTTGGGATTGGGAATTCCTGTCTCGGAATTTAAATGTGATTTTAAAGTTTCTTGGAAATTTTGTTTTCACCGATTTCAGGAAGTCTCGTTTCTTGAGAAAATTATGATTTTTTTCGAGAATTTAGAAATATTAACTTTATATAAAATTAGAATAAAATATTGTTGAAAACTCTAAAATAATAAATGGTAACCTAGTATTTTTCGGTGCTGCTGTTTGTTGCAATCTATTCCGTTTGGAGTATCGACCGTATTTAATTTTTAAAAAAAATCAGTATTTGCGAATTTATTCGAAACAGTTTAAAACTCCAAGGTTTTGAACTACCAAAACTCCTGAAAGACTAACGAACTCAATGGTATAAATACATGTGATATTAACATAAAATCAAAAAATTACCCTAAGTGTTGATGAATGGACTAGTTTTCGCCATCGTAGGTACTTATTTTTTTATTTATTAATACGCATGAATCTGGCCAGCAGATGAAATGGTTCAATTAATCACACAAAAATTAAACTCGTTCCAAATTAATTTTGATAAAGATCTACTTGGAACAACGAGTTACGGTGCGAGTGTAATTGCTTTGTAGTGCTATCTCCAGCAATTTTACAACTATTTTACAATTCATTTGGCAGTTACTCATATATTTCATATACGAATTCAAAAACCACACAAGAAAAAATCTATGCGGTTACAATGGAATTGAAAATGAAAGTGTTGTTGATGTAGTTATAGAAACGACTTAGAAGAAAATGAATCTATAGCAAAGTAAATGAATTAAATGATTCAACATTTATTTGTTCCTACAATTATAAAAATTCGCAAAATTATTAAAATATTTGAAAATTTTCGAGTTCGAAATTCAATTTTACAACGATATGTAAAAGAAATTGAAAAAATTAATTTTAGTTTTGAAAAACCCTGGCATCTTAACTGTAGATAGCTCGTCTACACATTATATCAGAATGGCTTCAAACAGTGAAATAGTCAAGTTGTTGGCGAAAAGATTGCTTGTTATTAATGAACGTGACTAAGAAGTGCTCTGACCAAAAATTCCGTCAATAATTCACTTTCATTAAAAGAAAAGCTAGAAGTTTCAATACATGCAAGTTTACAAATAAATAAAATCAGAAGCGACATAAACACACATTTATTAAAAAAATCATGGCCAAATTACTCGAAATTTAGATTTACTTAAAAATGCTTTAGGCCAACTTCTACGCAGAAAGATTTTTTTTTCTACATCAGAGCACTTAGTATCTATTAAAAAAGAACTCGGTTATTGGTATTATTATGGTCTACCTGGTTAAATTTGCCACTACTGGGATTTATTTCTATGTAGATTTGACCTAAATTTATATATGCCAATCATCCATAGCGAAATTTAAAAATAGACCATCTTATCCCCTATGAATCTGAGGTGGTCTATATGCCACTCCTAGGATTTATCTCTAGTATTGGCTCCAAAAAATTTAAGCTTTCACCTTAATTTGTGTATGAATCTTCCACAGCGAAATTTAAAAAAAAACTGTTATATCTCCATGATATGAACCTGAGGTGGTCAACATTACCTATGTATTATTATGACCATATCCACTACTAGGATTTATCTCTAGTATTGGTTCTAGAACGTTTTAGATTTCACTGTATATATAATTAATACATGAATTTTTGAATAATTTTCTTACCTAAGTTTTGTAAGACGTTTTTTAACTTTATAAAATGAAGCGTTCTGCAGCAATTTGCAGAAAATAGTGTTTATTTTTCAATTTACTCACCTATGTTTAAATGTACATTTTTTTTCGGGATAGTACTACCTGAGATGAAATGCGAGCTGAGGTTTCGGCTAGCTTCACTGACTTGAACTTTGGATACCAATTATCTTTTGTAATTAATATTGTTTTTAGTAAATCTAGACTTTAAGCTTAAGAAGATTGGTTCCCAACAGTTGTTATTTGATTCCGATTGGCTCGTAGATATTTTTACATTGTTTTTGTAATATGTTGGAAATACTTTTTTTCTACTTGCAATGATTAGACTGTCGAACAAAATTATACAAAACCCTAATATATAGTACGCCATATGAGCTCATTATTTTAATAAAACATAAAGCACATACCGTCAATAAAAATCATATAATCAATAGATTCACCCCATGCCCGCATGGTATTCAAAAAATAAGGCACATTACTTTTAAGGATGCCATCCTTTTTTATTTTCCCATTCTTAAAGTTAAAAAACAACTTGCCTCATAAAATTATATTGATAATAGTATGTGACCATCGTTGTATTATGTAGGAAGAATTTTCTTTTTGTTTACTAGTTAGTATTACATGCATCCAGCTCTTTTCTTCTAATAATCATGTAATTTCATTCTTTTCACTTTCAACATGAAAATCTAATTTAAACTTTTATTTTTCTAGGATAGAATGTAAAAATTTAATAAAATAAAAACATTTCCAGTTTTTTTTTTAGTATATATGTGTATGAGCACAAACATATCGTGCACTGTATATGTATATATATATGTATAGCTGAGTACCGACCAAAAAAATAAAAAAGCTCACAGAACTTTAGAGCCGTAAAAGTTTTCATTATATGTTTCCTAATATATCATATTCGGAACATAATACACCAACGAAATAAAATAAAATTGGAAGATGAGTTTTTCGTCCTACCTCTATACAATATATATGAATGCTATTTTTTTGTGTTATAGATATTTAAAGAAGATATAATATTTTATATAAAAGAGAAAAATTTCAAATTTATTAAAATTCATAAAAAAATATAAAGCTTTTGATCAAACGAAAGCACTGTTTTTTTTAAGTCTTCTGGCAAGACGAAAATCGAGGAAATAAAAGCACGTAAATATAAAATAATTTGTTGTTGCCGAGCATTACCGATTCTGGAATGAAAAGCCCATAACGTATTATTTGATAAAAATTTTGTTGGTCTTTAATTTTTAATTTAAAAATATTATTAAAAAATAACAAAATAATAATAATAAAGAAATAAACGAAAATATATAAATTAATTGAATTGACTTTTAAATTATATACGATTTTTAATAGCCTGTTTCTTAAAATAAAATAACAAAAAATTATGTTTTATATTTTCAAAGAAAAATTTCTCTAGTTATTAATTTTTCAACATTAATTTATTATTATTATTCCT
This sequence comes from Tipula unca, assembly GCA_951394425.1. Classification (NCBI taxonomy): domain Eukaryota; kingdom Metazoa; phylum Arthropoda; class Insecta; order Diptera; family Tipulidae; genus Tipula; species Tipula unca. Next base: position 22,433,030 of record OX596381.1, read on the forward strand.
ATATTTTTATAGCATACATACATACATACATACAAAAAAATATTAAATTATAGCTAAGCGAGCAAAGATATAAATAAACGATAGTGAATTGCTATATATTGTTGTAAAATATTGTAAAAAATATTTTTAATTTCACTTTGGTGGTTTTTGTGGTGAATATAAATTATATGTTTTATGAATAAAATTACATAATAAATAAATTAAATTATAAACAAACAATTATTGTGCTCCTAACATGTGTGCGATTTTTTTTGGCTGATTTTTGGTGTAATGTTTGGCTTGAATCGATTTTTTTACTGAGTTTTAAAAGCTCTGCAATCGAATTAAAGAATATATATAAAATTTTATAATAATTATTAACTAAATATTTAATAAGATTATAAAATTTTGTGAGGGTTTTTTATTTTTAATCAAGTTGAAAGCTTTTTTACTTAGCATTTAATCAAATTACTAGAGCTCAGTATAGAAGGATCATTTAATTATTTGTCTAAAAATAAAAGCTTCTAGAGTTTTAGTTGGTAGATTTTGATTTATCTGCCAAGGTTTTTCTAGACAGTTTTACAAGTAAATTAATAAGTAATTTAAAGTCATTGACTTTTTGTATAATAATAATCAGTTTCTAAAGGCCATTACTGGCCCCTTACTGAGTCAACAATTCAGCTCCGAAGATTTCGATACTTCATACTGTCGAAAGCAACATGATGCAGTCAAGTCATTCTTTACACCGTGGAGCCATGGTCGCAATGACCTTTTTTTCTACATCAGAGCACTTATTATCTATAAAAAAAGAACTCGGTTATTGGTATTATTATGGCCTACCTGGTTAAATTTGCCACTACTGGGATTTATTTCTATGTAGTATTACCTCTATAAAATTTAAGATTTGACGTAAATTTATATATGCCAATCATCCATAGCGAAATTTAAAAATAAACCATCTTAAGGTCTATTTTTGCTGTTGTTGCTTCTTCATTCTTCCCCGCGTTGAACTGGTTCAAGATTGACAGGTAAAACGGCAATTTTTGTGATGGATCCCGTTAATTCGCCTGTTGATGTTTTAATTTTTGCGACTCGTACATGACCATCGGGACCTGGATTAATTTCGATGACCGGCCAACTTTCCACTTCAGTGGTGGTAGATTTTCGTCCTTGATAATGACAATTGTTCCAAGTTTTAAATCAGGTTGCGTTTTTTTCCAAAATTTGCGTTGTTGGAGTTGATGGATGTAATCTTTTGACCAAGACGCCCAGAATTGCTTAGAAATTCTATAGTATCAGACAGTAGTGGCACCAATGGTCTTGAGTTAAGCACAGCTTCAACTTGTTTGACCAATGTGGAAAACTCTTCCAAGTTAAATCGCGTATTGTAGGTTAATCGACGCAAATGATGTTTTGCAGCCTTCACTGCTGCTTCATGGAGGCCACCAAAGTGAGGAGCTCCAGGTGGAATAAACACCCAGTCTAAATTATCGCTTACGGTGAATTTTTCAATAGCTTGCGCTAGGTTAGGACTAGTAAGCAATTTGTAGAGCTCATGTATTTGGTTATGAAGTTGCTTCCATTGTCGGACAGGATTTGTTTAGGTAATCCTATAAAACGTTTTAGGACCCCCATAAATGATTCCGTTGATATTGTTGATGTCAGTTCCAAATGAACTGATCGAGTAACCATGCAGACGAAACACGCCAAATACGCCTTTGTTGGAATCTTTCCACGCACGTTGTAGTAAACATAAAATGGCCCACAATAATCAACTACAGTGAAGCAAAATGGTAGGGCTTGATTGACACGTTCGCTTGGTAAGTCAGCCATAATTTGTTGCAGCATTTGTGGTTTGGCTCTAGCACAAATAATACAACTCTTACAAATGGCCTTACTACCATGTACCGGCCAATAATTTAGCCTGATAATTGCTAATAGTCCCTGAGGACCAACGTGTAAATTTAATTTATGAAGGAATGCAACTAGAGCACTTGCAACAAAATGTTTTAGATGTAACAATGCGGGATGTTTTAATGTATATGAAAGTGCAGCGAACTTGATACGTCCTCCTACGCGAAGTATTCCAGCATCGTCAATGAACAACGATAATGATTTGAGTGTGGAGTTCTTGATTTGAAAATTTTGTAATTTTAGTTCATTGTATTCGTGAGGAAAACAAATCTTTTGTGTTTGCCGTATAAGTGTTTTCAGACCATCCTTATTTTCGCTGCAGTTTAGAGGTCCAGCTCTTCGAATTGAAGGATTTTTCAGGTTGTGAATAAAACGAAGTACATATGCCGATGCATTTTGCAAAGGAAGAAATGACGTTCTGCGCGTGAATGTATTTACAAAACCATCTCTATCATTAACCTCGTTGTCACGAAAACTGATAGTCGTGAATAATGACAATGCAGATGGTTTACCTTCAGGAACATTTTCGGACATTTTGATAATAAATGGTTGATTCCAGTATTCATCATTTTGTGATAAAAATGTTGGGCCTTCCCACCAAAGTTGTGAGTCGATCAGTGCTTTTGTATGAACCCCTCTGGAAATTAGGTCGGCTGGATTATTTTTGGTGTCTATACGTGTAGCCATTGTGATTGTTCAGTAGTTGAATGAATTTGTTTAACACGATTAGCCACGAAACTAGACCAACGTGATGCGTCCGAATGAATCCAATGAAGAGTTATTGTGGAATCACTCCAACAATAAATTTGAGAGATGTTGTAGTTGACTATCGATTTATATTTTGCAATTTTGTACAAAACTGCCCCATAGCCTCTTTCGCTTGCATCATAGAAATCATGTATTTGAATTACTGCTGGCAACGAATTGTGCTCAAATAGATGACGTGGTATATATAGGTGCTGTAGGTGTTCCAACTCATTGCGATAATTGTTCCAGGCTGTATGATATTGAATTGGAAGTCCTTCGTCCCAGTCATATTTCAGTTTCCAGAGTTCTTGCATGATGAATTTTTCAACCATGACCACTGGAAAAATAAGCCCTATATAGGATCATAAATTTTCGCCAATTCGGACACAATCTTCCTTTTAGTCACTTTGATAGAATCAGTCAATAATGAGACTTTAATTCGAAAGCAGTCTTTTGTGGAATGCCAGTAAACACCTGCGGTTTGTATGAATTCCGTTTCCTCAAAAAATAACATATTTTCTCGATCAGCTGACAAAATACCGTCTAACACACTTTCTTCGGTTGAGCACCATTTTCTTAAAGGCACTCCAGCATTTTGTAGAATTGTAGAAACGGAAAGTCTTAGATTTACAGCGTCGGTTATGGAATCAGCTCCAGTTAACAAGTCGTCGACGTACATGTCGTATGGCTTCGCTGGTAACTGGATTTTGAACTTCGGTTTCTTTAGCTAATTGCAGTAAACATCTAGTCGCCAAAAATGGAGAGAACTGAACCGGGTCTTGCATATTGAATCTCCAAAATATGTATTGATATTTGTGATGATGTGGATGAATCAAAATTTGCCGATACATTTTCGATATATCAGCACTGATCGCGACCTTATGATTTCTGATAATTCGTTTTGCACCACTGGCCCATTTTGCAATAATGAATTCAGCGATTCGCCGTTTGTTGTTTTGGCCGAACCATCGAAGACGACACGTAACACGGCGGAAGAAGAATCCGGCTATGATGCGGCAAATAGAGGTGGTCACGAGATGGATTTACTTCCACCGACATATGTCCTAATTCGACATATTCTGACATGAATTGATTATCCGTGCTTCGCAGTTTTGTATCCTTCTCCAATCGATTCTCCAGATGAATGAATCGCCTTAATGCCATCTCTGAGGATTCTCCCAGAATCCGTTTCGGATAAGAGAATGGTAAGCGTACCACAAAACGATCATGTTCGTTTCTCCCATGAGTTGATATGAAATGTTGTTCGCAGTAATTGTCTGAACTATCCGAGTGACTTTCGATTTCATCAACTTCCCAAAACCGCTGCAGCAATTTATTTAAGCATTCAGGCGAGTTGAGCTCGGCGAGATGACATAAACTTTCGCTTCTAGTGGCCATATTTATGCCACCGGATACCACCCATCCAAGCTGAGTTTTTTGTAACAGTGGTAGACCAGGGCCTAGCTTAAATTGGCCCACCGATTGTTGTTCAAAGAATGATTCAGCACCAATCAGCATGTCTATTTGATGGCACGAATAAAATCTTGGATCAGCTAATTGAATATTCTTTGGAATGTTCCATGAGCCTCCAATAGCTTGAATTGATATGCCTGTCGTTGTTGGATGGATGCCCAGCTTAGACACCAACGATTTGGTGATAAAATTTAATCGGGACCCAGAATCTAGCATGACTCGGGCAGTTACAACGACTCCACTATAACTGGAAAGTAAAACCTCAGCAGTAGCAAGTATGACATAATTTGCCGCAATGGTATAGCCAATTCAGCGGGTTGTACATGAAGAACAGTTGATGAAGACGTTTGGGGTGTCGTCGAATTCGTGGGTATTGTGGATATATTCGTTGTAAGTGGGTTTGTGAGATGATGATGAGGACTTGTCTGAAGGTATGATATGCACTATGCAGTAACGAGTGATGTTTCAATTTACAATGTCGACAAACATCTTGATTCGGGCAGTTGCTAATGTCATGATTTAATCTCAAACAATTCTCGCATAAATGAATTGCTTTTACTGTTTTAATACGATCGTCGACCGACATTCCCAAAAATTGATTGCAGCGCATAATAGTATGTCTATCTCGTTTACAATGTACGCAAGAAAATCGATTATTTACATGGAAAGTGGCATTTGAATATGATCTTGGTTGTGATTTAAATGAACTCGATGATCTTAATTTGACACCTAGAGAATTTTAAAGTGCACGTGGATTGATATCCTGGTGTCCTCTTGACATTGAAGCACCATCACGAAATTGACCTTCTATTGAATGACTTCTCATTTTGATGAATTTGGAAATGTCTTCTAAAGTAGGAAGTGCATTTTTTTTTTTTTTTTTTTTTTAAATTTTAAAGTACAGCTTAATAATAATCAGTTTCTAAAGGCCATTATTGGCCCCTTACTAAGTCAACAATCCAGTTCCCAATATTTCGATACTTTTTTCTGTCTAAAGCCACCTGATGCAGTCAAGTCATTCTTTACACCGTGGAGCCATCGTTGCAATGACCTTTGCGCATACCATATGGTGGCTCTCCTTTCAAAGGCAGCTGCACAATTCGTTCCAGATCAGCACGCAGAATGTGACCAAGCCAGCGTACTCGCTGAGTTCTTACTTCATATACAATGTTGAGGGTTTTCATTAGATCTCTGATCTCGACAAATTTATATTAATTTCATAATAAATTTCATTTATAAGGCCTTCATAGTCGAAACATTCCATCCGTTTCGCTATGTTCTCGGACTACACTTTTTCAGATTTTTTAATCCAGTTTGTCTATCTCCTTTAGTTTCTGTAATAATTATTTTTGGTTTTGTCCTATAGACCACATTACTAGCTTTTTTTGTAATCATTTTAATTCTTATTTGTCGTACTGACCAAATTCCTTTCAAGTAGGACATTTATTTATGGCAATATACAATAGGTAAACATTAAGTTGGGTTAAATTATGAACTTAATTGAAGGAATAATTGATTCCTGGTAAGAATGATGTATTCTTTTATTTCTCTCCGTGTAATGCCGTGTTTGTTAGAACTGAGGACGAGATCTTTTCCAATTCCATGAGAATTTAAATTTCTTGAATTAATACAACATATCTGGTTTGGTTTTATTCAGTGATAAGGAAAGTTTGTTTATTCTTTCACAAACAAAGATAACAAAGCAGTTACATAAAATGTAGAATCTAATTCCCACAATTCATTATCTAATTAAAGCTCACGCACCTAAAATACCTTTCAATACCGCTATATTGTCACAAGAAAATTGCCACCAAAACACCTTTCAACAATAACACAACGAAACAATAAAATTTTAATTTACGATTAGATAAAATCTATTATAATAGAAAATACATTCAAAACAATTTTCTTATTTGTACGTTATTTGTCTAATTCGTTTCTGTGCTTTCATTAAATTATTCAAATTCCATTCCATTTTCCATATTTCATTTCACACATTTTTTTATTTTTCCTTTTTGTCAACTTTTGTAATTTTATCGCCGTTTCTAATTTTCCCCGTGCAAAAAAAAAAAAAATACAAAATTTCTTATATAAACATTATACTTAGCTATATATAGAGTGTGTGCGGAATGGAAAGACAAAAAACAAAAGTTTGTTTTATGCGCTCTATACATACTTATTTAATTAAAATTTAATTCAATATACATTAAAAAGAAATATATCAAACAAAAAAGAAAAGTTTTAAAACATCCTCAAATTCCAATTTTCTTAAAAAAAATAAAAAAATAAAAAAATAAGTGAAAATTTAAAATAGGAAAAGAAACAAACGAACGAAGAATACAAAAATAAAAATTAAATTTATCTCGCGGCATTTTCTTCCCCATATCCATATACATTTTATATCATACACACACACATACACAGATTTTTTTTTATTTAGCTGTGTTATATAATTTATAAATTATAATATATTTCGTTTTCATACGAAAATATATATTTTTAATTTATTTATAATAAATTAAGTATATTATATTAAAATAAAATAAAAATAAAAATTAAATTAAAATTATAAATTTTTTTTTTTTTTGTGTACTTTCATTATTTAGAATACCAAATTTATCTTGTTAGTCAATCATAAATTTGAATATAATTATATATATCTTTTTAGTTTTTAATTTAAATAAAAAAAATTACAAAAAATTCATAACAAATTAATTAACAGAATTGCTATATGAAAATTCAATTAAATTTATTTATGTTTTTGAAAGAATATGTGTATACATATACATACATATTATGTATATATGTATACATATTTTAATTCTTTTATCTTTTTTAATTCTGTATTTACGTAAAGTAAAATTAATTACGTAATAGAAAATAATTCTTTTAACAATATTATTTAGTTTGATTTCTTTAAATAATTAGAATGAATAATGCATTATACTTATAATGTAATTGATAATGTTTATTATAAACCTGTTAGGCAAATGAATTAATTAAATAATCAAAGAATTTTGATGTTTGTTTATATAGAAAGCATCTATTGTACATATTTTACCTATGTGTATTGTTTACAAGGATGATATATCCCTATGAGCATTTTGATATAGGAAAATTCTAAAGTCATAGTATAGGTGTTAGAATTTAATAGAACAGAGAAATTACAGCCATATCTGGTCATATTCAAAATTTGGGCCATACTTCATACGTATATGGTGGGTGGGTTTTTAAATTATTTTTAAGCTCATCCCACATAAAATATGACCTGATATGCAGCTTGGAACATCTCTATACGTATTGTAAGGGAAACTTTTACGAAATAATTCTTCGGTGTACGTATATTAGTGGCATTACCTGTATAAGACGGAATTTAATCTTTAAGTATTCTTAATTATTTAAATAATGGATGTATGTATTTTTATAAAAAAAATTGTAACGGAAAAATTCAAATAATATGTCAGTTGATTAAAAATAAAATTCTATCGAGCTGACCTTAGAGGTTTTGCCAATTGCCCATATAGTTAGTATTTATTCATATTAGTTAGCTAGCTATATTTTAGTGGATCGTCCATGTTCTTACAACTTGGTTCATAAATTTTATCCAATCAGTCGACAAATTTCGTTAAACATAAAATTTTGTAAAGCTGATCATAGAGGTATTGTACATATATAGTTGATTTGATAGAATGGTCCTTCGCCATCTTGCATAAATAGAACTTGGTTCTCTTTAATATATACCACAATTTGACAAAATATTCCCCCTTTTCTTGAGGATCGTCAGTGGCTTACAACTTATTTCATTTATTGTTTTCATATCTAATCAATTAATTTGGTTATAGATAAAATTCTGTGAAACGGAGCCTAGAGATTTCGTAAATTTGCTATTCATATGTTGTGATAGAATGGACATATCTCACCAAGAAAAAATTATATAATACCGTCAGGATCTTACAACTTGATCCATTTATCATATCCCTCGAAGTAATAAGTTTAAATACATACATAATTCGGTAGAACTTGTTTTTTAGATTTTGCCAATTGGACATGTAGATGATGTAATCTCTAGAATCAGCTTCCCAAAATTGTTGTTTGGTATAGGATATGATTTGTGAACCAAGCTGTAAGACCCTGACGATCCGCTAAACTATGGCGGGCAGTTCTTCAAGAGGGGGAATACTGTTCTATCACAATTGGCAAAATATCTATGATACAGAATTTTATGTTTAATCAAATTACATTTTATTTAAGATTTTCTAAACAATTTCGTAAAAAGTTGATTCAGAAAAAGAATTTTTTACCATAAGAATCTTCCTGAACGATAAGTCATTTTTCCATCCATAATATGCGATTCTTGGTATTATCTCGGTTTACATCACAACCAGGCGCAACTGATATGTTTGCACTAGACATCCGTACACTTGTGACTGTAATATTCAATTGTAAACGTACAGCAAATTTATAACCGATTTACGTCGACGATTATAACGATTGCTACTGCGTATAATATCGTCGGAACTCTTGTAGCTATCGGATTACAATTAAAGCATCTCTTTTTCGAATCATCACTGGTTAATACCATTGATCGTATATGTACTTTATAATATAGTCCCTATAAATGGCGATCCATCCTTCTCTCCATTATTTGAACACCGGAATATTCGCGTTGCATGGAAAAACTTCCAAAGATCAGGATTTGAATTGTGACAGAATATACTTCTTATACATTTAAAAAAAGTTTCATAAACTCAAATAAACTAAAACTGCGTTGACGCTTTATTTGTTGTAAAACTAATTTAAAATTACCTTGCGTTTCAGTAAACTAAAAATAGTATCAATTGCCATAACTGTTGCCATAGCTGTTCAAAGCAATTTGAATATTTCGAAAAACGGCGTGACATAACTACATAAGTATATAGACATTCGCCAAAATTGTAATTTTTAGGCGTGTTTTTATGCAAACAAAGCAAGTTCTATCAGAATGACGGTACGAGAGAGAGATGCGGGATAGTAATATTAGTAAATTCAGGAACTATTAAATAAAATAAGATGAAGCACTACAAATCAAGGTATGTTGCCATTAGAGAAACTTTAAATAGATAGTAATTGGCCACTTCACTTTTGAACACTTCTGTGATATACACGATTACACTCCATCGTTTTAGCCGTTTTCACAATAATGGAGTAGTTAACAAAATGTTAAATAAATTTTTAGGAAATTAAGTGAACATTATTTTTATAAAAGGAATGTTAAATTCGCAGCAATACCATTATTGCATACGCCATTATTATCTGACGATTTTCTTCCTAAAGCTCAACACAAAATTTATTTGCAGATGATGCAAGATGGTGCCCCTCATCACAATACAAATATTAATTGATAAACAAAAATTAAATGATAAATGGGCGGTGAACCTGTACCATCATTGGTTTCCAAATCGTTAGACTTAAACAAACTTACACTGTATAAACGAGGGCAACTTTATGTAAAGGCCATAACAAAATATACCATAAAATTCTCGTAAATATACAACACAAGACAATATGTTTAAACAGTATTTAAAAAGATAGGCAATAAATTACAGGAACGAAAACTAAAATATTAGTGATACCACCTTTTTTTTCATTTAAATTAAGCTTCGTTAACTGCAATAAAGAGGCATAAAATCGTTAACTGCAATAAAGAGGGATAAAATCCAAATAATTTAACTATCAAAAATGTGGATATCGAGATTCCAATGAACCTTTTGATCAACAAAAAGTTAAAAAGAAGCTATACGTGATAGAAGCATGCATTATGGTTAGAAGGTTTATAGTAACAGTAGAGTTGTGTGATGGTGATGATGGTGTAAGAACATTTTAATAGGCACCATTGAGCCTTAAACTGTATTCTAAGATTACAAAGGTTTAGATTAATTTCGTTATCTAGTTATAATCATAACAAATACAATACAAGCCGTTTACTACAATTATGAAACATCTAACCAAAATCTAATATAACATAATTATAAGATTTACCTGAGAGCTTTTAAACCTAGTTTTATTTACGTTAATCTTTTACACAACTTTATTTTCCGATAACTCTCTCCTTCATTTTCTGTAATAACTGGAAAATCCACCAACTATACATGCAAGCTTTTAATAATAATATTTCCAATAGCTGCGAAAAATTATTTTATAAGTTAAGCTTTGGTATTTATTGCGCTTAAACTACAGAAAGCTTTTAGTAACAGAAACGCGAGTTTTTAATAATCTGTATTCGATGATTAGGAACTTTTAGACATGATTCCATAAATTAAAACCAAAGCTTATAAAAGAAGTTATTAAACTTTCAAACCAGAATTACATTTTACAAAGCTTTACAATTTTAAGTTCTTAAAATTTCCCGAAGTTTATTATTATATTACCTAATGCTGCAGCATTAAAATTTTGAAACAGAACATTCCAACGACCCTAATCGTTGAAAGCTTTTAATTTTCAAACTTGTGATGCGAGCTTTTTGCTTTAATTTCTATAAAATGATTTTTAATAATAAAATTTTCAATTGTTTCTAAATTATGCTGGGATATCAAAATGCTTTGTCTTAAAAGATGCACTTAAATCAGAAAGGTTTTATTGACATAAAATTTGTTGGTAAATAAATGTGGAAATATCATATTTATGTAACAGAGCGTTAAGAGCTTTTTATTGTATTCAATTTTACTTCTTTAGATAACGGTTATAAATAAGTTTACTTTAAGTAAAACTATTAAACTTTCAGCCATAAGATTCACTTATGAAAGTTAAGCTTTTTAGCTGCTACTAGAAAGTAATAATAAAAATAATCTGAGCTTTCAATCAAGGACCGAAAAATTAAAAAGTATTATAATATTTTATAACTCATAAAGCTTTGATTTAATAAATATTAGTTAGTATATAAATTGCTGAAAGCTTTTAATTTCGTATTGTGATATATTTACAATGATCAATTGGTAAATTTCAGAAAGCCGTTAGTGGTATAAATCATACTAATGAAGCTTTAAGATTGTAGAATATGGAAATTAAAAGTAAAATGTTCTCAGACACAAAAGTATTAAGCAAAATAATTTAAGTCACCAATAAAACTTTAAGTAAACAGAAATACTTCAGCTTTAATAAAAAAATACAAAATTTTAAACTTTAAACTTCACCTGAACACATTTTAAATCATTTGAATTTAAATCGTTTATGAATAAAATGGATTTTTCCGTGGGAATGTTTGGTTTGGTATTTAGTTTTAATATTTGAGTGAATTAATGTTTTCAAGATCGGCTTTCAATGCAGTTTTGTCATCGGTTAATTTATTTGCTTGAAATGTACACACTTTTCAGTTCAAATATCTTCTAAATCTTGTAGGTATTTATTGTACAAACTCTATGTTTGATGTTATTATCATCATATCTTTATAAATTTATTAATAGTCCAACCACAATTTTTGTGACGTCCTCAAATTGAAGTTTCTGTAACTTATTACAATTCTGACATAATTTAACGTGCCAATTTGTAATTTTAGATGAACTCAAATTCATTTAAGATCGATTTAATTGAAGTAGTAATTTTATATTCAATGAATCTCTCCAAATTATATTTTCAATTTCAAAATTGAATTCATTGACTGCTGAAGAATGTTTAAGTTTTACTTCAACAATTAATTTCTAAATTTCAGAGCAATAATCGCAAATAGCGTAACGGCTACCAATATTGGCACTCTTTCAATGTGTCGTCGTTTGTGTTTGAAGAAATTGGTCGATATACTTTCAATGTATTCTAATAGAATAATTATTACTGGAAAGTCTAAATTTGTAAAGCACTTTACCCCAAAGTATGAGTATTTCGGGAATTGCATAGGTGTAACACATATTATTGGATGTTGGAAATTTTTTACTAATGTCAGACATATTTTGGTGGTTTTCTGCTGATAATCGCCACTATATGGATGAAGTGAATGTCTGAATTATCGTTCGGAGACAGTCCGTCTATTTCCTTGTTTCGATGCTGAGTAATGCTTTTAATAGAACATATAGCCTCATTGTCGATTTGCTTTGGCGCTCTTTGCATAATTATTATCGAATCATTGACTATACTAAAAATTCGTAGATTGAATTAATATCAATAATTGTACTGTCCAAACTTTGATGTTCTGCGCCGGTTTGCGGTAATTTTTCACAAAGTGTACCATTTGATTAAGCTTTAAATTTTAATTTTTGATATAAATCTACCTATGCTTTCAAATATATCGATCTTTTTATCACCAAGTGTTGTACAAACCATTTGGAATGCATCGCCTTGAATAGTGACATTATAATTGTTGGAGCATTGTGTTGATTGTGTTGAGGATCTTTTTAATCATTTTGGCACTTTGATAGCAAATTTGTCAAAAGGAAAGAGATCACATGCGCTGAAACCCTTTTGAATAGTCTCCTTACAAAAAATATTTTCTACAACTTCAAATAAACTGGGGCAAACTTTTCTTTGGTTAGTGAGTTCATATAGGATTATTTCTTCGCCACTCTAAGACTTTACTATTCCAACGATTTTTGAAAGGTTTCAATGCAGCGAAATAAGCCAGTTGCAATATTCTGGTAACATTCGGATATAACGCTACCAAAATAATTTTCAGTTTCACGCTCAGTTAGGGCTAGAGTTAAGTGACCTGCATGTCCGTCAACAAAATATATTACAGGGGATGTAGTGCCCAGTTGAATCAAATATGGATGTAGAACTTTTGAAATATACTCATAAAATATTTCTCTTGTCATCCATCCGTTTTCATTAATGCCCAGGCCCCATCTTTTTGGCAACGATTTTCTGATTTTCTCAGTATCCTTTTGTACGGGTAAATAACGGGAGGTAGTATCACTCCTGCAGCCGAAAACGAGAACATGACCGTTAAATTTGATTTGGCCAATCCTTTGTCAATCTTCGAATGTTTAATTCGGTGATCATTTTGCAGCTAATGCGTTCTTGGTCTTCGGGCATAAGAGGAAATTGGTCTCGTCACCATTTAAAATCCTTGAGGGATCCTTTAACACATCGAGATGATTCTGGTCTATTAAAAAATTTAAAATGCTTTAATCTAACCTTTCTCAGATTTTGCCTTCTCCGAATGGATGTGGTCTGTTAGATTCTTCTAAAAAATCCCTACCAATACTAACAACATCGTTCTTCCTTTTGGGGAATCCTTTAGATTGTGATATTTTGTCCCATTGAACAATGCGTTTTTCTTCATGTTCTGTTAGGATGGTTGGTGGGCCTGGACGAGATTTGGTGAAATTTATTAATTTTTCCATTTTTCGTATAGTTTGCCTTTTGAAGTTGGGATTTATCGTAGGTATTCCGTTATTTCGGCATTTTAAAATACTAGAATCTCCAATGATTGGGGACAGTGCCAATAGATGTAGTAGTTACGCTATTCAAATTATAGTCCAATTTTGAAAATACGTTCATAGGTATGTATATACATAATATGTATTATCTATGATACTCTGACTATAGTTTCAATCGAGAAATGACTATTTTAATGCAAAATTAATATTTTACGTAAAACGAGAACACCGAAAGCTGCGGTACGTGTCTATAGTCCCCAAATAATATTAATCATGAATTATTTATTAATCCGCTGCAAATTATAAAAACAACATTTTGACCAAAAAAATCGCACCGTTTAGTCCAGCCCATTTCAGTAACAAATCCGAAGAAACTGGCTTTTACATGTACAAACATCTGTGCAACTAGATTGTTGTGATAAAAAGGTTTGTAGGCGAAGATTGCAAAAATATATGCCGATGCAGCCATTTGTACGACATTATGTGTATCAAATAAACGGGCATCTCTTATTGGAACACTCTTCATACCAACTTATTCTGTTCTCTATATTTTAAATCTCTAGTCTTAACCTCAAGTCATGATCACTTTAAATTTTTTGTATGTATATAGAAAGCATTGCCTCTGAGTTAAGAAAATGTACTCAGCTTTCGACACCTTGACGAAGAATGAGTTTTCAGACTCCTACTAATGGTCAATATGGATATTTTGTAAATAACTAATTAAATTATGGCGCAGAGTTGGTGACGACTTGAATTAAAATTAAGTTTTTGTTGTACGAGTATTTTAATCAACTGTTTGAGACATTCAAACAGGTTACAGGCTTAAGGAATTTCAATTAAAATTCTTCTTGTGGTTGTCTATACATATGTGTACATATGCATATAGACATTGACATTTTTAAATAATTTCTAAAAGTGGAGTTAATTAAGAGCAAAATTATGATAAGCGCGGGTGGTCCCATACAACCAAATATATTATAAATTTTCAAAAATTCTCGGTGTACAAATTAAAAGTTTCTACCTACATACATATGGATTTTGAAAATTTTGTGATCTACATTTATTAGTTACATTGTACGAGAAATACTAAATTCTTTTATATTTTAATTATCTTAAAAATTTCAAATCATTAGAACTTTTCATCCCCAGAGTGGTACTTATGGATAACAACAAACTATAATTCTGCATAATCCATTTTCATTATGAAAATATCCAAAGTACTAACGATTTATACTTTTTCATAAAAAATATCGTTCTCTTAAAAATTCGTATAGGTATATGTACATATTACCAACAAAACAAAAAAAAAAAAAAACTAAGCACCAGACAAAACTTTAAACATTATATCCAATTTTGTTGTTGTTATGTTTTTTTTTCTGTACCATCTCTGTTGAATTTCCTCATGGATAGGTTTTTACTTAAGGTCGAATTAATTGGAGTTTAATTCAAAAAGGATTTTTTTTTATAATAATTTCTTCTTCATTTTATTAGTATGTACATATACTCTTGTAACAGAAACAAAAACAAAAATAAGATTATGGATGCGATGATGGGTATATATATATAGAGAAAGTGAGGGGCATGAAAACGTGGGTGGAAAATATTTAAGAGCTAAGTAAATAAAAAAAAAATCTTTTCGGAATTTGTTTTTCCATGCATAATTGTGAAAATGGTTTATGGTTTTTTTATTAGCATTTTCATTTAATATTTTTGGTGTACTAGCATCCGTATTTTTGTAAATACGTATACGCAAGTAATGTACATGCCATGGTTTCCAACTGTGGTTAGTTAATGTAAAATATATAGAGACGTATTATGGTTCCATTGTCGTAAAGTGGATTAAACTATACAAGAATATGTACAAAATGTTCTTTTAATTGGAGACATATGTTGATGATCTGGAATTAAACCGATTTTTTTGTTAAACATATCGATTTTAAAATTGTTTGTATATGTTTGAGATTCCTGCGTATTATTTTTTTATAGCTTGGGGGTACGAAATTATTTAATTCATTAAAATGTAAAAAATATGTTGACATTTTCTTTGTAGTGATTCATCGATGCGAACAATATTTCGAATGTCAGAGACAGTTTTTTATTACATTTAATTCCCTATACTATACAAGATGTAATTAGTGGTTTTTTATTTTTTTTTAAATTTTTTTTTGAAAATTACAAAGCTTTCCGTTAAATTTTCAATTTTTAATGAAATTTCTACTAAAATGGGTTTGACAATTACTCCAGGGGTGTTTTATATTATTATATATTTTTTTTTTATTAAAAAATTGATTGCTTGGTTTTGTTTTTACACAAAAGGAGTTCTAAGAAATATTTTTTTACAATTTACAGAATACACGTTTTTCTGTGGCAACGGCAGGTTACAACAATACATAATCTTCTATATGTATGTATACATATAAATTAGTGATATTAAATTTACTGATGTTTGTGGTATAGATTGTGGTGATAATAGATTCTCAAAATTACACAATATATGTATTCTTAGTAATAATAATGGCCACTACTAAAATCTGGTGTGCCACTGTCCCTATCTAACAGAAGCTGAAAACTCTACAAGCGAATCAAGTCATTCCGTTGCTATTCAGTCCAATCACGCATTTGTCATCTGCATATGCAAGCACCTGATTGGACTGGCGATATAAGATGTTGTGCTGAGGTGTTCCAACATAAGATTGAAGAGTATTGGACACAGAGCATCTCCCTGCCGAACACCCGAGCTAACTGCAACAATTCTTGATATAGTCTGTTCTAAACTTCAACACAGCATTGAGACTGTGTCACTGTCAATCTACACAATCGTACCAGTTTTGTTGGTATACCTAGATATCCCAGCGAATACCACAAATTCTCTCGATTGATCGAGTCATAGGAATGCCGGAAATCCAGGAACACCTGCTGTACGGGGATGGAAGTCACACAGTGAACATCAGTCGATGTTTCCAACCCGAATGGCAGTTGACGCAGGCTTAAAAGTATGTGTAATTCAGTAATTCCTTAATTACGCGAACTGCGCTCTTTACTGAGTTGTTGTACTTTCCGAACCTCGAATTTCCACCATTCTCGTTTTTTCCGTTGCACTTAATTATTGGCCATATTTTGTTGTTCAATTGCAAGACGACACTCGTCATCAAACCAATCATTCTTGGGTCTACTTGTTGTCGCTGACAAGATCCTAATATCGTTTGTTTTGATATTCAATTATCAGATCTTGACAATCGAAACGTTTCATGCATTTCTCTGTATTTCCGGACCTGTACGAAAACGTCCACCGTGACTGACAAGTTCTCACATCCTGCACAATCCAAGCACATGGTCAATTTGGCTGCGGGAAATTTTGCGGGGATGGATCCGTATTTCCGAATGTATCTGTTTGTGAGGGGAAAATGTGCTTGCTACTCTTAGATCGTGAGTATTGCAAAGTACATCATTCTCGCACCATTATCGGTCGCCGTTTCGTGTCGGGAGTATGGACCCTAATTTCACACAAGTCGGTCTGATTTCTGCAAGCTTTAGCATTAAAGTCTCCAATTACCATTTTAACATCGTGTTCGAATATAGATCCCATCAGATCATCCAAGTCATTGTAAAATGAGTCTTTATCTTGGGGTTGGCTGACATCTGTGGGCACATGTACACAAATTATCGACAGGTTAGCTTGGAAGTCCAAAACATTCTTGTTTACTTGCGGCCCAAGAAGAAATCAGCTCCAAGATTTCCAAGGTCATCTCTACTGTATAACAGCGTATAGCCCTGGGACACATGGTCTCCACTTTTAGGCCAGCGAGCTTCTTGAAGAGCAACGAGTTCCAGCCGATACTCTACTTCATGCATGTGATTAGGCCCTCCAACGTTCCTGATTTGTTAAGTGATTGCACGTTCCACGTGCCGATCCTTAATCTCGTGTCCGGGTACTTGAGCGGGGGTCCAGTGTTGTTTTGGCGGTATCCATTATTCGTTTTGTTGATTTCATAAACAGCTTATTTTTTTACGGGTGCGGGTCATCAGCCTAGCGATCCAACCATTTAGTCGCCTCCTACGACAAGCAAAGAATACTGTGTTGGTATTCTTGGAAAATATGTTCGTGCAATTTAAGTTTACGAGACCGAAGACCGAGTTTAGTATATGGTATATTTAATTTCAAACTACAAACTAGACCGAATGTATTCACCAACCGACAAATTATTGGCACTCATAAGGAAATTTTGAAATCAAACTGTTGCAGTGAGCTCCAATTTTTGAAATTGGTGATATTTAAAGCTTTTCTGTATATTTTAAAAATTTTTGTTCAATATTACAGTCCGAAAATAGTTATATAGTTATTTAGTTTAAAAATATAATTGATTTACGACATGATTAACAAAAAGTACAATAATTGACACCCGAATATAATTATAGTGATCTCTTACTTCCACATCGCAAAATTCTTTAACAGCATGGAACACTTTCTCTTTTCTTTTAGGCACTCCCTCCCCGCTGGAATGTGATTATCCATTCCTCAATAATTTTTTCTTATCCTCTGCGTTTAAAACAGTTGAAGGACCCGGGCTCTTTTTTGTAAATTTGATGCTGTGAAAAATGCTTAGCAGCACTGTTTTTAGACCTTTCGCCCCCCTTTATAGATTCAAGAGCATTGACTCGGAATAATTACCTTTAACTTTAGGCATTTGGAAACTTAAAATGTAAAAATTTGTAACTATTTGTCAGATATAACTTAAATTTCTGTCATTATAACTTAAATTTGGTATACAGCGCCTAAATTTTGATAACAAAAGCTCCTCTAGCCTATAAATTTAAAAATGGAATTATTAATAATTAAAGATATCAAAATGCTTTCATTCAGCATATTTACTATTTGATTTTGAACAATTTAAAATTGACTTTAGGAAAGGAAATAATTCGGAGTATTCAATATTTGGAAATGCCGTAAAATTTGGTACGTCCTACTGCTGTAGTGTATTTGGTCTATTTTATGCAAAATAACGCGATTTTAACATTTACGCTGACTATGTAAACCTCTCAAAGTATATTCAACCAAAATCAAAGATGACAAGGATGGAGAACACCCTATCGCTTTCTAGTCGCACAAGCTGAATGTAGCTCAAAAGAACTATAGTGTGACCGAACTATAGAATGTCTCGTGGCAGTTCTAAGTAACAAAAAGTTCAGAGCTTATGTGGAGGGCTATGAATTTGTGATTATAACTGACCATGCTAGTCTTCAGTGGCTAATGAACGAAACAGACCTATCTGGTCAATTAGCTCGCTGGAGTTTAAAGCTGCAAGGTTAACTTCCGGATTGCGTATTGCAAGGGAACACATAATGTTTAGTACTACATGTTAACTTGCAATCAGCAGCCTTCACGACTATAAGGAATACTTAGACCTAATAGACCGAGCAAATAGCGCAGTGGTTAAAGCTGCGACGTTTGGATCGGGAGGTACCGGGTTCGAATCCCAACAGAGGCGGGATGCAAAAGGTATTTTTCATCTCCTGATTACGATCGGTGATTAAATTGAAAACATCTATGACCCTCTGTTGGAATGTAGAACTCATGGGCCGACCCATCTTCCATGTCACTGTACAGGGTGACATGGAGCTATGCAATGCGCAGGTGGTATACTGTACTTGTGTGAATGGGATGAATGAATGGATTGAATGAATGTTGTGTGAATGTAAGGTAAGGCTATGGACCGTAAAAGTGTCTATGCCAAGTCCTTTTTAAATAATAATAAAATAAATAGACCTAATAGAGACGACTGAGAATACGAAGCCACAGCCCTGTAATCTCAAAGTAGTTGATGGAAAGGTCTTGCATCAGCCGTTAAGACATCGCGACCTCCAAAGAAACGTCCCCAGTTGGCAACTCAGGATACCAAAATTTTGATTCCCTGGATTTTGGAACAGGCACATGCGTCTCCAGCCACATCCCACATGGGACTGGGAAGATGATAGAGTTCATCCGTCGAATATTCCTCTGGCCGACTTTGGCACGTGACACTAAGGAATACGCGCGCAAGTGTGAAATAGGCCCCTACTCAAGTTGAAAGAAGGCAATACTCACTTCCTCGTTGTACTAGATCACTACTGCCACTGAATACTTCATGATTAGACTACTTCCTGACCGGCATGCCTAGTGTTCCATCAGCACATGATTTAACACGGGTCCTAGTATGCACTACTCCGATTCCTAGGCAAAGAAGCACTGAGTACTCATCAAGTAAAAGGAAGACTATTCGACTAGCACTGGCAAAGGAACTCGTGTTGCTTCACCTACAACATGCTTCATATGATCTGCGGTCAACAAACCGGAAGGTAGAAGCAGGACAAAAATTATACGTCCGTAATTTCACCTAAAGCAATGCTGCTCCAAAGCACTCGGCCAAACTGGCAAAGAAATACTTGCCAGTGGGTGGAGTTGCGTTTGAGCTGATTCACAAAGATGGCAAGATCCTGGGTGTCTTCCATGTTAAGGATATCCGGCTTTGAAGGGAAAATGGAAACAAAGGAACAATATCTCCAGGCGATCTCATGAGAATTCTGACAGAAGCCATTCAAAAGCGTAATACGAACAGGGCGATTATTGAACTAATTTGATCGTATAGTATTCAACTCTAGGGCTATACTAAACAATCAAATGGTTTAATCAGTCAACGATGTCAAAACTGATTGCTACGTGCAATACCACTATGTATCCAATGAGGAATTACCTAAATGTAGCCTAAATGTTGAAGATTCAGAGGGTGTGGAATGTTGATCCCTTGTAAACCCGTACTCCACTTATTTGTTACAAAATTCACCCTTATAACCTACCCTAATCATAACATTCTTGTTTGTCAAGCTTACCACTTTGAAGAAATTTTATTATTTTAAGAGCTTTACGGTCAAATTATGACTAACATTTAATGACCGAATTTAGGCAAAATTGATCCATTAATAGAACATTAAATGTTCGTTCCACTTTAATATAAATTCCCACACATATAAACGTACTATTATCGCACACTATATATAGATAATTTAATATTTTATCGATTAACTATTAGAAAGCTGTAATTATTTAAAATAAAAAGCTCCTCCCTATGTACACATCATATAATCGGTGAAAAAAAAAAAATGTTTCAACTAAGCTCGATGTTTATAAATAAAAATATCGTACGTTTGTATATGTACAAATAAAAGCTCGTATATTAATACGTATAGTGTTGTTCTGCTTTGCATATCTTATCGAATTCAATCGACATACATATTTTCCAGAATTCACTTGTAATTAATTTTTTTTTTTGTGTTATGACAAAGATTAATTTCTGTGTATAGGAACGATACGATACCAAACCAACAGTCGTTTATGTATATATACCATAATATAGTTGAAGGATTCGTTGAATTTGATGATGTTTTGAACGACAGCACAACAAAAATATATGTGTGTGTGTATATACGTATATCGTATGTATACTAAAAAACCCCTTAAATTTGTCTAATATGATTTTAATTGCTTTTGAAATATTTACGCTTATAATACTTTTTGTTGTTATGCTGCGGCTGCCTCGCTCTATAAAATTATGTCGCGTGATTTAATTTTTTTTTTTTCAACATCATACTATATAGAATTATTCTGATTGTTTTTGTTATGATGTTGGTTGTTGTTATATATTCTTGGATGATAAATGATACTATCATCATCATCGTCATAGCATAAAAAAAAAAAATTATGATAATATTTCGACGCGGGTGTGTTATTGTTGTTGCTGCTTTTGATTATGTTAACTTTTTATCATATATACATTTATACGACATATTAGATATGCAAATGAGGATATTAAAACAAATTTGTCATCCGTGCACTTACCTCCTTCGTCTGTCATCACTAGCACAGTGGTAGCTGGTCCAGGTCCTTCCGGATTAAATACTTGTATTGATACTAAATATTGTGTATATGTTTCTAGGTTATGTATTTCGTGACTCTGTAACGATAAAAAAAAAAATAAAACTTATTTACAAGATTATAATGTTTAGCTATTTAGTTTATGGTGTAGTCAGCGCATTATGTCAGCTTAATGGTTTTTGTAAAAATCATTTTTCATGACGAAAGTAGGTATGTGTACTTAACTTTTTTGTATTTTTGTAATCAATCTTATACACAAAATTATTTTTCTTATTTATACCACTTAGCTAGTAAATTATGTTACATTAATTTTTTGAAGATACGAAACAAATCCCGATTTTTATATAATTGAGTTTAATATGAAATTGATGAGTAATATATTTAAATAAATCATTGCTTGAACTTTGTTTACTGCATGGAATTCAAAGATTATTTAACCAGATACAAACGAACAAAAACTATACGAATACAAAATAAATCTTTCAGAGTATTCGTTTGAATCCTTCATTTTAAAATAATGACAAAATTTACCATTGCTTTTTTATAAATCCGTGGCTTTCAAAAAAATTCACAATTTTATGAACAAAAGTTATCCCAGGTTTCAGAAGTTAACAATGTTCATCATAACTGTTGGTTTGATATTACGGTTAATTAAACATCAAATTCCACAACTCGGCCATCCTGAATAAATGACATCTTATAATCACAGTATAGGGAAACTGCTTTTCTTCGGTATCGTCTTCTACGATCATTCATTTTAGTCGTCTTTGATCTTGGATATTCATCTCGTCTTCTTCTGTGTTACTTGTCTTTTCGTCCTTTAATCATTGAATCTGTCTTGTGCCAATGACAGGAATGGTCGAGGTAGATTACCCGATGTAATCTACGCGATTGTTGACACGTGTATTACGTAAATTACTTGGGAATATCTTTTATCAACGTCGACAATATTAACACAACGCCAAATACCTGCGATGGTTAAAAATTGTCCACAACTATTGGTCTAAAATATTTGCCAAACTTTTGTGTTGCTCTGCGTGAATTAAGTGTTTGTGCGATTGTCCTAGAAAAATCCTAGGAAACTAACACCATAATGATATACATACTGCGATATTGTTATGTCTTAGTTAACCGAAAATTATTTCAGTTTTTCAAAAATTAGAGGATTATGAGGGTTAGGGCAAGAATTTGGAAAAAATTGCACTGAGTGCAAAAAATTACACTAAAACCGTTCGTTTGAATCAAAAAAAATTGCCTGACAGCTAAATTTTTTGCACTCAGTGCAATTTTGTCTACACTGGTTTTTTCGACCGAGTTACCCCTATTTTACACCAATACTATAATTTTATCTGTCACTGTGCTGCCATTTTGACTTTTGTGAACAAAACCGACTATCTATAAACGGTTTTGTTTGTGAATATTAATTTTTTTTTTTCAGAAAACACAAATATAAATGAGGGTAAATCGGTTTCATGTTCGATTGACACACAAAATCAGTGTACTCTGCCAATGAGGGGAAAAAATCAAACGAAAACGATATCAAACGAAAACGACATTCTCATAGGGGTCATAGCAAACTTGCCAATCACGTGTTTTTTCCTAAATTGAAATATTTAGACTCAATGATATCTTGGAATATTCGACATTATGGTGCTAGCTTCCCAGAATTATTCCAAGAAAGTCTGGAAAAATCATCTTATCGACACATATATGATTAAAATATATTTCGGATAGCTTATATTTAAAGACGTCTTAGTATATATGTATACGCCATTATTGTGTTAACTTCTAAGGGTTTCCCAAGAAATTCCGGATATACCATATATGTATATGATATATATGAGATCATACCCTTGGTTGTCCTTAACCTCCTAATCTTCTACTTTTTTCAAAATTGTAATAATTTTCGGATAGCTTAGACCTCCAATGCCATTTTATTTTTTTTTATTTTTATTTTCAATCTCTACTAGTTATGGAGCTCAAGGCACTTCCGGCTATTTTTGACCCTCTACACCTTGTAATAGCTTCATGCCAGCCTTCATTGACATGAACGAACGCTCGGCCCATGGAATCCTTTTTGCATTCCGCCGTATTTAGATTCGAACCCGGTACCTCCCAATCCAAACGCCACACCTTTAACCAGTCTGCTATTTGTATGGTAACATCTTAGTTTATATGTCATTATAATTAGCTTTCCAGGGTTTTCTCAAGAAAACTTGCAAATTTATTTATTTGGTAGACCAATGCTTAAAGAAATAACTGCGGTCACATAATTGGTAAAATTTAGTGGTAAAAAAAAATCCTAAAATTTTTATTTTTAGGGCATATTTGGAACCAAAGTCTAGTTCTACTTCTAACTAATTTTACTGGTATAGTTTTAATTTCGTCATCGCAAGTTGTGAAACAATGTCAACTTTTCTAACCTAACCTATTTTGAAAACAGATTAAAATGCTTTGAATGAGATTATAAAACTGTCGCCGCCCGTATAAAACAATAAACCTAAAGAAATCAGGCTACCCTGTCGACGTTCTCTACAAATAGTTGTCGACACGTCAAGGTATAGAAAATAATAGATGACGCGTAAATTCCCATCCTTGCGAACAATGATCGTCTTCATATCGGATGCTTGTTTGCTGTAAACTTTGTGTTGTTTTAACTGTTTGAATCTTTATAGGTTTATTCTTCGTCGTCATCTGTTGTTAAATATCTATCTTTTTCTATAGGTATATGTGCTTTTAGATAGTTTAATTAAATCGGCACTGCTACTCACTACTCATTTTGATAGGTTCAACATGGTCACCAACCTTCTCCAAATCATGTCCAGATCCCTTTATGTTTGGTTGCCGTCTTCCTGCTTTCCCACCCCAAACAGTTCGAACGCTATTCGAAAGAGAATTCACCTGCTCCCTTATTTCTAGGAATTTTGATTGTTATAGGTTTGTGCTCGATTTTATTTTCTTCACAGTTTCTTCGATAAACTTTCCTCAGTTTCTTCGTTCTCGGGATGGAATATTCCCGCTAAAGAAAGTCTATTTGCTATTATTTTCCTGTTTTCACGACTTCCACCTGCATTTGCTGCATTATATACAAAGTAGAAACATTCCTTTTTGCTGCATTATATACAAAGTAGAAACATTCCTTTTTGCGTCTTTTTCGATAGTATAGTCCTCCTAGTTTCCATTTTATCTTTTTGTAAACTTATACTTTTATGCTTTCTATATCATTTTTGATAACCATATACCAAATGATATGGGATGTCGGCTAAGTCCATAGACATGTGCACAGGCTAGAACGATCTTAAACTTTATTCCCAGAAGGGAAACTATTAATTTCTTCAGTGCGGTTAAAAATACTAGAATCTCCAACGCCTTATAGCATCTTTATTTTGCAGGTGTAGTTTTCTTACTGTAGAAATAGGCTCCGTATTTTAGGTTTGAGACATTTGTATTTGCACTTGTATTTCTGTAGATGGTTAATACATTTTTTATACAGTTTCATGGCTTATAAAGAATTTTAACTAATTGAACGATTCTTTCTGCAGGATACCGAAATAAAACTTGAAGAGGCTTGAGCACACATAACAAGTAGAGAAAATAAAATAAAAATACATTAAATTTTATTATTAAATTGTCGTTTAAGTTTCTTTCATCCTTAGTTATCGCAGATTTTCTTTTGATGGTGAGGGAGGACAGCAAACACTTTGGACTATTTTTCTTAGAGACTAGTTGAATGATTTGTTTCCTCAGATGTTTTGTTCATGCAGTCCATACGCAATCTCATCCTCGTGGTTGTCTTAAATTTTTCATCCTTAAGGATAGCAATTCTAATAGAAGTTCCTATATAATAACAAGTAATTCTTTGGAAGCTTTAAAGTTTTGTTATGTAATATTGAGGGACGCTTTGGTGAATTAAAAGTAAATTTCTTTTAAAAATAGTTTTGGACTTCTGCCCCATGAAGCCTTCAGCCTGTTCAGTTTCATTTAATTTCTGTACATTTTATAAGCAATATTTATTTATCAGTATCTCGGTCATGTGACCAAAGTAGGAAAAAGATGAGCGCCAACACGGTGCTTTAGTACTGGCGCTCCTGTTTTTCCCATAGTTTAGAATAAAAAATAATTAAAATTAAAATAAAAAAGTGCAAATGAACGTGAAAAACGATTCTAATTTAATTAGTAAGTTTAGTTAAATAAAGAAAATTTGGTGCAAACCGGAATGGACAGATATATAACTGTTCAGACCAAACGAAAAAGAAGGCCGAAATCAGCGCAATTATAGCTAGTAAAACTAGCGTTAAATAAACTCGTCAATATAATCGACTCAAAATTTTATATTGCTCCGCTAAAAAGGAATAATATCCTAGAAACGAAAATCCAACCTTTGAAAATTGATGGTTTCAGAGAACTTGTAAACCATTTCGATTAAACCGGAAATCGATATTACATTTACCAGGTAAAAAGTCAAAAGGGGTTGACTGATGTTTTAAAAAAAACTGCAGAGCAGCGTAGAGGTGACCGACATCCATACAGCTCTCGCCGACAAGGCATCCATGCCAAATGTATTGCAAACATTTTAAATCGGGATAAGATTCCTCAACCGAATATATACAATTTGAGACATTTACTGAATCGTAAAATCATTGTAGAGGAATCGAAAAACTGAACCGGACCAGCTTATTGCACGTTGAGTGAAGTTTGCGTTATTTGTCGCAAACTACATGATTAAAAAAAAAAGCGATAAGACGAGAAATGATTCATCTGTAAAACGTTGTAGTAATTGTGGTGAAAATCACCATTTCTGGATTTGAAGCGTAAGATCAATCCAAAGGGGATGACTGCAATGCTAAACATCTGCAATGGAGTTCGAGATTAACAACACCTATTGGAAAGCCAGTATATGAAGCAATGAACGAAGAAAATCTAGATTATTTATTTTCTGGACACCCAATTTACTGGCCATCAGATAGAAATAAAATACCTGATTTAATAGATTTCTGTATACCAAAAGGACTTGCACGTACCAATGCTCAGGTAGAAGATTGCTATGACTTATCATCCAATCACTAACCAATAATAATAACTCTGAGTAACAGAGTTTTAAAAGCAGAACCACCTCAACGTCTTATAAATAAACAAATAAATTAACTAAATGGGCTCCATATAGAAATATAGTCGAACAAAATTGCCAATTTGATATCCAACTTTGCACCCCGGAAGATATGGATGCGGCGGCGAATGATTTAACACATATATATTTTAAATAGCAGCAAAAGAGGTCACCCCTGATATTAACAACTCTCAAAAATTTAATAAGCTTTCATTTCATATACTAGCAGTTAATTTAAGAAAAACGGACAATACGCCGGCTATGGCAGCAGCAAAAATTACCATTACTAAAATGAAAATTGACTAGGGCTATTAAAGCTCTTAAACGAGCATTGAAAGAAAAAGACTCAGGAACCCAGAGATACCTTATCAAAAAACTAGAAAGGCCAACATGATCGAGTCCACCAATTAGGCAACCAGATGAACATTGGGCCAGAAGTGACAAGCGAAAAAAAAAAACAACAGTGAACTACCAAAGTTTACGGGGGACGCTTCGAAACAAATTCCTTTAAAATTTAAGTGGAAAAAAGTTAAAAACACCATTAACAATTGTATAAACCCAAAGAAAGCTCCAGGACCCGACTTTATTACAGGAAAAATGATCAGAGAATTACCTGAAAAATGCATAAAATTCATAACTTCCATACCTTTAATTTCCCTAACAAATGGAAAATATTGCTAATTGCAATGATTCCAAAGCTTGAAAAAGAGGAAACACAAGTCGCATTCTACAGGCCAATAAGTATACTTCCGATGTATGGCATGAGGGCCTTATGCTTGAAAGCTACTTGTTTCAAAGAAAATACTAGATTAAACACAATTCAGCCTTTACTGAAATAAATAACATAAACGCATGAGTATACTTCAAGGCTGTGTACTGGGGCCAGTATTGTATATTTGCTGTAAACTGCCGATCTACCAACAACTGATAAGCTTGTCACATGGATATGGTGACATTAAACAATGTCAACAAAATAATTAAGTTGAGAATTGTTGATATAGTTAAATCATCACTATAAACATTTCAGTTTAAATCATTAATTTTTAGGTCTTGAACCACACCAACAAAGTACTTGTTAATGAGAGTTCAGATTTTTCAGAATCTTGCTTGGCCACTCCACCAGCTCAGCTTGATGAATTACAGTTTCCATAGATCTGAAAACTGGGTGAATAATAAACAATTTAGACTTAGTTTTCTTTGTTGAAAATGAAGGTAATGTAGTTGGTGATGCAGGCAAACCGCTGGACTGGAAGATGGTTGTGTGTTGAGTTAACTGCAGGTGTTTTAGCCGTTTTTGGACGAGATATCATGACATTTGGTACTACCCATGGACGATATTTAAAATCCCGAATTACTATCCCTATTGGTATTTACTCCGATTTTAAACGAAATAAAAGATAGATCAACAATATTCCTGCTTTTTGGTATTAGTGAATTGCAGCTGAGGTCCCTTGCGACATTGATGTCAATATTTGTTAATTTGTTGTATAAAAATTGTTTTTCAGCCATTTGTATCTATTTAATAAATCCTGTCCACGAATAACGTTAATTGCAGGCGAGTTAGACCTTTCATATTTGTAGCTGTAAGAGACGATTTCATCATTTCGGAGAATAAGGCATATGTATCGCAAAACTTGGTTAACATATACGTCAAAACATCCAATCGCTTAACTACTGAACCATGTTTATCTCCAAGCTGATTGAACAATAATATTGAAGGTGAGCCGCTACAAACACCACTATATATGTAACCATATCCTCTTTTTTGTTTAAATCTATAATTAGTAGAAAAAATCGATGTTGTCTATTTAACGACTCAACTAAGAATAAGACTGCTTCGCAGAGTAAATTCACTGGATCAAATCTATTGATAAATCAGAATTAAACTACATATTTAAGCTAACGAACATTTAAATTAATTAATTATTATTCATGCCTACTAATGATAGGTATTTAACATAGGTTAAGGACTTAGATAATACATTTTTGTTTAGATTGTAGACTTTGCACACTTCTTGTTCGTTTCGTATAAAGAAAGATTCAAGAATAAAGCCATTGCGTTTAAAAAAAAAATTCAGTCAATTATATGGTGTGTTGTTGTTGTCAATATTGTTGTTGTTGTCATACTTATAATATTATAGATTAAATTATTTAAATTGGTTAAAAGTGGCGAACATTATTTACAAAATGTTATAAACGCAGCAATAGGAATTTAAATAAAAATTCAGAACACTTCTCGAAAATATCACAAATCAAGTATATTGTTTAATCTTCAACAATGTATAATATTTTAATATCCTCTGAAGTTGCTTTATTGTGCTTCAAATTTCATGACAAAATAATTCCAAAGAAAATTGTTAGTCATCGCGCGCATATGTAATATACATTTCAAAGACGTTGATAATCACTATATGTGATACGCGATCTAAATCCTTTCATTATCTTGTCTTTCTTCGAAAAGCACATATACGTATGACATAGAAAATATACGAGACAAATATTCATTTTCTTGTATGTATGTATGTTTATGGATTTTATGTTTCCAAGTGGGTGGATGTGTGTGTATATATTTAAAATAAATAATGATAATGGTAAGAAAATGAAAATTTTCGAATAGTAATTTAATATCATATATACATACTGTGTATAGCTAGAAGAAAAACAACAATAAGGAAATTTATTTGTAACTCTGTATATGTATATGCGTATGTGTATGCGGAAAAAAAAATATATAAGAACGTTCGTACGTTAAGAAAAAATAAAAATTAATAAGATTTTCCTCTTTTCGACATCTCATCTGCTAACATATATACATACATATATACACGATACGACGTACATACTCGTATATTAACAAAATTTACGTTCAAACATTTTGTATTTATTTTATTTTTGGCGTATATATATATACATACAGATTACGAATATGCGGTACAGTATACTCATAAAATTTATCTAAGAAGAATTAAGCTGTGTGAAAACGATATATGTGTGCTTTATGTTTAATTTTTTGTGTGTGCGACGACGATCAAAAAAATGTATCATCTCGGAAAATTATTATTATCTGTTGTTTTGTGTGTGTGTGTGTGCGTTATCGTATCATACGTATATATGGAAGGCAAAGGCGAACAACATAAATAATTTTTTAATATCTTTCTGATGTTACGTCATCTTCATCACATTTGGTATAATATTATATATACACATATATATGTACATGTTTTTATGATATACGCTCGTTACGTTATATATACGTACATATATATTGCTGTTGTATAATGTATGCATTAAATCAACGGCAAAATTTAATGAGATTGTTATAGGTTTTTCATGTTTTTTCCTTTGGCCTCGCACATCGTACGCTCGTTCTCGTCACAAATCACAAAAAAAACAAGACATCTAATTAATCAATAATTAAAATTGACGCTTAATTTAATTTATATATATACGTATAAACCATTTCAACTTTCAAGCACACATATGGGATGATTGTAATTTTTATTTTCAGCACAAAGCATTAATCAAAAAATTTGGTAAAATGTGATAATGACAAACAACAATTCTTCAATTTAATAGGATACATGATGGATTTTTTGTATACATATAACTCGGATACATGTACAGATTTCGTTTCTATTTTAATCATTAATTAGAAATTACAAAAATGAAAGTAATACGGGAAAACAATATTGGTATTATGTTCGAGATCACGAAAATTTGTGTGATTCTTGGAAAATGAGTTTGAATCAATTATAATTGAAAAACGAACGAATTAGAAGATAATTTAACGGAATGAACACTCCTTAAACCTTAAACATTTTAAATCTTAAAAATGATGTCCAAATTCATCTTTAGGCTCGACTAAGCTGTATAGTTTTAAACATTCTTGCCATAGAATCGCTTTCATAAAAGCGTCTGATTAATCCATAATTCAAAAGGTTTATAATGTGTTCAGGAGAACTTTAAAATTTACATTGGACTAATATTCGTGATTTAAATCATTTTTGCATAATACTTGTGACCGTAAGAGCATTTTAAATGGATCAAGTGCCAGTAGAAATCTGAATATTTTTTAAATGGTTAAACAGAAATTAAAAGTTTTGAAATAAAAAGCTTTCAGCGATTAGGAACGTTGGAAAAATTTTATTTTATAAGCAATAAGATAGTATAAAGACAATATATAACTTTGCAAAATTTTAGGTTTCTTAATCTTAATTATGTTGGGATTATGAATATCACTAAGAAATAAAAAGATTAATTTTTTTTTATAAGCTATGATTGTAATTTACAAAATTAAGTCTGAAAGCTCCTACTCCTTGAATAGAGCTTATAAAAACTACTTTTCAATTACTAAACACTTTCTGGTTTAAGCGCAATAAATGCAAAAGCTTAATTACTAAAATAATTTTTCGCGGCTACTAGTAATATTATTATTAGGATGCTTTTACAGAAGTTTAAGAAACAAAAGCTGGCATGTATAGTTTGTGACTAAAGAGTTTCCAGTTATTTCAGAAATTAGACTATTCTACATTTCAAATTTTATTTTGTACAATAAATGAAGAAAATAAAGTCGTCACTTGAAAGCTCAACTGTTCCTATTTCCAAAATGCAATCATTCTGTTATAACAAAAACCTTCTGACTATAGTGCATGCTTTTTTCATGTAGCTTTGTTTTAAAGTTTTGTTGATCAAAATTTCACGTCTTTCTTGAGATCCGTTAAGACAGAATCAAATTAAACAGTTTTATGAAAAGCTTTTATGGAAGGAAGTTCATCGAATTATGCACATGTAAGATAATTAATAAAATTGAGCTTTATAAAGCTTTAAAGCATTTTGTTGGTTAATTGTTAATATTTGTCTTTCAAAAACATTTTACTAAAAACAGAAATACGTTTTTTATTTAAATAAAAATGCTTTAATCAATCAATTCCAACTATTTGTGGCTGATGTAATAATGGTGTCCTTAAAAGCTTTTGGACACCATTTTTATTATATTATTATTATATCAACAACTTTTAATAAACAATATTCTCCATTCCGGTTTACTATGAGTAATGGCTTTTAATTATTCCAGGGACCTGTCGATCCACAAAAATATTTTAATTGTATTATTTGGCAGGATGTGATTAATGAACTAAGATTTTCACTCATTCGCAAAAATAGTGGGAGGGTTTTTTTAATGATGAGGTAGGTCCATTCTATCACATCAACTATATGGCCAATAAGCCCCCACAGAATATTATGTTTAAGAAATAAACATATTATGAACTAATTAAGTTCCGTCTTATACAGGTAAGATCATGTAGATTTGTAAGTTGCAAGGTGTTGTTGCTAATAGGTTGAGTAGAGAGAATTACGTTTAACGTTTTAAATAATCAATTTTAAATTAATTAAATTAAGGTAATTTCTGAAATATAACTCTTTTTTTTAATAATTACTGATGGGATATAGCTGATATTCCTAACAATCATGCGAGAATGCAGTTAAACATTTCCGGATGAATTGCCTGAATTTTTACGGAATAGTATTAATCTTGCCCTATACCTAGACATAACATAAATAAATTATGCACAAAATGTTGCCTCCATAATATTTTCTGGCTTTTCTGCATTTATTATGTATACTTTCTAGGCGATTGGTGATAACCGTGTAATAATATTGAAGACATTCTAATCCACTCGTCAGTATCAGAATTGACAATTTTTTTTTTATTTACAATTTATTTTCTAGATTTTACTTATTTAAATTCAAATATTTTTGTGAAAAATAGTAACTGTAAGGTTAGACATTTAATTTGACGTGATGACAACCAAGCAATGTCATTTGACAAAGATGAAAAAATGAATTGTTTGAAGTTATTTGTTTTTCAAGAACTATGGATTTAACAACTGCTAGTGGTTATCTAATTATGAGCTTTCTATAAATTTGAAATGATTTTTTACAAAATAAACGATTTACATTTGTTTAAAGCTTTGTAATATTTTTGTATGTTTTATGTAAAGTATAAAACATCTGCTCGCCAAATGCGAATAGTTTTTAATTTTTAAAAATATTTTTTGAATCTAACGCTTTTAATTTTGATTCAAATTTTTTCAGTATTTCTGTTAGCTTGCATATTTTAAAAACTATATACTATGTAGAGAATATTGTTGACATCATGAATACATAGCATTTATTTAAATGTTTGATTAAACTATATAAATAGCGTTTGGAATGAGTATCCAAAGTTTTAGTTAAGTTCATTTTGAGCTTTAAAAAATTGCGAACGTTTAATGAATATTTAATACGTAATCAATTTCTTCGGAATTTATGACATTTAGTAAAAAAAATTGAAATCTCAAATTTAAAGCTCGCAGCCCATAACAAAAAATTTGCTAACACCTAAGTCGTGGTTGAAGAATGAAGTTTCTGAAACGGTTCAGCTGAATGAAACACTAATTTAAAAGATTGTGCCTGAAAATACTTATTGTTTGCAATATTTTGTTTGTTGAACGTTTTGCTGAAATTTCTAACTAAGTTTTTTATAAAATAATAAACCTTGAAAGCTCGAGTTTTAACCAATTATGTGCTTTCTATAGCTATGATAAGTGTATAGAAAATATAAAATTTTAAATTATTTAAAGCTTTCTAATATTTTTGTTTGTATAATAAAACGTACAAACCATAAATATTTCTTGAAACTCCACTTCCCGTTTTAAAAGCTTTTACATTTTTTAATATACCTCAATTTTTAAATAGTTATTAACTTTGACTGTTGGGTTCGTTGAACTGAACCAAATAGTTTAATGGGTAAATTTAATGATAAACAATATTTCTGTTTATAGTCGGAATAAAAGCTCTTACATTCAGTTTTGTGGGTAATGTTTATCGGAAGTAAAAAAGTTGTCAATGTCTGTTGAGATACCACCTAGAACTGGGGAAATTAGCTTTTAGAGTATGTCCTTAAAACTCAACTTTATTGCAATCATTAGGGCTCTAAATCTTCATGAACGCTTAAAATAATTATTGAATATTTTTTAAATAAACAATTGTCTCAGAATTTATGAAATTTAATTTAATTTGTCCTTCTATTTTAAAAGCTCAGAAAGCTTAGTTCTCAATTAACAAATCGCTGTAAGCTTTCTATTTCAGTTAAATAATATTGAACATGGTTCAACCAAATAAACCATAATTTTAAATGAGTTTTCTTAAGTTACTTGAACCACGATTACAAAAGCTCCTCAATTGTATATTGAATAGAAAGTTAAAATTTAAACATTTTTAGGATGGGTGCATTTTAAAAATTTATAGTTTTAAAGCTGTCTAATTTTGGTTAACATGTAAAATATTTAAGAGGTTTTAAGCTCTAGTATGTATATTAAAAGTTAATTTTTTAGTTTGGTTTATATTGAAGGCTTTCTCAATTTAAATTCATTAAGTTTTGAAAGCATTATAAAGTACTTCTTTTTGATAATTGAGCAAATTATTGAGTGCCGGTATAAACATATATTGTAACGATGATAACAACGCAAGTAGTGCACAATAGTATCGTAATATTTTACCCAAATACTAAACTTTACTGTCATTTAAGGTTTACGAAATGGAAGAGACTTGGAGCTTGAACAACGCATTAATATAGGCAAGATACTTTCGACTATAGGTTTTTATTAAGATATACTAAATAGATACGGAAGAAGATGCTTGCACCATAAACGGCAATACCAAAAGAGATTCGCAAATGAATGAAAACAAAAATAAATAATGACAAAATCTATTCTCTCAAGCTGCTAAAAGATATAAGAGGCTAATAATCCAAGTGCCACAAACTAAAATTTAGAGAATCACATGAAGATACATACTGTAACTTTTACCGATAGCTTTAGTAGTATCGTACTAAGGCCTTTCCTATATATCTTCTTTACACTTCCGAACGATATACCGACAACAGAAACCACCTTTATCGTTGTAGTATTTGCATCACGCGAATCGCAGAACCAAGCAATTGAATAATTACAACAGACACTCGATAAAACTAGCCAATGAACCAGGATTTGAAAATTAAAGCTGAACGAGCTGAACTCAGTCCATGTAACATATGCAAATAGCAACTTTCATACATTTCTCAATGGGGTACAAATTCTACAAGCTGAATCTGCTAAATATCTCGGATTGCAACTCGATTCAAGATTGAACTGGAAACACCACGTTAGACAAAAATCATTTAACGGTGTCAAAACAAATATCTATACGTGCAATAACGAGTGCTTACCGCTATGCAACCAACGAGGAATTACATGATGGCCTTAATGTTAAATGGATTGAGTGAATGGAAATTTGCCATCAAACATGAACGCCTTAAAAGTAATATTCAACGGTCACCCTTAAGTTGGATGGATATCTCCAGCACTTAAAACCAAAAAGAGGTGAACCATGAACCGAACCAAACTAAATACAATTTTATCCATTTAGTAAACTTATGAAACATTTAATCAGATTCTAACACAAAGTAATATTAAGATTTATCTGAGAGCTTTCAAATTTAATTTTCTTTTCGTCAAACTTTTAAACGACTTGTATATAGGAGCTCGTTGTCTATATAATATTGAGACATTTTGTATAGGTCAAAAAAAATTCCACCGACACCCTTATGTGTATTTAGTTATCAAAACATTTATAAATTCACACAAGCAATTAATTGAACAAAAAATATCGAATATTGACAACAACAACAATTGAAAACGTATTGACAACAACAACGATTTTTTTTAATGTGGGCAACCAAATATCTCTTAAATTTGGCGGTTCTCTTAGATTCCAAGGTATTTTGTGTAATTGAATATGGTTCTTGGAGCTTTTATATAATTATTGACAGATTCAAATGAAATATATCATCTTAATTTTTAAAATTGTTAAATATGTAATTTCCTTATACTATATCGAATTAACATTAACATTGTTATATTTTTTATTTACAGATGACGATAAAATACAAAATAATTTGTATTAATAAATATTTTGCAAAAAATTTAAATAAAATAATAAAATTACGTATACATATTATAATGATTAGAATTTATTTTTGTTGAGGATCTAATGTACGTATGTACTTACATATAATATAATCTAGATACATTATTTTCAATATACAACAAGAGACAAAGTATTCTATACCACAAATTTTTTTTGTTATAACCAAATTATAACATCCTTGTTAAAATGTGTATATATTTTGCCATATAAAACTTTAAATATACGACTACAACAACAAAAAAGCTCATTAAAAATACATTTAAATTTAATCAATTTCATTTATTTCTTCCGTTTTTTTTGTGCTGCTCCTTGCAAGGAACAAATATTTTTATACAAAAAATAAAAAATAAAAAGCGCCGGTTGACTTTAGAGTATTTTGTGTATTTTATACATAAATCCTGCACAGATAAAAGGAGTTAGACATTAATTTGTTTCTTATATATGTACGAAGCAATACGAAAATCTACTTTGTGTATCTTTTTGACTTAATAACAATTTGATTTATTTTTTATATTTGTACATACTTACATGTATAAACAAAATAACTGTTTATAAGTAAATTAATTTGTTTGTTTGTGGTTTTACAAGAAAACAAAATATGTATCTTGATCGTCTTATCAAAACTGTAGAATCTTACATATTTAAATTTTTTGTTCCGAACCAAAACGAAAAAAAAAAAATTAGATTATATTTGATGACAGGATAAATACGTAAAAAAATCCATATACGAGTATATATGTATGTATTTTGTTTTAAATAATATTTTTTTGTAAAAAGCTCTTTTCGAACAAATAAAAAGTTCATCTCAAGTAATTTATTATATTATAGATTAGAATAAACCTGATATATGTATGTTATGCAGAACACTATATGTACGAAATTTATTATGCTTCATTGAGCCACATATATCATGAGTATGAGTTTTATGATTAGAGAGTATATGTATATGGTTCGAAAAAGCTTGAGGGCATCGATTAAGCTGGTTCAATATAATTTTTTTTTTGTATCGCTATAACGATATTATAAAGTCATTTGGAGCATTGATGAGTTACGTGGGTTTTCCGGTTTATTGTTAAATTCGGGAAGAATTTGGATAATGTGATTCTGATGCAAATATATCGCGAATTTGGAAACAAGTCATCTCTATAGTATATATACTGTAAAATATAAATCAAATTTTCATAAA
This sequence comes from Tipula unca, assembly GCA_951394425.1. NCBI lineage: Eukaryota > Metazoa > Arthropoda > Insecta > Diptera > Tipulidae > Tipula > Tipula unca. The sequence goes on from OX596381.1 coordinate 22,469,695, forward strand.
TTGATGCTATTCAACTTTGCGCAAATATTGAAACTGGGAATATTTGCATATATCTATATCCACATTCACAATTCGTGTTTAACCTGAAATTTAGCTGTAATTTTGACTCAACGATTGGTTCAATTTTAAATGATAATTCAATGAGTTGCTAAATTCACCGAAATAACAAATATTGTTTGATACATAAATTTTTATAGTTTTTAGCTCCCTTGAAGTTATCCCAGGATTTCTAATAACACAAAACACGTTTTCCCGCGGTGTTTGTTTGATAAACCATAATTATAAACTGACCAGGGATGGGAAATTAAGCGTCGTCTATTAGTTTCTACGTCGACAACATCAATACAATAATGTAAACCACTCCTAGAGTGATTTTGCGAAATAGTTGTGAACTGTGACCAAACTTCTTTAGGGCCAGAGTGATTCTAATGGTGGCGTGACTGTTTTATCCCCTTCAAGGTTTACATGGACAGATAAACAAATAAAAATTTTCTACGACGCATTTTAGAGTTCGGAATTATTCAAATTTGCATGAAATTGAAAAATTTACTGTAGGACATATTTGAAAGTACTAAAAGCTCAATTTGACCTTAAGTTTTAACTTGTGACGTCTAGTTTTATTTCTAGGCTAAACACCTGCCCTTTGTCCATTTTTCATGCCTACGATCAGAATTTTGCTATGATGCATTTTAGAGTACGAAATTATTCAAATTTACATCAAATTGAAAAATTTACTATGGAATGAAAAGAACTTAAAGCACAATTTGTCCTTAAGTTTTAATTTGTTGAGTTGAGTTTTAATTCCCGGCTAAAGGCCAAATAGTTTGTATTTTTCATGCCTGTAATCAGAATTTTTCTATGGTGCATTTTAGAGTTTGGAGCTATTCAAATTTACATCAAAATGAAAAATTTACTGTAGGACATATTTGAAAGTACTAAAAAAGCAATTTGGCCTTAAGTTTTAATTTGTCAAGTCTAGTTTTAATTCTTAGCTGAACACCAATCCTTTCGCATTTTCCATGCATGTGATAAGAATTTTTCTATAACGAATTTTAGAGTACCGAACTATTCAAATTTACATCAAAATGAAAGATTTACTGTAGGAAATATGCAAGTACTAAAAGTTCTCAATTGGGTCTTAACCTTTAATAAGTCAAGTCTAGTTTTGATTCAAAGCTAAATACTAGCTATTCCGCATTTTTCATGCCTGTGATCAGAACTTTTCTATGACGCATTTTAGAGTTCGAAATTATTCAAATTTACATCAAATTGAAAAATTTACTGTAGAACATATTTGAAAGTACTAAAAGCTCAATTTGAAGTTAATTTTTAATTTGTCAAGTTTAGATTTGATTCCAGGCCATAAACTAACTTTTTGGCGTGTTCCATGACTGTGACCGGAATTTTTCAATGACGCATTTTAGAGTACGGAATTATGCAAATTTACATCAAATTGTAAAATTTACGATGGGACATATTTGAAAATACTAAAACTTCGATTTGACCTTAATCCTCAAGTCTAGTTTTAATTCCGTGCTGAAAACCAACCGTTTGGCATTTTCTATCCCCGGGATCAGAATTTTTCTATGACCCATTTTAGAGTATTGAATTGTTAGGCATGGAATATGCCAAAGGGTTAGTTTTTAGCACTTTTATATATTTCCCATAGTAAATTTTCCAATTTGATATGAATTTAATGAATAATTCCACACTCTAAAATGTGTCATAGAAAAATTTTGATGGCAGGTATGGGAAATGCCAAAGGATTGGTCTTGGACAAATTAAAAATTAAGGCGAAATTGTGCTTTAAGGACTTTTAAATAAATCTCATAGTATATTTTTGATTCGAAGTTTGTTATTAATTTTTCGAGCTACAAGATGCATAATATCCATGACACAAACCACTAGAGCGCCCAGTATTTTATCCGTGTAAACTCTTTCTACTAACTCTGCGTGCGCTAACTTCACAGACCTGCAAATTTGGTTAATTTTGAAAATTGACGAAGGCTTTCAACGTTTCATCAAAATTCAATGCTTGGGTTGAACAGAGAATGTTTTTTTGATATTTCATATACCGTAGTGGTTTTTTGTGTTATGAGACTAATGGCGACTGATAAAATTTATAAACTGTATACATTTGAGTAATTCGAGAATTTTGATAAAACTTATCAATTTAAAATCAGGCACGGGTTAGTTAGTGATTGCTAAAATTAATTGTGATCTGAATTTTTCTTGACGCGTTTTCGAGAACAGAATTATTCAAATTTACATCATATTGAAAAATATATGGGAATGGCTTCAAATAACAAAATTTTTCGGAATTTTCATACTTTCCAGATACCCGAAATATTTATGAAGAACTTAATTAAAAGTACAACTGAATTCACAAAATCCATTTTTTAAATAAAATATATAATTCTTTAGATTAGCAGACAGTTGCGATTTACAAAAAAATGGAACTTAATCCATAACATTTAAGACCTATCTGGTCCTGATTTAAGGTTTCTCCAATTTTCCAAGCCTCTTGTTAGCCAAGTATATTAGTTTCCAAACTATTTACAAAAAAACTGTAAAGGCATTGTTTTCACGAAGAAAAAATTACTCCAAAGACAAAAAGTCTTCCCCAAAATCAGACGTCTGGCAGCCTTAATATACATTCATCAAAATATGAAACCTGGAATTATCAAATTGACTCCGTAATTCATCATAATGTGACTGCGGTGATATTACATAACATTATATTTTTCTGCATAGTCATAAATTGTTAAATTTTTTGGGCTTAGAGTATAACTCAATTTTAGGACTCTTTACAGTAAAACCATTTTACATTCAAATTTCCAATGGAGTATATTGAAAAAATCACTGAAGAAATTAATTTCAGAAATCAATTTGAAATTATAAAATAAATTCCTAAACATTGAATACAATTTTGGGACCCCAAATGTTTTGAATCTTGATATATTGTGTGCATTCGTTAAATGTTGAAACTCAAATTTATTAAAGTCTCAGACGCATACGTCAATTTATATTGATTGGTTTTTAAAATTCGCATTTTGACGCCATTTGAAATTTTCGGAATGAAACTTTTCTCGAATTTCCTAAACTGATAAGTTGTGCAAGTTTTAAAAACGAAATCATAATGTGGAAATCTTTATGATCCAAACATTTAAATCGGTTTCTTTAATTCGACCAATATACTATGCTATACTAGAAGTGTTGATATTTGAAATTTCCCATATTCTGATGTCGAAAGTATTCTACAAATTTGACCAAATATTGGATAATTTTATACTTACAGTACGTAAATTTTCGATTAATCAAAACTTCAAAAAGTTAAATTTGATTAATTTAGCAAATTGCAGAGTACAATTTTAGAACTTGATGTAAACTTTTGGAAGTTGGTCACAATTGATTTATATACGTGCTTTTGTTACATATAAAAAATTTATAAATCTTCAAGCAAATGTAGCTTAACCAACTTTTATTTTATTTCATAAATTCAGAATTTTCAAGAGTTCTGGAAATTCGCAATCTATACTGGATTTCCGTGCCTTAAACTCCTCCTAGACGGAGCGTGCTAGGAGGGTGATCTTGGACATTTTAGAAATATTTCCTGATTTCTAAGTGAACGCAACAATTTTCAGCTCTTCAAGTTGAGTCCTAAGGAGTTACGTACATTTGAATTTTCTAAGAGTATGATTGAATTTTGACGTTTAATTTTAATTTTAAAAAAGCAAAGTTATTCTTCGTAGGTTGTGTAGCTTGCACTTTTTAAAAAAAGGAAAGGTAACAATGATACGGTGAATGGAAATGTTTGTTTTTGTTTGACATGAATGAAATTCAAATTTTAGTGAAGCAGTAAACAGTCAAGTTATTAATCTATTGAAGAAAAGTTCGACGGTCTTGAAGCAACTAGTATCTAGTCACGGCAAATCGAAACACCTGATGTAACTCATGTCCGCCTACAAATCCAAAGGGAGCGACAAAGAAAATTAAGAACTAACAACTGGCTTTACCTGAAAAAAGAAGCATTTCGTTATGGTCCGTCATTGGAATACATGAATTTTCCGCAAATTCTTATTGGTAGGATGGACAATAGGTGTAATTTCTGTGGAGGACTCAAATTAAATGGAGAATCACGCGGTTCATGTTATTCCAACGGAAAAGTCAAGTTGCCCAACTACGATAAGTTGACTTAAAATAAACCTGGACGAAGCTGGGTACTCGGCTAGTTTTTGTATAAATACGAGTTTGAAATTTATTCAAATTGTAAATTTCAATAAATAATTTAAGTTAATCTTACGTTATATTTTCATAATTGAGAAAAATATCTTAAGACTTTAGTGATTGCTCCACGAAAATGTAAAACAATTCAGCCGGACTGTCGGTATATATGAACAAAAAATTTGAATTTTATACTGTAAGCTATATCAAACTTTAGAATAATCATAGCCAGTTCACTAAATCCAAGTTCAATTTTTTTGAGAAAGCAATTCCCATAAATACTATTCAAATCAAATGTTTTAAATATTTTCACCAAATTTCGATGATATATCAAAAATTTATATCAATAAATTTCGAACTATGTATATCTAATACCGTAAAATTTGATAAAAATCTGAATTTTGCGAAATTTTGAAAAAAGTAAAATTTTTAAAATTTTAATTAAATTATAAAATTTATTATTTGAAAATTATTAGTTGTTGAAGTTTTATTATATCGTCTGGAAATTGTTCAAATTCTGTAATTTTAATTAATAAAATTTTAAATGAAATTTTCTCGATTTTTTTTACATATTTAGAAATTCTGCCGATTTTTAAATTTTTTTATGGAATTTTGATTATTAAAAATGTTATTTTAAATGTATGTATTATATAAATTTAATTACAATAAATTCAGGAATTTTTCATTTTTTAAATCGATTTATTATTTCAAGTTTTTGTCACCTATCCCAGCAAATCGAACAAATTTTCAGGATTCATAAAATTTCTAGTAGCTAATTTCTAGAACCGTAAAGTATTCCTGATGTCGGTTACGCCTTGATTCGTCAGTTCGTCCAAATGAAAAGCTCCCATAAATTTCATTCTGCTTTGCGTTTCGGTGCATATCATGTGGAGTACAATTTCTTAAATCATGGTCTCAATTTCATAAAAAATGGTCTGATTACATTTTGTAATTTTTAAAGCATGAGCCAATTTTCAAATTTCCAATATAAATATTTTATTCACTGATAAGGAAAAAATTTGAATTTTTAGAACCTTATAGTAAAATTTTTGTAAATTATAATGAAATATGAAAATTTCAAATTTTTAGTTTTTAATTTTCAAGCATTCCCAATATTCCATAATTCAACTATGTATGTATACAAAGGTGATATACTTTATACCAAATTCCGATGTTTTATAAAAATATGAATTAATTTAAAACTCTGGAAGTGGTTAGAATTCTGGAATATGATAAAAATTCTGAAATCTCTCGAATTCTGAATTTTTTTTTATTTAAATTCTGAGATTTATGAATTTCGACCTTTATGGGTACAATCTCAAAGTTTTTTCTAACTTTTGATTGAAATTGAAATCATTTGAGCTTATTTAGCATTAAAGCGTCTTCATTGAATTTCATAGAGTGAACCAGATGGCGTAACTGCAAATTTTGAAACTTCCGAAACTTCCACCGGGCGACGTTCTCAATAGATCTTTAGGCGGTCTTCAATCAATCCCTAATGGTGGTTCCAACAAGATGGAGGCCCAACTCATATAGCCCATCCAACTATGGCTCTCCTACGCAAAATTTTATCACGTTTTCCTGATTTTAAAGCAGGGACCTCAAAGCACGTCAGGTCGAAGCAAACAATGAGCACCATTTGCAAGATATTATCTTTGATACAAAATATGAACATAATTATTTCCAAATTGTAATCTAAATTTTAATAAATGCCAACGTTAAATAAAATCAGAAAGAAAAAATGTATTCATAAAATAAGTCATAACGTTACTTATGTGCCACCCTGTACATAGATATTCATTTTTTCAAAAATAATAAAAAAAAATAAAAAAATACAATATAAATATTAAAATGTTAGATTTTTCGCTCTTGACTTCATATTGGCAAAACCCCCAATTAAAGTTTCTGTTTCTATGTCGCCCGCCACTCTTGCTTCAATAGAGAGAATGGACCAATCGCTTAAACGATCTGCACCGATGAAGTTGCGCAAATAATTATAATACAACATTTCAAATCAAAATTCTTTGAACTAGGATTGTGAAAAACCATTTTGAGGAGGGTATGGAACAATTCTTCATGACAAGAACAAAGACCACGGGACCCGCGTTCTGTATTGTGGCTCCCTTCGTTCCAGCGTTAGAATTTCCGCAATATAAATAAATGTTTGCAGCTTTGCCAACTTTTCGAAGAAAAATGAAATCGAAAAAAAATCTTATGGCCAAGCTTTTGTAGGGTCTTCTATTTCCTCACAAAGATTGAGTTAAATAGCTTGTTGGCCACCAATGTGCCTGCCTTGATATTTTTTTACCGTTGTAATTTGCGAAGTATAAATAAATGTGGTGCCTTTACCAACTTTTGACGGAAAGCTAGAACCGAAAAAAATCGTTTGGCCAAGTTTTTGTAGGAACGGCTATTTTCTCATATTGATTGAGTTTGGGACCTTGTTGGCCATCACTCTGAAAGCGTTGATAATTTTTGCCCGACTAGCATTTTTTTAAATTTATAGTGCTATCAAGAAATATGCATCTCGAATTTTTATGAAATTTCGAACTTTTAGCTTTTTCAAGTTTTTTTGTCAAATCAGACAAATTACCAACATAATGTTATTTATCTTTTATATGCTGGGTCCGTTAAATTCTGAATTTTTTACAGATATTTGTGAGAGTGAAAGTTAGATTTTAGAGAATTGCACAGTGAAATAAATTAACCCACAAATTAAATCAAATGAAGCAAAACTACTATACTGATAATTACATGTAAAATGCACCTCTGTCTTGCAGTCTTGGTGACAACCAAATCTAAATTTTTCGAATGGTTTTGTTGTCTTGTCTATAAGTATCGATTTTTGTGACTGAAATAAAAACCGATATTGATACAGAACAGAAATAGCTAATCTATTGTGGATAAAGTTTCATTGGAAAAACAAAATTCATAAATTTCTGTAAAATCATTGTCGATGAGATGCACATTGCACAAAGCGTATATATTTCCCTTGAGACTATATCTATTTATTTATTTATTTTAACTACAAAATACTTTGTAATTTAATATTAATTTAAAAATTTACAAACAAAAAAAATTGTAAAGCAGAAAATGATGTAGCAAAAATGCCAATTTTAAAAAAGTATTTTTTTAATTTAAATTAAACTAAAAATAATATTACAGAAGGTGCTGACTGCTGTGTGTCTGTTTTATGTAAATATATACTGTGCTCGAGTAAATTTACGGTAGAGTTACTTTTTAATGGCATTATTCTTTCTGGTTTATGTTCTATGATTCAGAATAATAAATTTTGTTTTCCAATAAATAAATAATTTGAAATATTTATAATGAATAACGAATCACCATCAATTTTCCGCGCATAATAAATATATGCTGCTAGCTAATACCATACAAATTTACATATATACCTAGATATGCATTAAATTATATAGGTAACTAATTTTTAAGCGGCTGAATATTTAATTATATTATGTTTCTGGTATACATAATTATATACCGGCTATTTTAGATGCCTGCATATATAATGTATAATAGGTAAAATATCAACATATAACAGTGGCTTACCACTATTCGAAATAATCAACGAGTATAAAGCGATATAATTATTTTTCCGCACAGGAAAATTGTATATATTTTGCGTGAAAATGAAAACTTCGTTTAAATATATTTTATTTTTCTAAAACTATCGCATATACGTACGTACATATACCTAAACTAAAATAAAACTTTTATTAATTCTGTTTGAAGTATGAAAATTTGATATACGTTTTTCTATTTTTGCAACGAGGGAAATGACTTTTTATGCATGTTTCGTGCATCGTTTATCGCACTACTATATAATATATGTATAGCTATGTCTGTATGTACGATGCAAATTATTTGGTTTTTGGAAATAACAAACTTTGGTGTAACATCCTGTGCTATTATTTTATATATACGAGTAGTTTTGTTTCTCGCTTAAACCAAACCTTTATATTTTTAAATTTTTGAACTATTTTTAACGGAAATAACACCGAAATATTGTTATGTTTTCAAAGTATTTTTAAATGTTTACTCTACGACTATATATTCTTAAGTAGATTACTGTGAATGAATATTTTGAATATTGTTTCTAGCAATTCAAATTTAAATCGTATTATTTGGTGCAAATACAGCTAAATCCAGTTCACCAACAAATCAAAAATGTTCCGACTAAAAATGTAATTATTTTGGGGGTGATTTGAACTTTTTCAAATTTTCAAAAAAACCTTTGAATTTGTAAACGTATGTGAAATTGGTCCTAAATCTAAAACAAAACAAAAACAATTTCCTCTTATATGTGTTAGTGTGCAACAAAATTTTCTTTGGAAAATCTTAGCATCATAATGACGCATATACCAAGATATCTTTAGTTCTAAATTATTCGAAAAATATTTCAATTTTGGAAAAAGTAGGGGGTTTAGGACAACCAAGTTTGGTATGATTGATCTCATGTTTCTCGATTTTTCGGATAGCTTAGACCTTTATATAACTTGGTATATGCGTCATTATGGTGTCCGTCTCCTAGGATTTTTACAAGCAAATTAGAAAAAATCATATAATCGAGATACATGAGGTCATACTTAACATAGTTATCCTAAATCCCCTAATCTCTTAGTTTTTCCAAAATTGAAATATTTTCGGATAAGCTTAGACCTTAAGATATCTTGGTATAAGCGTCATTCCAAGGAAAATTCAGAAAATCAGGTATATTTCTGTTGTCCTAATAGATAAAATTCGTTATATCGAGACAATCTAAATCTAGGACAGATTTAGGACAAACTTCACATGAATAATTTGTAAATTGTATATGTGAAAAGAATTAAAGGTCCCGGGTTTCCAGAGATTGAAAAAGATTATATACATGGTTTTTAGACTAGACCCTGAAAAAAAGAATACGATAAATGATCAGCTGCTGAAAATAAAAGCTCTTGATATTTATAAGCAATTGGGATTAAGTTGCGATTTTTCCGCCAGTCCGGGCTTTATAAATAATTTCAAGAAACGCCATGGAATTCGTATGAAAAAAATTTCAGGAGAAAAATTATCTTGTACAGATGAAGCAATAATTAAATGTCCGGGAACAAATTTATAATGCAGACGAAACTGCTTTAGTATATACTAATTTGGATAATCGGACATTGGTTACAGTGAATGAAAAATCTACACCGGGATGGAAAATTCAAAAGAAAGAGTGACGATAATTCAATGCTGCAATGCAGCAGGATCACATAAATTGACTTTAATGATGATTGGAAAATTGGATAAACCGAGACCATTTAAAAATTGGTACAACAGGCTTTATTATAAGGCATCCAAAAATTCATGGCAAACGACATCACTACTTAAGAACTGGTGTTTAGACCAATCTGTTCCAAACGTACGACATCATTTAAAGGAAAAAAACTTACCAGAAAATGCAATTTTACTGTTCGATAATTGTACTGCTCGTGGAACAGAGACGATGCTAAGGACAAATGATGGAAATTTGAAAGTAATGTTTTTGCCTCCCAATAATACCACTGCAATCCTGCAACCATTAGACCAACAAATCACTCAAAGTAAGAAACTTCGGTATCGAAAGAATTTATTGCTAGATCTTGCAAACAAATCAGAAAGTGATACAATTGCTAAATTGAAACAAATAAACTTAAAAGATGTTTCTGTTATGATACATCAAGCTTGGAAGAACGTTCCGATTGCAGTCATTCGATCAGGTTGGAAAGTTCTTATTGACATTGATATCGACCACTTAAACTTACCCGTAAATCATTTTGATGATGATGATGATTTACCATTGGCCACATTATACAATAACATTGCTTCCGGTAGTTTATTGTCTAGTGATGATATAATGGATTGGGCTACGCGTGCAACATGAAATTTTGATGAATCCAACTTAAATGAAGAAGAGAATGATGAAAATACGGAAGGTGAATATTATGATGTTATTGATGATGATGATGATAACACCCAAAATAGTGATCAAATTATACAATCTTTTAATAATGTAATTGAATGGTCAAAAAATGAAAGCCTTCCAATGAATGATATTTTCAATTTAAGAAGAATTCGCAACAACGCTGTGATGAGAAGATTGATTATTTAACTTAAATAAGCTTTTGTAAATAATATATTTTTAAACTATAGTCATTTTGGTTTTAATTTAGAGGATCAAATGATACATTTAATGAAATTCTGGAAAATAATTCCAATTTTCGGTTAAAGCTTCTTTTTTTGAGTAAAAAATTGAGTCAGCTCTGGTCGCTTATATGAAGAATTTACTAACAAAATGTTTTTGTAAGTTAGATAGCGTTAAAACGAGTTCATCTCTACTAACAAAATTGGCGTAATAGATTTGATTTTTTCTTTCAACAATTTATTTGGAATAACGTCACAACAAGCGGTCAACGAAATACAAAAGTTAAACAAACTTCTATGTACAATCACAAGTCATTTCGGTTGTTAACATACAAATTGAGGGTAAAATGTATAATTCAACGGTAATTTTATCAAACGGTTCGAGCAACATAATTCTGAAATTGTGATGTATATTTTACGCTTTCTTCCTTCTTCTAAATATTGCAAACAATAGTCAACAACTCAAAAAAGCATGGCCCCTGTAGTCGGGTGGCACACATATGTCTCGTAAACACGGCCAAAATTTGCACGACCAAGGTTTTCAAGAATACCACCACATTATCCTTTACTTGTCGTAGGAGGTGACAAAATTTTTGAATCGCTGGGCTGATGACCCGCATCCATAGAAAAAAAGAATCTATAGAAATTATAAAGTCAGCAAAACGAAAAATGGTCACTTACGTGCAATCACTTAATAAACCAGGAGAATTGGAGGGCCTAATCACATGCATGAAGGAGTATCAGCTGGAACTCTTTGCTCTTCAAGAAACTCGCTGGCCTATAAAAGTGGAGACCATGTGTCCCACGGCTATACGTTGTTATACAGTGGAGATGACCTCGGGAATCTTGCCGCTGGTTTTCTTCTTGGGCCGCGGGTAAAGAACGCTGTTTTGGATTTCCGAGCAGTCCGAATAACCGATTGTGTAAGCTTCGCTTGCGCATGAAGTTAGCCAACTTATCGATAATTTGAACTTTTATAAAACAATGACTTAGACGATCTGATGGAATTTATATCTTAACACGATGTTAGAATGGTAATTGGGGACTTGGCAGAAATCACGCTGACTTGTGTGAACACATTGGTCCGTACTCCCGACACGAAAGTTGGACCGATAATGGCGAGAGAATGATGTACTTTGCAATTGCTCACAATCTTAGAGTAGTAACCACATTTCCCTCTCACAAACAGATGCATTTGGAAACATGGACACATCCTCACAAAATTTCCCGCAGCCAAGTTGACCACGTGTTAATTTAAAAAGGGCGAGCTTGGGTTGTGCAGGATGTTAGAATTTATCAGTCAACAAACAAATACGTAAGCAGCGATCATTATTTGATCACTGCCAAGCTACGATGAAAGTTTTCGTACAGATTTAGGAACACAGCGTTTGGTACGTTTTGACTGTGAAGACCTGATAAATGAAGATCAACATTACCAGTCTGACTGTGTGAAACTGTCTTTTCGACCTTATTCGATTAGTACGGCAAACCAAAGTAATGCCTAACGAATGGAATCGGGCCGCGATATGCCTTATCTTCAAGAAGGGTGATCGATTGAAGTGTTAGAATTATCGCGGTATAGCTGTCCTTTGCATAGCATACAAGTTACTGTCCATTATTATATTTTAATAGAAAAACAATAAACTGCGATATCAATAACACAATTCTACTTAAATGTTTACTGTACTTAGGACTTATGCCTTTAAATTTTTGTTGCCGGAAATTATCGCGAGTTAAAATTTTTGGCAGATATAGTGCCACACATAAAGATAAAACTGATGAAATAGAAAGTAACGTTCTAATTGTTACTGTTGCCCACAAACGTTTAGTTGCTTGAGCCTGTAGCAGCTCGAATATTCGACTCACCGATATTCGATTCTGCCACAAATAAAACAATTAGTGAAATTCAAATATAAAGCAACTTATTTGAATTAAGCGTTCACTAACCCCATCACATATCCATCTATCCAACCACCACTATCTAATAACCGAACCATTACTATAAAACATTTATAGTAAAAACACATCGCCATCTAACAACATCACCACGAACAACAATGTTCGGTGATGCAACACTAATGCGTAAGTGCAATATTCACCGTCGCCAGCGCATGTGTTCCTTCATCAAAAAAAAAACGAAGACGAAGGCGACGTCATTACCAAAACAAACAGAAAACAGACAACACGTCTCATCACAAAAACAAAAAAAATTACAATCTCTACTGACAACAAGTCAGCCATTTGGTGGTGATAAAAATACATAATAAAATATATAATAAATTAAATAAATAAATTGTGAACTTTAACAAACAAACATAACATTATAAAATTAATATAAATAAATAAATTTAACAATAAACATATAAATAAATATTATATTAACTAATCAAAGTTTGTGTATGTGCATTTATTTATTTATTCGAGAAGAAAATTTATGAATTGGGAACAACTGAAACCCATAAGCCCTATGTATAGGAACATGCCATCTTCCACACAATACAGTCAATTTAGAACAATCCACTTGACCATTGAATTTAGAAAAAACTATAACATTTGTTATAACTATAGTTAAACCATATTTTCAAATTCTTAGCTTTGGATTCAAAGAGAATTTAAGAGCTTTAAAAAAATTTCTGGAAATTGTAATTTAATGAAATATTCATTTTTTTACAAGTAAAACCCAAAAAATTTAGAAAACTTAAAATTGATAATGTTTCAAATTCAATGAAATTAAGATTTAGAACTCTGAACTTTACAAATATCTTTACAAATAAATTTACGAAATTCCAAAAGTTTAAAATTTTTGAAATTTTCACTTTCAATTCAGGTTACTATTTTTTTGAAAACTAGGGAATTCAAAATTAATCAACATTTAACGAATAATTTGAAGAGCAGAAAAAAACTTAGTTGGGATTTTAGAAAACTTGGATAAACTACAAAATTTAATGAATTAACACTATTTTGAAATTTAGAAAATTTAGATAGCTTTAAATTCTTAAAATAATTTAGAAAGCTAGAGATTCTGTATATTTTAACTTGTAGAAAATTTTGACAGATCTGGAACATTGTTAGTAATACATAGAGGTGTTTGAAATAAAAAATTAATACGATTTGATTTTTAATTTTTGGATTCTCGGATAAAAGATATTTTAGTAATAGATTTAATAATGATTTGAAATTGAATTGATGGGCAACCAACGGTGAGATTATTATGGGCAATAGTAATGTTGCATTGTCAATATTATTATAAAACCAGTGTATTTTGAATTAAATTTGGATTTCAAACTGAACTTTAAAAGTGACGTGGCTCTTTTATTTTCGTGTGACAATATATTCTATACATTTGTGTATGGTTTGTAGCATTGGTTGATTTAGATTTTCAATCGTGGACTTTAATTGTTATGAATAGATAATAATTATATTCGAGTTATAAAATCCCTCGTTGAGAACTCAGTGCTACAAAGTAGTTTAAACAATTATGGATTTTTTTTTAAGTTACAGTTATACAACTACAACATTATTTTCATTGACTAAATGTCTTTTACAATTTTGTCATTGTGAAACCGGTACGTGTTTAAAATCTTCAAACAATTTATTTTTTTCAATCAACAACATAGAATTCTTATTTAAAATTGTTAATACGATTGGTATACCAATTGAAATATACTGAATTAAAAAAGGTGATTTTTGTGTATCAAAAAATTAGTCCAATAAAGTTCATTTTTAAATTTACTGAAGAAATGTTTAATCAAACATTTTGAAGCATACATTTTCATACAAGGACAACCGTCTAATAATTTTCTAATTCTAATTTTTATCACTTTTTTATTACGCGCAATATTTTATATTTACGCAGACATTTAATAGAATTTATATAGAATTTTTGTACCTGTATCAGATTATCACAGATCACGATACCAACGTAAAAAATTATTCACATTAATTAAGCATATTACCTCAATACTGCTGTCCCGTATATAAATTTCTTTTATGTCATCGGTGTGTCGATCGCGCGGCCGATATGTAATACGATATCCTAGAAATTCACCTAATATTGTTTCAGGTGGCGGTGGCTTCCATGATATATAAATTGAACTCGATGACGTATTATGAGCTATTGTTGTAATTGGTTTGCCAATTGGTACTGCAAAAAAAAAAAAAATTATAATTAAAATTAACTTAATTAAAAATTTATAATTCAGAATATTTTTAAATGATTAAGAATTTAATGATCAGTTACTTTTGTTGGTACTATAGCCAAAGTGCCCACAAATTGAATACAAATTCGAAATAAATCCTTTCAGTAAACTGAATAAAATTTAATAAATTAATTTCCTTTATCTTATACAAATAATATCTTCGTTGTTATCATAACCTGATTTAATTTTCTTTTATTTTTATTTTTTTTGTGATTATTACAGTTTGTTGAGTTTTAAATAAATTTTTTGAGTTTTTTTGTATAAAAAATATCATTTGGAATATTCTTTTTTGTTATTTCCGTTTCTTCGGGGCGGAGAGAAGGTGAAATAAAATAATTGGAGTATTATTTTAAGGAAATGCACTTTGTAATAATAATTTTTTTGGAAAACAGATAGAATAATTAAATTATCTAGAGAAAAGTAAAAAAATGTTGAATAAAAGTTAATTTGATTTGGTTGCAATTAACATATATACATAATTGAAATTTTTGGAAAAGAAGTTTTATTGTACTCCAAAAATTAATTTCTTTGAGATGTTGAAGTGCCACTTGTAAATGAGCTTAAAGTCTATTCTTCAATTACTTTTGCAAACAATGATTTTGAAGATATTAATCTTACAATACAGTGGCATTGACTTATCTAGACACCGCAATAAATTGAATGCAAACTTTATATATAAAGTATTAACACAAAGTTTTGTTTGTTTAACTTTAAGTCTTTTTCACAACGAACTTTTTGTTCCAGATTTGCATAATTTATTATAAATTTTATTTTTTTAAATGAAACATCACACTATCCAATATGTATAGTAGTATTGTTGTTAGTATTGTCGTCTAATAAAAAAAGTAAACCTTAAGAAAGAAATAAACATGTATATAAACAAAGAATGGTATATATACATAAGCAGTGAAGTATATTATACGAGTATGAAATGGCGACAGTTTGTGTTCTGAATTAATTGGAAAATGAAATTTTGCTAACGCTAAATAAACAAACATTGTATAGAGTGAAAATTTCATTTTTCCATTAAATTAAATCTTGTTGTGTATACGCTATGAATGCGTCCTATATAGCAGATATTGTTGCAGATTTAAAAGTTTCAATCGGTAACAAAGTTCATGCTTTATATACTCGTACAGCACGTACGAATATATAATTCATGAACTTTCCATTCATTTTAGCACCTGTCCAATCATCTGTTAGTATTTTATAAGTCTTGCTTCATTACTACCGTGTAACAATAAACGCTTTGTGTGACGTAATGTGACAATAAGGTGACGAAACGTCACAGTTCTAACTTCGAAGTTTTTTTTCTCAAAATGTACTCGTTTTATTTAAGGTGTAGTAAAATATTTTTTGAAGTCTTATACTGCCAACTCGAGTCTTTCATATTTACACTCCAGTCGCCTTGATTTAAGTACAGTTTTGCTTCAAATCTTGGTTTAATTTTGGATAAAACTATTATCCCGAACAATTCGACTCCATCTCAATATGTTTATCAATTTAGAGGTGTAATTAAGAGAGATGTAAAACAGGAGCAATTACTTGACAAGAGAGACAAATAATGTATAAATGGCCCGAGAGGAAAATAAAATTGACAGCAAAGGTGCTTACATAAGGATGCTAAGCGTATAAAGATATATATTGTATGAGAAGGATTGTACGAAGAGATATATTTGTTTTCGAGGTATCGCAAGGTACATTCAGACGATTTGCCTACGAGGTAATTTGTATAACTATATGTTTATTTTTATAGAACCGGAAAGTCTTTCGTAAGTTTTTGAATTTTCTGAGTTTTAATATTGTTTATTCTTAAAAATTCAGAAACTTCAATCTGAATTGAGGAAATTCTATAAATTGGAATAATTTAATAATAAAACACCACAGATAATTGAAAATTCGTCGAATTAAATCTTTTGGAAAATTTCTAATGTTAAAAAAGTATAGAGAATTATTTATAAATTTTCGAAATTGACTTAAGAATTTAGGAAAATTGAAGAATTTTTACATTGAGAGATTTTTGGGATTTTACAAAATTTGGAAAATTAAGTTTGAGTAGAAAATTGTAAAATTAAAAAAAAAAAAATATTTCACAGTTATCTTTTCTAATTTATGAAAATTTCCATAACTTTACTAAATAAATAGAAAAATTCAACATACCAAAATTTTCGTAAGAGAAAAATTCAATTGTGTGATTTTTTAAATGTTCCATATCATGAAATTCGCATATTTCCGAAAAATTTCCATTATTTAAAACTATGAAAATTTCAGAGAATTAGAAATAGGAATTTCTTAAGGTTTAAATGACAAAAGTAACGGGTTTGAAGTTTATCCTAAAACTGTTCCAATTTTTTTTCTGTGAATGTATTAATTTTGCAAGAAGAATAATTGAAAATATAATATTGTCTAACATAAGAAACACGTAAGTCTACACAAAAAAATTTAGCAGAAGGGTATCATATCTACCTAATAAATATTTAAAAAAAATTCCCTGCTGAACCTTACAATCATACCCAAATAGCGATATTGGTTTTTGGGTAGCTGACTACTATATCTAACTAAAAAATATTATCTTCTAAAATCTAGAAGATAAGCAAGGGGTGTTTTACGAGGTTGTATGTATGTTAGTACCAAACTGAAGTTTTAAAAAAATTCCCTTGCTGAACCAAGGATCTAGAACTAAGACTAAAATTTAGAAGATAAGTATCTTATGAAATTTTGCACTAACATTCAACGTGGTAACATACTCCTGTCCGAAGTAAGTTATCTTCTAGATTTAAGAAAACTGTAATATTTTTTAGTGAGATATAGTCCTCAGCTAGCCAAAAATGCTACTATTCTACAGTAGATAGAGGATTGTTTTTATTAATCGGAACATTAAGGTATCCGTTCATTTAATTTAAACAAGTGCTAGCTCGTGTTCATCCCTTGAGTGCAATCTTGCACTATTTTTTTTTCTTGAATTGGAATATGCTTCGTAATGGTAATTTTTCTACGATTGTTAAAAAGACAAATAGCTTTAAACAATTGATCGGTGGACAAACTTCACGCGACCCAAAACAATAGATTTCTAATTATTTGAATAATTCTATATTGTTAAGAGAATTTATGAAATTTGAAAATTTTTAAATTGTGGTGGAGTATTTAAAATGTTTAAAAATTTCCTTAAGGGGCTGTTCCCAAATTAATTAATTTTTAACCTTCTCTTTTTATTCAATGTATACGGAAAGATTGAAAATAGTTGGATAATTTGCTATTCTGTATCTTGTTTCGTTGGAAACAAATTCCATTGTGTTCAAAACCATTAATCAGCCAGTGAATCAGAAGTTGACTTTTTTTGTGATGATGAAGAATCCTCCGGTGATCCAGATTTTGATTGAACGGATATTTTTAGGTAATTTTCTCAAATTAAAAAAAATTTAATATCCAGAAAAAGTATGTGATTTTTTGATAAACATAAAAAGTTTGGTTACATAACATTTTGAAAACACCCCCGTCTCCACCGTAACAAATCATAACAAATTTCCAATCCATGCACCCCCCCCCCCCCCCCCCCCCCTAAGGCTTTCATGTTATTTGTGAACAGCCCCTAATTTTAATATTTTAGTCGAATACGAAAATTTAAATTTAGATATTTATTAGAACTTTTTAAGTTTAGAACCTACAGTGAATTTGCCAAATTTATTAAAAAAATGCTGAGCAGATAGACAGTCGTGCGGTTTTTTTTTTTTAAGTATAGATAATAATTTATTAGGTTTGATTTGCATAACTAGCTTTGACCAGATAAGTTATATTTGTATCTTATCATCTGAGAAGATGGTGACCGACCCAAAAAGTTGAGAAAATTCAGCGATTTATATAGGGCGCGTATCCGTACAGGTCTAACAATTCCAATTGATCTCTCCAATTTCAACGAATTTGACGACCTTTATTTGTTTTGGAATTAAAATTTTTGGAAATTGTTGCGTACTGGAGTTAATTACTTTAGAAAATTTAGGAACTTCGAAATATTATGAGTGTTTTAAAATTTCAAATTTCAAAGCAATGTTACAAATTTTAAAATTAAAAATATTTGCAAATTAGAAAAGTTTTATAAACTTAATGATGTTTCTGAACTTTTATAAATTCTGTGACAATAAGGTTAGCTAACAATTAAAGGAACTTTAAAAATTTTAGGATTTTCGAAAATTTTAAAAATATTCTTTGGTTCATTGATTCTTTTTCTGTGGGCGGATAGAGGAATGCTCTAACCGGGAAATAAAATAACACCCGTCTGTCCTCCAAGTTAGGCTCGGCTGTTATTAATACCTGGCAGTAGCATTAAAATGCTAGAGGAAGGCTACCCGACAAAAAACCAGCATAGCTGATACAGAAGGAGAAAAACATACGGTACAGGGATCCGGAACCACAGTACCGGCGATATGGTGGAGTGTGGATGCGGGCTCCCAGTCGTCGATATCCAGCGACAGCAATGATTTGTTTAAGTCAAATAATGATGACCACGCTTTGGACGTAGCTCCAAAGTACCCAGATCACCAACATCCTCTGCAGTTAGTAGCTATGAAAAGGAAAACGAAGAACTTCGTAAACAATTAAGTAAACTAGAAAAGATCACATCTCAACCTAGTATAGAGATTAACATACTTAAGAATAAAAATGGAAAGTTGAAACAAGCACTTCAAGCCAAACAAATACAGGACCGAGCTGCACCAGAATAGTTCACTGATGAAGATGAATAATGAGTCGAAATAGGCTGGATCCTTAAAAAAAACAGAAACAAGTGACCTTCCAAAAAAAATAAAAGTTGAATCCTTCCCAGAAACTGCAGGTACAAGCCAATCCTCAAAACCAAATAACATGATTGAAATTCAACAAGAGGTTGAGATAGCCAAATCCATAGGATAAGGCTCCGCCTCCAATCAATATAATGGGAATAACTGAACTATGGCACTATTCAGTCTCTTATTAGGTAATCAATTACTGATGAAGAGTACAGAATCGAGTCTCCGAACAATAATATATGGAAAATCAATACAACAGACGTTGACACATATAAAACACATATTCATTTAGTGAATATTCAACCGGTCTTTCCGGCCAAATAGACACAGACTATTCGCTCTGCAAAGCAACAAAAGAGTTTAAACGACCGAACATTCAGGTGCCTTCTATCAAAAAGGATGATGGAACTTGGGCAAGAAGTGCTAAAGAAAAGGATGTCGCAGCCCACCTTGAAAATACATTTCAGCCCCTTTCGAGGCAATCAGCGGAAAAAAACATAAACCCAGTTAAAAAAAATGGATAATAAAAACAACCAACCAGTAACATTACAAGAGGAGTGATTATGATTCCAAAACCTAATAAACCTCCTAACTTTAAAACCTCGTATAGTAATTGAAACTACACTGGAAAAAAAGAACATATGTTCAAGTGTCTTCTTGGACGTAGCGTAGCATACACGCCTTTGACAAAGTATGGCACCAATGACTAGAGTATTAACTACACCGAGACCGGCCAAAGCAATTTTACCAAATATTAAAATCTTATTTTATAGCTGCTCGATACTTTCGTGTTAAATTTGAAGATGAGTACTCTGATCTAAAACAAATATCGGCTGGAGTTCCACAAGGAAGCGTCTTAGGACCAATATTGTATTTACTTTATACAAGAGATGTATACCAAATACAAAAGGAACAAACATTGCAACATTTTCGGATGATACTGTAATCCTAGCATTGTAAATAGCATAGAAGAGTCAAGTGGTAAATCTCAAAATGCCACTAAAAACCTATATGGACATATGGTGTACAACTGTTGTACCAAGAAGAGCAACGTTGATATAATTCAAACCATTCGAAACAAAGTTTTACATGCCATTGTGAACGCACTATGGTACATTCGAAACAACGACCTTTTGATTTTGATCTCAATGCCACTAATGGGCCCACGATGCAATACCCGAGCAAACGCCTAAATATTTAGTCACCACCGAGAATCGAACCCGAGACCCTCGAATAGAAAAGCAAAGACGCTCAAGATTGTTTAATATCTTGAACAATGAAACACCTTTTGTTGGTTGCATTTCAAGAACTTCAATGAACTCGATCGATATTCGCGATTGTTAAACAAGCAGACGTATTTTGCTTAGTAATTCAAACACAGCACAGACAATTGGCTGATTAGCTTATTACGCGTAGCATATATATCTGTATCAGAAGTGAAGAAAAAAAATATGTTGTTTGGGGTGGTTTTATATTATATCCAACATATTAATCGTTCTTCCACTTGCCTTAATGTTTGTTGAATTGCTTGAACGAGAGTACATATAATATCGCATGTATACATATACAACAACAAATAGTAAATATGTATACACAACACAAAAAACCAAAGAAAATAAAACAGAAAAAGATTGAATTAAAGTATATGATGATGCTGATGATGAAAAGATATTGTTTGAAGAAAAAATATATTCTTGATGGGTGGTGTAGACATAAAAATATAAATACAAACTTCTAAGAAAACGAAGAAGAAACGAAAAAAAAAAGAAAAAAAATTATATCCACCTCAACATAAAGCTTTTAATCTCTTTTGTGTGTTTCGATTTCTTTTCGTGCATGTATGCATATATCTACAGAGACAAAAAAATTCCTTTTCGTTTTGTCATGAATTTCCAAGCGACAGAAGAAAATATGTACATATTATAAAAAAAAAATCCTTTCAAATTTTTCAATTACACACAGAATAAATTTGCATAAAAATTCTATCTCTCTATATGTATGTATGTATGTATGTATAATATGTACACACCCAGTATAGTAAAAAATATGTAAACGTACCATCGAACGGGTTTTCTTTATATATTACATGTATACATATCTTGGTTGTGACGAGAAAGAAAGAAAAGCTTTGGAAATATTTTCACAACACAAAATGAGATTTTGTCTGTTTCCTCGTTTAGTGTACATCCAATGTACATATTATATAAGAAACAAATAACTTTGTTGATTTTTTTTTAAGGAATTTTCTTTCGATTTTTCCGAATAAATTTTTTCTTTCCAGTTTTGCCAACATATTAAGGAATAATTGAGTTAAAAGATATTCATAAATCACGGTGTATATAGTAAATTACAACAAATGAGATTGAATGTATCCATATATTATGGTTGGTTTTTTGTTGTGTACGTTTTGTGCACTAAACGTATATTTGCTTCGTTCGTTCGTTCGTTATGAACAGAGAAATTTTTGGGGAAAATGGAAAAATTTATTGATTTTTCTTTTTTTTTTAAGTTTTTCTTGAATATTGTTATTCCTTGTTTACTTCTTCATCTTATATTCATCTGGTTCATTTTCGTTCAAAAAGAAAATGGGTCAGAAAAGTTAAACCGATTATAAACTTCTCTATATAATTTGTACAATAATTTTTATTATTGATTTTTCCTCTGTACTCCTTAATTTTTGCCTATTTCATCCCTGTCATTTACAATGTTGTTGTTGTAGTATATTTTGGTATTTTGGATTTCATTCCAAATAGTTTTTTCTTAGAATTTAATTTAATTTATGGCTTCATGTTTAAATGGTTTACGTGCGTGTGTAATCGGTGAATGAACATTTTTTTGCTCAAGATTGGATAAATTCTTTCTGAGATATGGACAATACATTTTTGTTTGGTGCATGATTCGTAAATTAATCAATGAAACTTCCAACATTTGAACGGCGATTTTTATAAAACTAATCAAGCACTTTTGTTCAATTTGGCACCGTTCGTAGTGAATTGCAACGAAATATCTATCTCCGATATTTACTTCAAATTTGGTGTGAAACCATGGTTAAACAAGACTCATATTATTTACTTAGTTTCTTAATAGTAATTTCTACTTAACCATAATTTATTTGTTTGGGGAACCATACATTTAAACAACTTTTACGATACTTGCTAAAATATGACAATTTTTGGTTTCAAAACTGTTCAATCATAAGAATCTACCCCACTACTTTTCGGAAAATCTAAATGATTTTCTGTTAGAATAGGTTCATCTCTGTTGAAAATCATCGTTCACTAAAGTGGTCACCGATCAGTATCAACAGGAAAATTTAAGAAAATTCGTTATCAATTTTTTCGATACTTGTTCTCAAAAATGCTAAATCCTAAGTATCTGTTCCCGTATTTTTCGGAAAATCTAAGTGATTTACCTCTATTTAAAACAATCGTTCATTAAAGTGGTCGCTGATCTTAAAGAATAATTCATCTACGTGTAATTTACTGTAAGTGACTCCACTAAGTTTGGCTAACTCAAGACATGATTCGAGCATATCCAAACCAAGTAAACTCGTATTAACCACACTACAAAGGCGTCAACATCATCCAAACCACGCTATCGCCGACATAGTACAAAGCCAAATAACAGTGTTAGTAAACCACGTGTGATTATGTAGGGTAGGTACGAGTTAGCCTATCACAGTGTGCTACAATGTTTCCTCGAATTATGACGCAATATGAGAAACGGGAATCGAACCCCACAACAAACAAGGTAAGTGAATCCAAAAACAACCCACATTTATTACTGACGTTTGTGGGCCAAAAATTAGGTTTAAGAATAAAGAGGGGACGTGTGATGGTGCGATATGTTTAAGCGGCGAATAGAAGAGATCCTCTAGATCCTAAAATGCGTGAATCTTGCAGATCCGAAATTAATGAATTTGTTATTGGGTGTTGTGGTGTTCTTAACGATGAATGAAAGCAAACCATTAATGTTGTCAGCACTCGTAGTTGTTAAGAAACAAGTTTGGCTAAATAGTTGGAGGACATGAAACTGAAAAAAAAACTGAATCCTTGAGAAGTAGTTAATTTCAACGTACGAGTAACAATGGAAGTTGCCCCCGCTTTTAGCAAGTTCAGGGAAATTGAAAACAGTCAGACTAGGAGAACTATGGCATGCACACGAAAAATTCGTTGTAAAGCTGCCAGCAAATGAAAAATTAACAAACCTGAGGTATAATAGGAAAAATTATTTTGGAAAACTTTCAGGGCCTGATTTAATTTATTAATTAACGGATATGTTGTAGCAATATTGGTGTCAAACATATACATTAAATTAATTGTTTGAGCATAAAATAATATGTTTTTACAATTTATGCTTATCAATTATGCTCGTATATAATGGAGAAAAATATTTTGGAAAACTTTCAGGGCCTTATTTAATTTATTTAGTAACGGATATGTTGTAGCAATATTGGTGTCAACAATTTACATTAAATTAATTGTTTAAGCATAAAATAATATGTTTTTACAATTCATGCTTATAAATTATGCTCGTATATGATGGAGAAAATCATTTTGGAAAACTTTCAGGGACTTATTTAATTTATTTAGTAATGGATATATTGTACTAATATTGGTGTCAAATATTTACATTAAATTAATTGTTTGAGCACACAATAATATGTTTTTACAATTTATGCTTATCATTTATGCTCGTATATGATGGGGAAATTTATTTAGGAAAACTTTCAGGGCCTTTTTTAATTTATTTAGAAACGGATATGTTGTAGGAATATTGGTGTCAAACATTTACATTAAATTAATTGTTTGAGCATAAAACAATATGTTTTTACAATTTATGCTTATCATTTATGCTCGTATATGATGGGGAAATTTATTTAGGAAAACTTTCAGGGCCTTATTTAATTTATTTAGTAACGGATAAGTTGTAGGAATATTGGTGTCAAACATTTACATTAAATTAATTGTTTGAGCGTAAAATAATATGTTTTTTACAATTTTTGGTTATCAAATATAGTCGTATATAGTGGGGAAAATAATTTTGGAAAAGTTTCAGGGCCTTATTTAATAAATTTACTTATTAACCTTAAAGCAATATTAATAATAATCGGTGTTTTAAAGGTAACTTACAGGGCCCTTACTGAGCCAACTACTTGGCTCCAACGGTTTCGGTCTTTGTCATGGTTTTCATACTGTCTAAGACACTTTGATGTGGTCAAGTCACTCTCCACATTGTGGAACCATCGACGCGTGCAATGACTTCTGCACCTACCGTATCAGAGATTGCAGCACAATTCGTTCGGAATCAGCACGCAAGAGCCAGTATACTCGCTGAGATCTTATTTCATGTACAATATCGGGGATCTTCATCAGATCTGTGATCTCGATATTATACAGAGCTAGGTATGAACCATCTATCTCACGTTTTGGGCCGTAAATAACACGTATGATTCTTCTTTCAAATGTTAAGAGCCATTTTTAGTACTCATCCGCCAGAGACCAACTTTCACAATGGCCTGATCAACCCTTTGTAAAGCTTAAGCTTCATGGCACTTGATAGGTATTTAGATTTTTGCAGTGGCCTTAGAAGATACAAAGCACGACTGCCAGCTTCCAGCCGCACTTTAATATCCTCAATCACACTGTAATCGTGAGTGCGTAAAAGAGCCCAAATATTTGAACCTCTTCAGAGATCATGTATTTCGTTTTGGACGAATTCTAGAGTCCAACAGAAGCTGAAATTCTACCAGCGGAACAAGTATTTCCTTCACTCCATTGAAATTCAGTTCAATCACGCGTATATGTCACCTGCAAATGCAAGCACCTGATTTAATATGTTGCACTGAGGTGTTTCAGTTTAACGAAAGATTTACTCCTATATGAGATTAAAAAGTATCGGGGACAGAGCATCTCCCTGCCGAACACCCGAGTTAATGAAGATATACAAATTATTGCGTTGATGATTGGATGTTATGACGTTCAATCAATTAAGCAACTGAATTGCTTTGTAATTTAACCATTTTTGCCGATTGCCGTACTAAAATTTGCTCAACTTCCAAAGTTTTTCTTTTTTCTGTGATTTCCGGTTTTTCATGAAAATCTAAATTTTGAATGCAGTTTCGAGCAAAACTTATTTGAGGCGGGATGGGAAAAGCACCATACTGATGAAAACAATGTGCAGCATGCATTACAATATTTTAGAACAAGAATGAAACGTTCAAAATAAAACTACTGTGTGTTCAAAGTCGATGTCTACGATCTGCAGACATACTTTGTAGTTGGTATTCATTTATATTAATAGAAAATATTGTTTCAATAATTTTATAACGGCTATAGATAGAATATAAAAACATTAATACTAAAATTGCAGTATCCAGAATATATAAGTACAACTATTTTTATTGAAGTACCACCATCAGGACTCAGGGGCCAAACGGTAATATATTAATAACAAACATACATATATGTACCATATACAAATACTTGAATACCCATATGATCAACAACTCATTTTAAAATTCAAATACTTCGACCGTAACATGCATTTTATAGTACATACCGCCAGACATGTAAATAATGTTAAAACAACATGCATTTATTCTTTAAGCTCTCCTCCCCACACACACACATACGATGATATGGGAAAAATGAAAAATTCAAAAGAAAAACCATAATACATTTTCTTTCTATGTAATTTTCCAAGTTTTAACAAAAATAAATTTGTTGTATAGCTTGGAAATTATGTTCTTCTTTTATGTTTCTTTATTTTTGTCTCTTATACCTCTGCACTCGTATACAAGAGTGTACGAGTCTAACAAGTTTTTGAAAGCTATTAAATTGGCATGTTACGACGTTACGTTATATGTTTACCATAACTACATATATCTATATATATATGTATGATGTTTTAGTTTTTTTTTTTTATAGTTTTACATATTTGTACGAATATGTATATACACGAAAGACGATAATCTAGAAAATAATTTGTTCTTGTGCACGGGAATTTAATATTTATGACAACTTCATACGCTCGTAACAATATAATAATTACTTCAAACATGATGGTTTTTCGCTGGTTTGGCGGATGTACATACCATGAATGTTCACCATTATTTTTAATTTGGCATAATTTGAAAAATTTTCACTTAAGCTTTCTTGAGAGCTTTCTCAAAGAAAATTTTTGAAATAATTATTTCGAACACCTACACACACCCACCTATATATACCCAGCAAATAGTATATATAGAAAAGATTAAAAAGTTTGAAAATATTTTAAAAGCTTTTTTGTAATACTTGTTGTGTGTGTGTGTGTGCCATACATATACATATAGTACATTCATCTGTCCCACCGTATAGTTTATATACTTTTCTTCTACTGTTTTATCCCACCACTATACGATCGTTTATATAAATTTTCACCGAACAATACATACAGAAAAAGCTTTATTTTTTGTGTATAGATATACACGAGCTTTACGATGTATACAAAATATATTTGTATCCATTTTTCTTCAAACGAATTGAAAACGTTAAATAAAAAAAAAAGATATGCTATATACACGGAGGAATGAAAATTGTTGTTTCGGTATTTTTACAGTTTTTTTTGTGCTTAACTCCCGTGTGCTTTATACATTTTTTTGTGTGTTATTGTCGAAAAAATGTTGCCGGAAAATGAAAACGATAAATTAAAACGTGTTAAACCAGAAAACATCAAAATGATATTTTCTACAATTTTTTTTTGTGTTCAGGTTTTTCATCTAGAATTATTTATTTTCTTGTTTGGATATAAGGATTTTTATAATTTTAATTTTTTTGGTTCGGTTTCGTTGACGTGTCGCTTGGCTTTTAAGTAGAACGTTTTGTTCTCTGTTTTTTTTTTTTTTTTAATTTTATCTTTTCAATGTTTGCGTCATACAAAAAATTGGAAAATAAACATTTTAATATTTTCATTATATTATGTATGTGTGTGTTGCTTATGTATATATGTATATGCGCTTACCTTCTCTTAATGTTACTATATAATATGATTCTTTGGATGGCGGACTCAAGCCTAATTTATTAACGGCTATTGTTCTAAAACTGTACACGGTGAACGGTTGTAATCCTGTCACCTGGTATGATGTGGAATTTGATTTTGTATATATTCGTGGTACCTGGTCCCAAGGTCCATTTTCACCAACTCTGCAATGAAACAAAAAACAGAAAAAAAATTGATTTATACTATAACTCTTATCAGCTCGAAAGTTTTAATTCAAATATATATTTTACCAAATTTATAAAATTTTAAATTTTAAATCAAAAAAAAAATCCATCATCGTTAGTTTTATAAAAAGAAAGTGCAGTGTCAGTTCTTTTTAATTATCTATAAGTTTTTTGTTTTTTTCTTTTATTACTGTGCATATACTTTACAAATATTATTAAGTGCTAAAATAATAAGGGGCCTATTTCCCCCCCAAAAATTAATATCTGTTTAACGAACACTGTCAATACCAGCATTAAATCAGAATAATGCAGTGAATACATCCGTAATGGGTAAAGTTGAACATAGCCCCAAAAACATATAATTACGCAAAAAGAAAAAAGTTGTTCGACATCAGATTTCGTAAATTTAGCAATACCACCTTTTAATATAAATCCAAATAACAGAAAAAATTAATGCTTCAACAGCAAATGAACCCAGTGCAATGAACGTGAATAACGATATTAATTTATTTAGTGACTTAAGTAAAGCAAATTTAGTGCAAAAATTTATTTATATTGCGAAAATTCCAGCGACAACCAAAGTATGAACCCTGGTACAGTGGCGGCCTTCAAGGTCCTTGAATGTTCTTTGTTCACAACACCACGAAAACGATTTCCGCTCTTAAGATAATGCATATTAAGAACTTTATAAACGTACAGATAACGCAGAGGCTGTATCTTAAAATTTACAAAAATGGGAAACGATGGTGAGGTGCTAGGTAAATAATTTATGGATTTCAAAACAGCTTTCTGGATTATAATTAAAGGTTCGATATTAGTGAAAAAAAATTCCACCCCAAAATATTAAGCCATATTGAAGGTGGGAATCAAACAATGCAAAATAAAGACATTTTCAAAAAGCCCGGCTGCATATTTTACTCAAAAAATAAAAAGATCTTATTACCTGGCAGTTTTTTTTAAAGAGCTCACATGTTCTTTAAAGTTTAGTTGTGAATCCAGCCTCATCCCTAAGTATTTGTAGTTTCAATTCGAACGCAAAGATTATCACACCCAGACCGGTTACAAACCAGCGAATAATAAACCAATGTTTGAGAATCTCGGATAGTACCTACAACACTGAAAGACTTCAATTTGGACTTAGCGCTTTGAATTATCTCATGCACATAACACCCTTTTTTAAGCAAGCACATGTCCTTATTAGTTTTCTCTTCCATTGTATCACCATTTATTCTGAGATCAAAAATTGAATTGCAGTAGATAATAAACAGCAGCGGGCCCAAGACAGATCCTTGAGGAACCCTGACTGACATTCACTATTTTTTCGACACTATATGTATTACTAATAACTACACTTTTTACTCGATTTTGAAGAATTGATCTAAAGAGAGAAAGTGCAACACCTCTGACACCAACATGTGATAGCTTAACCAATAATATTTCATGATTTACTGTATCAAAGTTTTGGTGAAGTCTGTAGCAGCTCGAATATTCGACCCACCGATATTCGATTCTGCCACAAACAAAACAATTAGTGAAATTCAAATATAATCCAACTTATTTGAATTAAGCGTTCACTAACCCCATCACATATACATCTATCCAACCAACAATATCCAATAACCGAACCATTACTATAAAACATTTATAGTAAAACCATCGCCATCCAACCAACATCACCACGAACTAACAATGTTCGGTGATGCAATAATAATCCACTGCACTACATAAGTGCAATGTCGACCGTCGCCGGCGCATGTGTTCCCTCTTCACAAAACGAAGACGAAGGCGACGTCATTACAACAACACAACAAAAAAACAAGCAACACAGAAGACAACACGTTGATAAAAAAAATTGTGATTATTTTTGCCGACAACAAGTCAGCCATTTTTCATATTGTATTGTGGTGGTTAAAATAAAATAAACAAAATTAAATTGAATAATAACTATAATTATAATTAAATAATAATTGTAAATTAATTAAATAATAATTATAAAATTAATGTAAATAATAATTGATACTCAAATTAAATAATAAACAATTGTGAATTTTATTGAAATAAAATTGTTAGTTAATTTACTTAATTGGGACGTCCAATATTAAAATACGAGCAGAACCCCAAAAAGTCAATGAAAACGGCAGAAACTTTGCAGTGGTTTTTCAGGCCCTGTAGCAATGGTGTTAGCAAAGACGTTAGAGCTTTCTCAGTTGACGAATTTTCTACAAAGCCAAACTGCCTCTTGTCCAGGAAATGTGTTTTATGCAGGTAATTCAATAATCTAAATTTGATAATTTTCTAAAAGAGCTTCGAAAATGTATTTAGCAATGTGATCGGACGATAATTATTCGGGTCATTCCGTGAATCTTTCTTAAAGATCTAGGTTTAACAATGCCGTATTGTAATTTATCAGGGAAGACTCCCTCTGAAAAACACATATTATAATTAAATACCAGAATATGGCAAATATTAGAAATAATATGTTTAACCAATTTACTTGATATGGCATCAATACCACAGAAATTGCTAGATTTTAAGTCATTAACAGCAGACACTATTTCAGCTTC